>CM032062.1:67665718-67983564 GCA_018831715.1 Matsumurasca onukii | reverse complement strand
CCTCAAAAACTAAGCTCAGTAGGAGTGAAGGGTCATGAAGGTGAGTGCTCCCAATATGTAGTGAACTTCAATTTAAAAGGCCTAACAAGCACTTACAGATCCAGTCTACAACAAATAAAGAGAGGAGTGCCACAAGACTCTGTTGCAGATTCTGTGTAATGTATGCAGATATTGTATTTTGCAAACATTACACAGAATATATCTATGCAGATGACACACTACTGATAAAAAATCATCTATGGGGAATTTACATGTAAATAAAAACCACTCACAAATGAAGGACTAGGCAATAAATTCCTAAGGTCAACTATAATAAATGTTAGTAAAAGGAAGAAACACCCAAGATACTGAACACACGTAAATAGAGAACCATTTCAAGTTCCTCACCCTGGCCAGTAACCTGTGGTGGGAAACAAGCACATGGGCAACATGTGTTAAGTAATATGAAAACTTGGAACAACTTATTTTATTAGAGGACATTTATAACTAAAATGTAAACAACAACAAACACAACTATTGAACATATGGTAATTAAATGTAAATTATATTAGTATCCAAACATCTTCCTTTAAGCTTTTATAAGTTCAACCTTTCAGGTTTTCTTATAACTCTTCTAGGTCTGTCTGGGACTAGTGTATTGTCTGGTACAACATCATCTCGATGTACCATAGCTCGCTCCTCCACGTATGCTTGGTGGTCGCGGGGAAATACTGCTGGACTGATGGTGGTCTATGGCTTGGATCTTGTGTTTTAATTTGTTTGTCATCTCGATCAATGGTCTTGTATTTTCTAATAAAACTTGAGTTCCTTCTGTATACTTTTACTTGTACCGAATATGATCGAAACTGCAAAATCTCCAATACCGCTTCTTCCCAAATTTTCAAAAGATTTATCATACACCAAAACAAGTTCATTTTTGAGAAACACATCCACTTTTTTGCAATTTTGGTTGTAGTAGTACTCTTGATTTGTTTTCAAAATAACAGCTTGATCTTTTACAACATTTGGTTCTAGATGGCTTTTTCTTCAACTGGTATTTTACTTCTCAAATGACGGCTCATTAGTAACTGAGCTGGTGAGTAATCAAACCTGCCACTGGACAGTTCCTATAGTTTAACAAGTACAGGTTAAAATCTTGTTTTCATAATCACACTTTTCAGCATTGATTTTACTGTGCCTACACATTTTTCAACTAGCCATACTTTTTTGGATACAAGATTACAAGGGACTGGATGGTGTCAGCTTAAAGTTCCATTCGTTACCAAACTCTGAATTCATACGAGTTGAAAGTGTTATTGTCAGCTACAATTGTTTGAGGAATTCCATATTTTGCAAAGATAGGCTTCAAGGTAGCTATAATTGCACCAACACTTTGTTTCTAATTTGTTCTACTTCTATCCATCTCGAGTAGTAGTCGACAAGTATTAAATAGTTATTTCCACAGTATTCAGCTATGTCCAGAGCAATTTTACAAAAGGGAACATCAGGGATTTCATGGGGAGGAAGTTTATTTTATTTTAGCTCTGAAACGACAAACTGTACAGAAACTGACAACATTTCTAATGTGGGATGACATACCAGGCCAATAGAAGAACATATTGGCTTGTTTCTTTATTTTTTCTAATCCCAAATGAGTTTCGTGAAGTAAATTAACAATGAAACTCCTCAACTTTTGGGGGCACCATCAATTTCTCATTAATGTAAACTAGTTTGTCTTCTACAGTTATATCATTTTTCATTTTTATATAGTAGTTCAGTTCAGAAACTTCTCCATTTTCTTTCTTTGGCCATCCGTTTTCATAGTAAGTTATTACTTTTGAAAGAATCTCATCATTCTTAGTTTCTTGTTTGAATTACTCAAAAGTAAAGTATCAAAGTATCAAAGAATCGATCTAGTTGATAAGGAGAAAATGACAAATCAACACCAACCGTATGAATAAAATCATTCATGGTAATATCATCTGACGACTCTTCATACTGGTAATTTCTTGACAACAGATCCGCCACAACCATATGTTTACCAGGCAAATACTTCAACGAGAACGTATACGGCAATAGTTTGATTCTGAGTCTTTTCAACCTATTGTTCTTTATCTGACAAATATCTTTTTTTATGATTGATGTTAAAGGTGAGTGATCTGTGTACACTGTAACATTTGTATGACCATATAAATAGTTGTGAAACTTGCTGAAACTGAAGGTGGTAGCTAACAGCTCTTTTTCGATTTGTGCATAGTTAGATTCGCACTGAGTTAAAGATCTACTTGCATACACGATTGGCTTTCCACCTTGCATCAAAGCACACCCTAACGCATCTTTGCATCTGCTTGAACCTCTACTGGTTTGTTAGGATCGAAATATGATAGACGTGTTATGTTACTAACCATTTGTTTAATTTGTTCAAGTCGTTCATCATGGGAGTTTTGTCCAAAGCCATTCTGTATTTTTCTTCAACAAATCTCTGAAAGGGGATATCACTTCTGACAGATTATCTAAAAGTTCCTCAGAAAGTTAACAATTCCTAGTATCTGTTGCAGTTCATTTTTATTTTTAGGGGCTTCAGGTTTGTATTGATTTTACTCTCATCATCTGGCTCTTTTTGGGCAGCAATGAGATTCGAGTATCTGAAATACTTGTGCAATAGTCTCATCTTCACCTTTTAAATCTTTGGGCTAATAATCATACCTAAAAGCCTCAAGGTCCCATAAGATTTTTAAGTATGGCAACTTGAACATTGTTATTCTTTTTGGTCAATTCGGTGGCTATAAAGTATATTTCCATTTCTTTTTTGAAAAACTGAAAGTTTAGGTCCAAGTTCCCACTTGAAATATTAAGCATACCTGGTTTCCTGAAATCCTTGATTTAATACTTAAAACAACAACTGAATAATAAACTATTAAAACTTTTTAACTAACAAACTTTGGCAAATACATTAATAATATAAATACCTCATTGCCTGTAGGTCCTAGATGTGTTGATACTACTGCACGATGCATTTCGGGCATAAGTTGCCCATTTTCAAGTGCCTTCTTCTTTCTTCTTACACTAAACACTACACACTAAACACTAAACAGTCTATATACATATTTACACTTCGGTCACGATCATACGCCGGTCACCGTTCGCGCACTAGTTGAAGCCACGGGGGACGACGGCGGAACGATCTTGGCGACGCGGGTGGAACGGCGAACTGAAATGGGGTTGACTTGTACTATTCGCTGTCACGATGGAATGCGGCTGGGCTGGGTTGGAAGGGGCGGCTATTGTTTGTGAGATTTGTGGGTTTCCCGAGGCGGCATCTGTGAAGTTGCTTTCTATTTTAAGGGATAGTTGGAATAAAACTGAATTTCTTAGATCTTCTTGTCGGTTTAAGAGAGAATTGGAGCCATGTGTATTTATGTGCTTATAAATTTCGTAGCTTTCGTGTGCTAATGCTAGATTTTTGTGATTTGTATTTTTTAAAATTTCTATTGATTTGGGGTATTCAATTTTATGTGTTCTATTGTGTTTAAGATGCACAGCTACCAGTGACTCTGGTTTATTGTAATGAGCCCTGTTGTGTTCCTTAAACCTCTGCTTATAGTTCCTATTGGTGTAACCAATATATTGCTTGTTGCAAACAGGGTTTTCGTTACAGCATGTGATCTTGTACACTCCTCTTTGTAGGTCTATGCTTGGTTTGCTTTTAAACTGGTTATATGTTGGAATAACTTCTTTATGTACTTTAAACGCTGGGTTGTATCCTGCTTTTTTAAATATTCTGCCAATTCTTTCTGTAGTTTTGTCAACGTAGTTTAAGGGAATGTATTTGCTATTATCATTTGATTTAGTAGTTTGGGTTGGCTGAATTTTAGTTCTTTGTGACATGTTCTTAATTAAATTCTGGATAATAGAAGGTTTATATCCATTATTTATAGCGATTTGTTTTATTGTTGAAGTTTCTTTGTCATATTCTTCTTTACTTAGGTTGTAATTTAGTAATCTGAAGACTAGTGATCGGAAGGCGGCCATTTTGTAACTATAAGGATGGTTTGAGTCAGCTGGTATTACCAGGTCAGTTTGTGTAGGTTTTCTGTAAATACCTATGGCAGGTTTTGTTGTTGCGGTTTTTGAAATGGTGACATCTAAAAAGTTAAGTTTTGAATCTTGCTCGGTTTCTAATTTAAATTTGATTTTTGGATGAATGTTGTTCAAGTAGTTTAGGAGAAGAGAAGCTTGTCTATGGTTTCCTTTTAGGATCATGAATGTATCATCGACATATCGTGAGTAGAATTTTATTTTCTGATAATATGGGTTAACATTGGACATTATGTGATTTTCCTCAAAATTTCTAATGAATAATTCTGCCAAAGTTGCTGAGAGAGGCCCTCCCATTGGGAGTCCCTCGGGATCGTAGAATTTTATCGTTATAGCTGAAATAACTTTGGTTAGTTATTATTCGAGTGATTTTTACGATGTCCTCTATTTCACCTTCAGTAAACCGTTCGCACTCTGTTAGCTTTGACTTTAGAACTGATATTGCTTCTTCCCTAGGTATATTGGAGTACATATTGTCAACGTCAATTGAGATCATAAGCTCCCTTTGTTCTAAATTATTTTGCTCGAGTTTCAGGAGGAACTGTTTTGTGTTTTTGCATGCGTAAAGACTCGTATTTTCAAGGTTTTCTTTTAGTAGCTTGTTAATGTATTTGGCTATTTTGTAGGAAGGCGCTGTAATTGCATTAATGACTGGTCTGATGGGGTGATTGTCTTTATGTGTTTTGATTAGTGGTCTGGATTTGGGTGGTGAAGCGCTTTTATTGTATAGTTTTGAGATCATATTGGGGTTGATGATGCAATTGTTTCCGAGAAATTCTTTTATTTCTTTATTATATGAGGGAGTTACATTTTTGATTTCTTTAACTTGATTTTTAATGGAAATCAAAAGTAATTCTTTGTGTTAATAAAGAAATAAAGGAATTTTATAAGCGGCTATTGCATCATCAACACCAGCAAGCTGCAACAAAGCGCTTCTACCGAACTTATATCAAGCACGCAGGTAATCTACATTTTCGGGACCGTCGTTAATGCAGTACAGCACTTCTTCAAAAAGCCAGCCAATTCCTAAAAACTAATACGGTCTTCTGTGTCTACTTCACAACTTTCGAACAAAACTGAAGAAACATGCTGAATATCAGTGACGACTTACTCTATACCTGAGGAAAAATCATTCCAAAACTTCATGCCGCACTGACCGATGGTGATACTAATAATATACTGGTGACGACTGTATGGTTAAAGTCAAAACGAGAGATTTATGTAACCGGACCCATTTCAGCGATGCCGTACGAAATACTACTCAATAAAGAAACCTATAAACTGCAATCGACATCGGTAAAACATTTGTTTGGCGTCTTTAAGTAACAATAAATGGACTCATGGTTATTTAATAAGAAAATCGCAGGCTAAGCGGCCCGGCCATTCGCCAAACGGCTTTAAGTTTCAAGTATTCCAACGTAACCGGTTGCTGACCATGAGCGAAAGGTGTACAATGGCTGGCTGCCTTTTTGCCAACAGGAAGATTGCGTAAATTTTCATTTAATTCACCTGAAGCTGAAATTCGGTCCAGTAACGGCACCTCGCATCTCGGCTTCGCGTCGTGTAATTAATAATATATAGCTGTAGTAATTTCTCTATAAAGAAGGTTAAGCTGGGATGAATTAAAAATAACATTATATAACTTTTAGGTCCGTAAAACTGCATGTTAAGTAATATGAAAACTTTGGAACAACTTATTTTATTAGGGACATTTTATAACTAAAATGTAAACAACAACAAACACAAGCTAATGAACATATTGTAATTAAATTATATTGGTATCAAACAACATGGACACAAAAGCTTCCAGCATTGGAATAAGGATATGTAGTTGAAAAGGTTATTCAAAAGAACACTCATCTTCCGAAAAGGACCATCGGTTCATTTGCTCAGTTGATCTACAAGGAAGCTCTAGACAAACCTTCAATCTCTAAGAATAAAACTGTCATAGCCTTTCCTTTACATACAAGAGATGATCTTACATGCTAATCCCTTAACTTTCAAACCTGTCACTGTGTGAAGAGAAACTAAAATTGGATCCTTCTGATAAGTGTTATAAAAAGTCGGTTGATGTTATTCTCAAGGTATGTCGGGATCAATTCGCCATACCAGAATAATAGTTGAAAATATCCACTTTTCACTATACAGTACATTAAATTTAATTTTTAAATTTTTACGGACGTTACATTTATTTATGTATAAACACGTAAACGTCAACACGGTATGGTATAAAACGAGTACAATTATAATATCGGGTTTGGGCCCAATATATACAGTAGTAGCCATCGATTGTCATTGTACTTAGACTTGAGACACTGGCCACTGACTCCTAGAGGGTATTTTAAGGTGAATATGGGATGAAGGGTGAGTGTGTTGAGTGTTTTGATGGATGATGAGGTTTAGTCTTGATACCAACTAGTGCCGACTGCTCCCCACATTGGGTCATTAATTAATATCCCAACACCCAATGTAATGGACCAACGGCTTATCGTTATAATAGTTTAAATCTAAACATTTAATAACTCCAGCCAATTTTCCATTTTCTTATAGTGAGACTAGCTCTCTTTGGTAATGAAGCCACATTAAGTAAGAAATTACAAATCTAATCTGTGTTAGTCGAGGAAGACTGTAATGATATAGTTGGCAGTCGCCAGACGATAACAGTGGTCCACTGACGTCTGTCTTGTCAGATTTGTATTATTTTTTTATAAACAAGTTTTATTCTGGGTCAGATTTTTTAACTACACATAGAAGGTTTAACACAATACACAAATAGTCCTTTACTTAAAGAGGAATTTCCTCAACTAAACTCATTAGGGTTTATCTGTCAGTAATATTGTTAATCTAACCTAAGACCTACCTGTAAATTCGCTCAGTTGAATTTGGCCTAGCCCTTACACTTTCTACGCAATTAGGTTTGACTGATGACTAGTACTCGTGCACATTTAGATATTATATCTGTATTAGCTAGTATTATTCTGCTGACTTATGGATTTACAGTAATATATTTGTCAATCCTGATATAGGCCCAGGCTTGAAACATTATCAGGGCGATGGCAGAAAAGGGAGAAGAACATAAAAGTAAATCCTTAGGAAACCCTTTTGACTTAGATGGACAGCAATTTAATTCTGAATTGTACATGCAAAAGTTGCTCAAGGTAGGTATTTGAAATGTATATTTGTTTGAATTACAAATTATAGTTAAATTTACTATTGCTGTAATAAATTGTCCAAATCCACCATCGCTTAACCTGTCAAATTTATTTCAGGAGGGAATGGTACGAGGGACATTGAAGAAAATTTGTATACAGGCAGGATAAAGGGCATCTATATATTCTGTAACACCGATTTTGGCTACTTTTGACCCACCTCTCTCCCTTCATGTAATGCCATGCCTATGCAAAACTCCCTCCTTTATTTATTTATTTACTTTCAACGGTGATCACCATTTTACAATAATTTTAAAAAGTGATACATGCAAGCTACAATTTAAGAAAGTTCACAATAGCATGCTGATGAATGATTATGTACAATCTAGAAATTGAAGTGCTTGGCTAACTAGACATGAAAAACATATTAATAAATTAATAAATAGACTAAGAACTAGATAACAGTAATTATTTGTAATAATGACTTTGAAAGGTTAACAACGATAAACACCCTAACAACGATAAACTAAAGGTAACAATGATATAATATATAACAATTACTACAAGAAATATGACAATATAATATATAAATTGACAGAAGTGATGAGATTACAAGGACAAGTCGAAACACTCACCCCTCCCACGATGTAGATGTGACCCTTTAAAGGCGCCACCAACAAAACACAGCACAATCACTAAGTGCAAGGAGTTTTAGAGGAGTAGTCTCTGGACAGACCGCTCAAAGGATGCTGGCGATAGTCTGAAGAAGTCCAGCCGAGAGACGTCTGCGCTGGTTCTCAGAAGTCTGCAGATTCCCTGGTTACGAGAGTAGTTGGTCGGCTGGTATCTCCTCCCCATCTAACCAAAACTAACAAAAATAATTTGATGTAAATATGCTTGTAAGGTGTTGAACTAATTTTGATTTGGTAAGTTTTTATTGGGTTTATAGGATTGACACAATCTCCATTGTGGCAATACAGTCTGAGTGTAGGATGATTGGTTTCAGGAATACTCTTCAGCAAATAATGGACCATGAAACAGACGTTGTGAGACACCCCTCACCTGCACTCACATACAGACTCTTGTGTATGAAAATTACAACAAGTTCATCTCGACTGACTGACTGTCAGAAAGGCAAGTTCTAAATTTGTTGTAGTCTTATCCAGATGTTTGATCATACAAAGGTTGAATTAGTGATAGACATTTTAACCATTGATCAAACTAGTTTGTTAAATAGTACTAACAAAGAAAAAAAACACAACCTAGCCATAAAATATAGATAAAATATATAGGGCCTACCGTACACCATGATAAATACATTTAGGTACGAGATAGGACACTTTTTGTTTTGGATTAAGCTGTGTAGTACACTGGGCAATCTGGCAAACAAGATACTAGAGATTTCTGGAAAGTGGGAGAAAGTTAGAGAGATGGCTTGGGAAGAAGAACGAAGGGGTTGGAGCTACCTTAAAAAAACTCAAGAGGCTTGCCAAACCAGAAGAAGAACCATGACCCTTCAAACTGAAGCAATACCAGTTTCATCAGAGAGTAGCGCAGGAGGTTTTATTGGGTAAACCTGGGAAGTTGATAGATGAAGGCTAGCATGTCCGTACAAAAGGAGTTTGTTAAACAATTGTGTTATTGAGAGTGGAGGTTATGCCATTTTTTGTTATTGTGAACATGCTTTTAGATGAAGACCGATTTTAAGAAGATGGAAGATGAAATGGATTTACTTGCCAAGAATATGGACTCAATTACTTCATTTTCTGAATTGATCTCGTCTACTCTACAGGTTAGTAGAAAGGTCCTAAATAAAAAATATATTTTAATAAAGCTTTGAAAAAACTTGAGGCCCATTCCTATGTACAACTGTTTTTGTTAACGTAAACCTTTACCTTAAAATTTGTCTTCCTCCCCGTTGGAGGGGGTTAGGAAAGGGATCAGTACAGTCATGAATCCCCAAAAGTATCGAGTATTATGAAGAGAAAACAGGGATTATGCCACTTTTAGAGTTGTACTACATACTTAACTGTATCACAGACAACAGTAAAGTGAAGAAAGGATGGTCCGCCCGGCAACCTGAGGCCTAAACATAAGCTACATCTACAATTTTTTGGTAAGTGTAGGCTATATTCATTTGAGCGGTTTCTTGTTAAATTAGTCCCACATTCTGAGGATTTTCTGAATGGTATCTACGTTTTAGGTCATATTAATTCACTTAACACAGGCCTAAAGAATACAAGAATCTTTATTCAACAGCTTTAACCATAGAATGGTGTCCTATAATTTGGTGTATAACAAAAAATTCATTTTAAAGTTTTTCAAAAGTCGAGATGTTTACTAGCTTGCCTGAAGAACTTGTCCATGCTGTACAGAGGAGTTTCTAGAAGCCAGCTCCGGAGTCTCTTCTTTAGCGCAGCAGGGTTTCAGTAAAGCCAAGCTACGTTTGTTTTGGAGCTCTAAAGAGCCCCCAAATGTCAGTCTACTGTAGTGAAGTTGTAAACAACTACAGAGATTGAAACCTAGTTTGTCGGTGTTTTACTAAAATTGTAAAAGAATAGATTTTTGCATTAATATTGGGCTGACCCAGGCCGATTTGGTCCAAAGCACGCACTATACCACTAAGCTAAGGTCACCACCCTTTTTGGAAGCCTTAACTGTTGCTATCTTGATCTATCAAATTTAAGTCCTAGTTTTATGAATACTGTTGTTCAACTGTTGAGACAGTGCTCATGTGTTTCAGGACTCTCGGCAGCAGATTGCTCGTCTCTCTGGTATTCATTCACTTCTCAAACGGCTTCAGTTCTTATTTAAACTGCCGACAACACTAAAAGCTTTGATGGAAGAGGCCAATTATGCTGAGGTATTTTAGAAACAGTCATCAAATAAATACATCGTCATCTAAGAGTTATAAAAAGAACCAAACAAACGTCTAGAAAGAAGAACTAAAGTATCCGACAAAGAATCATATCAAGTCCATTGCAAATGGATTATAAGTATAGTTTTTATAGCCTAAAACCTGACCATTAAAACCGCTATTAACTGACTAAGCGACCAAACTGTCAAACCACCCCGACCTGTGCGTAAATAACCCATTTGTTATATATAAGAAAATGTACACCACATTGTGCATGACTGTCTTTTTATCGTAGTATACATTTCTTTTGCACAGTTGTAGTTATTGAGGTGTATTCCCTCCACAGCATCTATACATCAGTGGTTGTGACAATCCAGCCTAATAAGTTCATCTTGAATTCCAACATATTTCCCTTGTACAGGAAAATTTGCTTGCGTCACGTCTCCCATATTCCTCTCATGCATACATTTTCACATCACTTAAATCACTTCTCATTAAAACTTTACACCTCAATGTGTACACTGCACAATGTCTGACATCTTGTACGTTTGAACCCACAAAGAGTATCAATGAACCGTTCTTCAGCTCGAAGGATTTCAACTGAAAACCTCATTTTCGAGAAGGAAAGGTCTCCCAAAATATTGGTAAACAGATTTTGCTGGTTAGCAACGTTAACCTGGAGATTTACAAACAAGAAAATTTGTACCTAATTTTGTGAAAACTTGCAATGTGTTAACATGTGTATAAATAAATGTATAAAGATTCACTAAGGAATACTTTAAATATAATCACAGTCATAGAAATAAAATACTTAGTACCCTGTAATATTTTTCATTTTATATTAACTGGTTAATTAATGTTCAGATAATTTTCCTGTTTATAAGTAAACATATCAAAAGTCCTGATTGCGTTTTAATATGTACAAAGGGGAGGGCTCTTGGATTCCCTTTTAGTTGGAGTCTAACCTACTATATTGCCTAGCAATGACAGGTTATGAAGTCGATACATTGCCACTTGTAGATAATTGTAAAAATATGTAGCCAGTTTAACATTAAGAAAATTGTTATGAAAAAAAAATCATTTCTAGGCTGTTCAAGACTATCTACACACGCAGAGGGTGCTTGAGCAGTATGGTAACCTAGAATCTTTCCAAGGCATTCAGCGAGAATGTGCTGACATCTTACAGGAGCTGAAAGAGAGACTACGCTCTCAGTTTAAAAGCAAGGAGGTGAGTTTCAATTGGACACATATCCAGTTGCTGGTGTCCTATTTAACTTCACCGCTTTTACAAAAGTTTGGATTGTAGACAGACCTTTTCTTTGTTCATTTAAAGGGGGGCCTTGCCCACTTGGGCCTGCTGTATCTTATAGCATAGCTTTCTTGTGAGAGAGCACCAGCTGCTGGAAAGTGTTTGCACAACACTGTATACCTTTACTGAGCCAGTCCTTCAAATCAAATCATTTAGCAATTTCACGCAATAGATCTTGTACTAATATACTTTAATACAGTACTGTTTAAAAGAAGATAAAGGAGTAAGAGTCAGATCTCATTATTTCATAAATAAAAACATTACCAAGAAAACAGGAAAAAAGAAATCAGTATTTATAACAATTAATAGTCAAACATTTAAACAGAAGTTGTCTCCCAGTTTCCTTAACTTACAGTCCACACCTTCTGCATAAAGCAACTCCCCATTATGAAAGTATGCTTTCTCAGGGATTTTGTGTTTACTGAAGACACCAATCAACTAACTGCTTTATTGTCAGTATTTCCATCCGTAGAAGAGCCTCAGTTAACTTACCCCTTGTTTACAAGCCATCTGTGAACCAAAGAATCTCTTTAGAACAGAGTGCCATCTCCTTTTCTCTCCACTTCAGTACGTCTGAAAATGGTTATTATGGATGAGCTGGAAATGGAAAAAGAGTGTGTGAAGATTTCGTTCTGTTCCTGACAATGTACACTTTCTGAAGTAAATGTGGTGGTGTGTTTGTGTGCAGGCAAGTGCCAAGGAGCTGGCGGAGAGTGTGGACTTGCTGCTGCAGCTGGACGAACCAGCGAGGCTCTGTGTCTGGAGTTCCTCTCTCACGCAGAGATCCGACTCCAGGACCAGCTGGAGCTCATGCAGAGCACACCTTGTCAGGTACATCGTACACACTAAACACCGTTAACGTATTACTTGTTTTAACCAAGCTCTGCTACCAATCTGAGCAGTATGGTCTTATTTCTTAAACCTGCCATGTACTTTCTCCAATTGTTCAGTGCCTTTCATATGGGTATTTTAAACCGTACAACGTATCTGCTTTCAGGATTTAATAGAATTTGTGGACTTGGGAAACGGCTGGTGACCTATGTTTTGTGGTGACATCCTACATGTTATGGACAGTGCCTGCTTGTTGGTAAGATCTGTGATTATAAAAACAAGTTTATTTTCCAGTTTTGTAGGATATATTATATTGGAACCAAATGTTACAAAGTCATAAACATTCAGCGTCCATTCTGGCAAAATAACTATCATGCAATTTAAATACCAAAACAATTCCTGTATTTAAAATCACTGCATTAAAGTGCTGCAGGCTGGGAACAAGTTGAACCAGTTTGTGTTTGACAACATGCACCAGTACTTTGACTTGGTTCAGAACCGGATTGAAGCGCAGCAAGACGGAGGTGACTCTGGAATCCTGGTGCGAGCTCTGGACAGATTCTACCGCAGACTCAATGCTGTCAACTCTCTCTTTCCAGATGATGACTTTGTCAAGTTAGTATTTATACTAACTACTGTCCCTATATAATGTTTAGTTTTTTTCAAGTTATTGCCAGTGTCATATGAGGTTCCCGGAAGAAACATAGAATCTCAAAATATTTGCTGGGAGAAATACAATTTAGAAAATCTGTAGAAACTACTCTAAGAAGATCTGTGGGAGAAAGTACAACTCTACGATAATAACTGTATTACAAGTTGCGATTCCCAGAAGATAGTAAGAGGGGTAACTGAGCGATGTCTTCAGCAATTCAGATATTGGAGCATTATCCCAGATAATAAAGTTTACCGTATCGGTTTTCATGACGCTAACGTAGACTGCTCTGTTGAAGCGTGGGGATGGAGGTAGTGATGCGGGCAGGCAGACGACAGTGTAGGTCTCACCTGCACAGCTTGAAGACACAGCTGACCGACAGTCTGAGTGATGTGAGGCAAGCTGGCGCACCCAGGCTGATAGCTCACTCGGCAACTGATACCACTTCCCCCACCACCCTGTCCACGGAGCTGCTCACACAGCTGGTGCTAGCTACGGTGGAGAAGGTCAAGGGAGTCTTGCAAGACTTGTTGGTAAGGCTGTGTGCTTATAAACAGTTATTTTTTTCATGGCTATTAATTGTTAGATATGAAATAAAAATTCTTTAAATTTAGCAATGATCATGAGTAATAAAGTAAGGTTCTGGTTCCTGCTATACTTCGATACAAGACCTATACAGAGTGTCCCGTAAGTAAAGTGCCAGACTCTGGGAAAAGGTTATATGGGTAAAATTAAAGAGAAAATGAAGAATAAACATTTGTCCAAAAAGGCTTAGTTAACCAGATATTCGCCATTTTATATTTTTCGCTAATTATTTACTATTTCCCACACCATTTATCAGATTTGACTCAAACATAAATTTGTATCTAAAGTAAGACTATTTATGGAAAAATTACCAGAATGATCTAACTTATCATTGTAAAGCGGTGGCTATTTTATGGTATTTTAGAGGGCATTTTGGCATTACACCTTAAATAGCGAAATAAGCGGTGAGTTTACGATAAAATGTAGAGAAAAATGTTTTGTAGTGAATATTATTACCTATCAATTGCCACCAAGGTCAAACAAATCGATTAAGAATCAACAAAGTTACAGTGGAACCCGTGACAAACATCAAGATAATAAGGTGGAAAGTTGTCTATTTTCAGCCAGAGTTTCCCTAAAACTTTGTTGTTTCATAACAGATTTTTATGACCTTGGTGTCAATGGATAGGTAATAATAAAATTCTTTTACGTTTTATCGTAAAACTAACCGTTTATTAAGCATATTAGAATAACCAACATAAATGCCCTACATAAAAACAACCACTGCCCCAATGATGGAATCATTCTAATATATTAATATGGATCTAAGGCTCATTTCATGGCTCACCATTACTATTTTCTACAAGCTTCCTAAGTTATAATAAGGTTGCTAAAATAAGGTCACACAGAATGTTGCCTGGCCAACAATATTGCCCGCAGTTTCTGAACTGTTGTTTCAGTGGTGGTTTATACAATATTCTAAATTACGTACAGTAACAAAAATATTGTACTAAATATTTCACTTTCTTGATTTTAGTTGTTGTTAAGCTAATCAAAATTTAACAATCTCTTGCCACATTTGTCAATAATCTATAACCAATGTCATTGATGAGTAATAATTCAACTATGGATACACATTCTTAACATGGAAATATTGCGGCGGGTTTCATTCAGCCAGACCTTGCGTTTGCCAAGCCCAAGTTCCTGGAAGCTTTCTGTGTGGACTGGGTGCTAGGGTTGTCAGGATACACCGGCATGAACTAGAGCAGGAGTGGATGTCGATAATGTCAGGCTATCTACTGCGCTTTGACAAGTCACCCCTCTCCAACCCTGATTGTCACAGATGTAAACAACAGTGAGTCACCTGCAGCTGATTAGTGATGCTGATATCTGTATTGTGATAACTTGTGTTAGTGTCCGGGTGATTAAATTGTGTGATTAATATTAAATTTTTATTAAAATTAGAAACCTTTTACTGTAGAAATATAAATTGTACATAAATGGTGAAAATACGTTATTTTTGAAGAAATAAATACATTGTTGAGCATTAAAATTTGTTTTATTTGGTAAGCCCTTCAGTGTGAGTACCCTTTTGAGGTGAGTGGTTTTAAAAGTTGTGGCTCAGGCAAACGTAATATTAACCGATCTGGACCTCAAATTACGTCATCTTGAGTCTATTTTATCGATCCTAATGCACCAGGATATCAGTATCCCGATGCATCCATTTTTGAAATCCTGACCATATCCGCCACATTAGTCGTTCTATCAAGGGGTCTACTGTAATTATATTGAACCAAATGTTTATTTATTTATTTATTGATACCATTGGCACATTAAGTGCACAGGCTTATAAAATAAAATTAAAAAAAAACATGATAAAAATATACCAGATAAGTTCACTTAATAATTTGAAAATGTCTTTCAGAAAGTCCATGATGCTGTAATATGATCTGCAGGTTAAAAATGATTTAAATCTATTTTTTGAATTTCTTGATGTTTTCTTCTTGTTTGATGGTTATTGGAATTTTGTTGTCAAATTTTAACTTATATTGTAATAAGATTTTTTTTTAAAAGCTTGTATTAAAATTAAAGTTTGTTACTTGTAAATTTTGAAGAAGTTTCTTAAATTATGTTGATTTGTGAATTTTAACGAGTTTGAATTTATCTTGATTTCTTTTTGAACAACACTGCACATTCAGAATTATATATTGAGGGGAATGTTAAAATTTTGAAATTTTTAAAATATGATTTGCAGCTTTCTCTCTTCTTTAGATTAAATAGTAACCACCAAGTTAATAAAAAGTCATAAACATTCAACGTTCATTCTACATTTAAAGCAAAATAACTATCATGCAATTCACCTAAAAGACCAATTCAAAGTAAATTCCTGTGCAACATTATTAAAAATCACTTTTGCATAAAGATATATGTAATGTTTTTGAGTGATGCAGAAGCTGGAAGCAAGTTGAACCAGTTTGTGTTTGACAACATGCACCAGTACTTTGACTTGGTTCAGAACCGGATTGAAGCGCAGCAAGACGGAGGTGACTCTGGAATCTAGGCGGCCCTGGACAGATTCTACCAGACTCAATGCTGTCAACTCTCTCTTTCCAGATGATGACTTTGTCAAGTTAGTATTTATACCATAACTACTGTCTCTATATAATGTTTAGTTTTTTTTTCAAGTTATTGCCAGTGTCATATGAGGTTCCCGGAAGAAACATAGAATCTCAAAATATTTGCTGGGAGAAATACAATTTAGAAAATCTGTAGAAACTACTCACAAGAAGATCTGTGGGAGAAATTACAACTCAATATAACTGTACTACAAGTTGCGATTCTAGAAGATAGTAAGAGGGGTAACTGGCGATGTCTTCAGCAATTCAGATATTAGACATTATCCCAGATAATAAAGTTTACCGTGTCGGTTTCATGGCCCAGCTAACGTGGAGCTGCTCTGTTAAGCGTGGGGATGGAGGTAGTGATGTCGGGCAGGCAGGCGACAGTGTGGGTCTCACAGCTTGAAGACAACTGACCGACAGTCTGAGTGATGTGAGGCAAGCTGGCCCGCGCAGGCTGATAGCTCACTCCGACGCTGATACCACTTCCCTACCACCCTGTCACGGAGCTGCTCACACAGCTGGTGCTAGCTCTGATTGGAGAAAGGTCAAAGTCTTACAAGACTTGTTGGTAAGGCTGTGTGCTTATAAACAGTTATTTTTTCATGGCTATTAATTGTTAGATATAAATAAAATTCTTTAAATTTAGCAATGATCATGAGTAATAAAGTAAGGTTTGGTTCCTGCTATACCGATACAAGACCATACAGAGTGTCAAAGTAGAAATAAAGTGCAGACTCTGGAAAGGTTATATGGGTAAAAATAAGAAAATGAAGAATAAACATTTGTCTAAGGCTTAGTTAACCTGATAGCCATTTTATATTTTTAGCTAATTGTTACTTTCTCCCACACCATTTATCAGATTTGACTCAAACTTAACATAAATTTGTATCTAAAGTAAGACTATTTATGGAAAAATTACCAGAATGATCTAACTTATCATTGTAATCGATTGGCTATTTTATGGTATTTTTAGGGCATTTTTGATTGTTACACCTTAAATAGCGAATAAGCGGTGAGTTCTGATAAAATGTAGAAAAAATGTTTTGTAGTGAATATTATACCTATCAATTGCCACCAAGGTCAAACAAATCGATTAAGAATCAACAAAGTTACAGTGGAACCGTGACAAACATCAAGATAATAAGGTGGAAAGTTGTCTGTTTTCAGCCAGAGTTTCCCTAAAACTTTGTTGTTTCATAATGATTTTTATGACCTTGGTGTCAATGGATAGGTAATAAAATTCACTTCAAACATTATTCTTTACGTTTTTGTCGTAAAACTCACCGTTACTCACTTATTTGGAATGCCATAAAACTACAAAAATACCATAAAATAACCACCATTCATCGATAAGTTGAATCATTCTAATTTTCCATAAATGGTCACTACCAAGTACAAATTTATGTTAGAACTAGTCAAATCGAATAATGGTCTGAAATAATAAATAATTAGTGAAAATAAAATGGCAAATATCTGGTTAATAGCGTTTTGAACAAATGTTTCTTCATTCCATTTTGACCCATATAATAATCCCAAGAGTCTGGCACTATGTATGCTGTATAAATGCCCAGCTTGTGTTTTTGCTTAACTTTCAAAAATATGTAGGTTATGATCTAGGGCTCATTTCATGGCTCACCATTACTATTTTTCTACAAGCTTCCTAAGTTATAATAAGGTTGCTAAAATAAGGTCACACAGAATGTTGCCTGGCCAACAATATTGCCACGGATTTCTGAACTGTTGTTTCAGTGGTGGTTTATACAATATTCTAATTACGTACAGTAACAAAAATATTGTACTAAATATTTCACTTTGCTTGATTTTAGTTGTTGTTAAGCTAATCAAAATTTAACAATCTCTTGCCACATTTGTCAATAATCTATAACCAATGTCACGTGATGAGTAATAATTCAACTATGGATACACATTCTTAACATGGAAATATTGCCGGCAGGTTTTCATTCAGCCAGACCTTGCGTTTGCTGCCAAGCCCAAGTTCCTGGAAGCTTTCTGTGTGGACTCGGTGCGAGAGGGTCTGGTCGTCGGCTTCATTCACCACTTGACGGCCACCGCTCGCTCCTTCTGCTCTACCAACGTGCCGTCCCTGCCTCTGCTTCTCATCCTGTCCAAGATGTGTCTCGAGTTTGAAGCTACTAATATTCATTACTTAGTGAGTTTCAAGTGATTGTTCATGCTAAAGTAAATCTGTAGATATAAATAACAAAGTATTTCATGCTTGGAAAGCCAAAACGTAGAAGCTTTTTCACATATAAAACATAAGTATTTTTATAAAATCCCGTACATATGTTCAATGTGTACACTAAAGTTACATTGATTTAGTTGAAAAATTCATCAATTATTGTATAAAACTCTTTATGAATAGGGATTTGTTTCATATCGTCAAGAAAAGTTTCCTTCTTCAACCTAGCAGGAATATGATTGTAGACTTTGAAGCCAATGTGGGGGAGGGTAACTGCGCAGAGTTTTTGAAAGGTGACATTGTGCTATGTAGGAGTTCTAGCAGCTCCATGTGAAGTGTTTATGTACTTTACTTTAGGTAGTTGTAACAGTATGTACTACAGCTCGACATTCTGCTACAGAAGCAGGCATACCATACATAATACTTTATGTCATGTCAATAATACTCGCCGTCAAAGCATAAAATTACAAGAGGACAGTTTTTCCTAATATTTCAACATTGTTTTTCAAAAAAGCGAAACATCAATGTGAATACGTGTGAAGTATTTGAAGTGCTTAGTGTGACACTATGATGTTTGCTAGCTGAGTGTGACTGACGAGTGGTTCAGCACGGACTCACAAGGAGCGCTGCTGACTGCGGAGAAGGAGATGTGTACTGGCATGAGACTTGCGGCTCAGGAGCTGCTCAACCACTACGTGCGCATGCAGGGCCAGGCTATATCCCAGGTAGCTTTCAGTCCTATTTCTACACAACTGAAATTGACTCCCTCTAGATGTTGGTGATTGAGAGGGTCAAGTGGCTAGGAGTTACTTACCATCTGATGCATACCACCAGAATAAAAGGAAGTCTGGATTAGGGAGAGGAACGGGACTGGGCTCGGCTGACCAGACAATCATGAGAGGAAGGAACAAGCGAGGCCACTGACAACCACTCGGTGGATTGATTGATATCTGATCCGACCTCCCTGGGGAATGAAGTATGTTCAACACCTGGACAGCAACAAAGCTACCCAGTAATTTTTGAATCACTATTTCTTTATTTCTACTCTCTTTAGTTTTGTCTCAGTTGGATCAACCAATTTTCGTTCCTCACCAAATAAATAAGTGTAGGATGCAAATTATATATAGATTCTTTGTGTCCATTAATAACCATAATCAATGGCTTTATATAGCGTTGGGTCGATTCCTAATTTTTTTGATTCCAATACCAAAATTACTCTTAGTTAAAATTTCCATCCTGATTTTGTATCCCATCCATTGGGCAAAAATAGTGTTTTAAATCAATGGGTACTTATACACCCTTAAGATTATAACAAGATACCATCCGTGTTTAAAGTGGGTTTTCCAGTTTCATGTCTGACATGATTTCTACTACAATAAGATATGGTGTTTAGATGCTGCGTAAATCTGTGGAGACTCGGGATTGGCTACACAGTTTAGAGCCTCGCACAGTTCGAGCTGTAATGAAGCGAGTCATGGAAGAAATGGCCACCATTGATTCCCAGGTAACAACAAAGCATAGTTTATCTTTAAGTTATCCAGCCATCTCAAAGTGTTTTGTTTTTTTTTAACTCGACAGAAGCAACTACTGTTTGATTTTAACATTTTCACCATCAAAGACAATATCTTCAGACATAACCATTAATTCCTGAATTGCATCTTATTTTTAGTTAATTTTCAAAATTTCAATATTCCATCCAAGCACTTTTTGATGGATGGCAACATATAAAAGATTTCCACAACTCCATACTTTGTAGTATCTGAATGGTTAGACACTTGTTGCTTGAACTCCGCAGGTGGGCATGTTGTTTGAGGAAGGGTCTCACACAGAACGCAGCTCAGACTCCAGCCACAAGACACAGTCTCGACTTCACCGCAGCACGGCCAGCAACTGGTCCACTCACAGTCACAACCTTGCAGCCTCCCATATCCACAAGCTCTTCTCCGAGCGCATCGAGATCGTCGCCCCCGTGCAGTTCACACGAGCCTCCATACTCACCGGAGTCATCAAGATCAGTCTCAAGGTAATTAGTCTCAACACCTTATTTGCATTATTTTATTTATCTCAAAATCTCAAGTGAGATTATAGTTAGAAGGAAACTCGACTAGTTTTGAAAAACTTCCAAACTTTTATTTAAAATATTTATTGTCAGTGTATTACTTTTGTCCCTAACAAACAAGCCACAGGCCCAAATGTATAAGCTTTTCCTTGTTGGTTAAAAAGTTATTGGATTTTAGAGGTATGCCAGAGAGGTTCTTTAAGGTCAAGGCGAGACCAAGGAAGGTAAAGGAACAATATCAAGATTTGAGATCAAGATTAAACAAATGTTTTGACCTTAATCTAATAAATCCTGATTTTAAGGTGATTTTGTGTAATAAATATGAAGAGAAGCAGCTCAAATATGTGAAAAGACACACAGAAGTGTCGGTTTCCCAACTTAATCTGGAAGCGTTAATTAATCGTAGCAAACACTAGACATCGGCTGCAAATGCGTTAACTAGTGATAGAAACTGGCTAAGGACTTGTAAATTACTGGCCCATAGCGCTTGGATGTCAATTTCTTGCCGCGAGAAGTACATGATCTAGATTGGTCAATTACCCGTTGTGAGGGCTTGATTATGTATATGTGAATTACACACTTAAGGCTCAAAGTTGCAATTTTTCCTTTATAAATTAACTTGAGCTATAAATCTTGGGAAAAAATCCTCACACACCTTCAGATTTTTACAAATATTTTTGTTTATGCAGTTGGTTTTGTGTTATCTCATAGACTCTTCTGGAGTGCATTCGGCTGAGAACCTTCTCACGTTACGGCCTTCAACAAATCCAAGTTGACTCTCACTACTTACAGCTTTATCTGTGGAGATACGTCGCTGATGAAAAGTAAGCTATAAAATTCCCTGGTTGTATTTTAATATGATAATTAGATGTTAAAATTATTTAAAGGCTTAACTGTACACTCAAAATAAAATTGTCTTATTAGCAATAATGAGTTAATGCTACATTGCACAACATGATATTGAACATAAGCTGGACAGAGTTTTAACTCAGTATAGAAATGTATAATGATATTTATTTAGTGGTTCTGTGTCAAAGTCCATAATATTGCTCTGATCTAGTATATGTCATGTTAAATCATTTGCAAGGTAGAATAGATGTTTTGTAATGATTTCACCATACCGCTCACACTTTTCAGTTCATGTAACTTTCTTCCAGTTTTACATTACTGAAGCGGCTACGGAGCCGTGTCAGGCTGAAACACTGTGTTGTGCACTGCCCAGTAACTCCTGCAAAATAATGGGTTTTCCTATTATTTTATAATTTAGAATCCTTTCTCTAAGTTGATACCATCGAATTTTATATTGAATACCATTCAATATTAAAAACTATCGTGAAACTGCGTTTTCTTTTATGATCCTTGTAATAAAACTAATTTATTAAGGCCAGTAGGGTCGAACTGGATTAAAAAAATTTAGTTCTGTAAATATATTTCCAATCAACGGTACATTTGACCTGTTGATTCTTACAGCTTGGTCCAGTCTTTGCTGGATGAGATCCTCAGCAGTGCAGTTCATCGCTGCCTGGATGCAGTGTTGATGGAGCCGAGTGTTGTGGACATCATCTGTGAGCGAGGATAGGCACATTGTGTAAACCTCACGGTACGACTGTTGAGGAATAAATGTACAAAGTATTTAATACCAAATTTATAATAATATTTGTATAGAATATATCCCAACGTTTATTTTGTTTTACCTAAAAATGTGGATGTAAATTTTGTTCCCCACCTGTTAGTTGTTACAAATATTTGTGATTACTTTATCGAAACACCATACATAAGCTACAAGAAATTCTAAATAGGTATGAGTTGGCGTCAGAGGTGTGCAAGCAATTTGACCGTCAAGCTTTTTATTAGAATTTGACTTAAACACAATAAATTTTAGCTGAAACTACAGCCAACATTTCCAGGAACATGACAAGTACAAAAAATATTAAGGATAATTTAATTTCAAGGTAAAGAAAGGTTTGTTTTTATTCATTGACTTGAATTATTAATCGTGTTAATTATTCTTTTAATATTATGCAAACATCCTAGTATTATTAACTAGATTGAGTGTTCTTTTTTAGTCTGATTGAAAAAAGACAACAGGCTCTTGAGAAATAACTGAAAATGGATAATCAAACTCAATGTGAACTGAATTGTCAATCATAATTCCTGATTGTATTAATAGAAAACACAGGGTAAACAATACACAAGTTTAAGAAATATTTTGTATTAACATTGTGAATACAGTGATTTATATACAAACTTATTTATTTGTAAATCTAGGTACATAGTTCTAAAGTAATGTCATTGATTTTCACTATCCCCATGTATATTGCAAGTGGTAGGGAAGGACTGGTTAATTGGTTGTGAGAGACTAGTTTTCTGCCGTTGCTGCTTACAGTTGGGCGAAGTTGACATTTAGAACTCTAGAGTAAGTTTTGCTACCCCCAACCCAACTTTGAATGGCTTGCGGTAGCAAGGGCAATTACTTGCATCGCTTGAGATCTGATTAAGGTGCCTTAACCACAGGGAAAAACCTGTTTGCCACCTGACAACCATGCCAGATCCATGGGAGTAGGGAAAATTAGTAGTAATACAGTTTAACATTTTAAAGTGCTAATACAATACTGTAACCAAATTGTTAATAAATAGTTACCACTAACTTATGTAGCAAATAAATTGTGAATTGAACATACAGCAAATACATTGCGAATTGAACAGTAACAAGTAACAGCATATTCTGGTAACATCTTCAATTGTGAGCTACAGCTCTCATTATTCCCCGTGATCCGAGAGCACTTTCCACAGACTTCATAACCTTATTCGGATACAGATCTGAGTTTATTGAATCCACTTTAGGCTCTTCCATTCGAAGAAATGCATCTAGAAGTCTTCACCAAAAAACAAACATTGAAATTATTAAAAGCTTTTCACACAAGTTGAAAACATGCAAGTATAAAATAATTCTTTTAATTTGACAACTTCAATTTTATAGTTTCAATGACAGTTTTTCTCAAAATCACTTGGTTGACAATTAAAAATACAAACTTAGCCAAACAGAAACATTTTAGTTTATTCCTGCCATCTAATTCAAAACTATTTGGTTATTACTTAGGCTGAGCTAAAAAAAGGATACTACAAAAGTAATTTAAAATGGCTAAATTTAAAATTCAAATTAAAAGGGATTGATTGACCGAACCTCAAAGAATTAACCTTTCAAATTTAGCCTACTTTGCAAAGTAAGAAAACTAGGCTAGCTAGAGATTGAGATGTTTGGACACAATAATTACAATCTTCCAACTTCAACTGGGTCAGCTGCATTCGATTGAATTGATGCAAACACCAGTATAATTTTAAATCCTGTTTTTACTAAGACCCAATTCTAAAATATTGTTAAACTTGTAAGAAAAAAAAATAAAAAAATAGCAGAGATAGAGATCAGAGAGACAAGCATCCTGTTCCGAGAACTCATTGAGTTTTTGCCATTAGTTTAGTTTTGAGACTGAAAAAAATTGTTTTATCTTCAATATTTAATAAAATGTGCCACTTTTAGTTGAAGAGTAGAAAGGGTTTCTCCCATAATATAGTTTCTGTCATCTGAGAGTGAAACGGAGTGTAGACCAACTAGATTCCAGGTTATTCTAAATTTAAAATCCTTCCTAGTAGCTAACCATTTGAGATGTAAAAATCTCTAAGTATCTCAACCTTCACAAAAAACTGCTCTTATTTGAAAAGGCTTGAAAAGACTACTTTAATATTTTAAGTGAGGTATATTAAGTGATATTCCACTCTTGGTCAGTCAACCAGTGCCAGAGGTAACATTTCTTCTCTGGACGTTTATTCAAATAAAACAAAACAACAATCGTAACATTTTCTTTTTTTACCAAAATTGAGAGCAATCAGTTATTGCAGCTAAACTCTTTTTGTTCACTAACACGAAAACTCAAGGAAAATAAAAACAAAATTATCGTAACTATACTTTGAATCTAACAACTTTATTTCGAAATATAATTATCAAAGCTTGCAAAAGCTCTTTGTGGTATTTTACAAACAAAATAGATTCTTGATTTCACATAACTAGTTAATTAAGAGAAAACAACAATTTCACAAAAGCTTCCATTACAACAATTTTAACAAATCTTCAATATCACAAATCTTACTCTTTATTAAAGGTAGAATAACTTCAACCGGCATTTTCCACGTAGGGTTCGATCTGAAAAAATCCAAAATTATAAGATACCTATGTGCAGTGTTGGGTAAATTAATTAAAATTTGATTTGTGAAATTCTATTGTGTGAACTTCAAAAAATATAAGTCTAAAATTAAACCTGCGGAAGTGCTTTAGTGGGCTGCAATGATTGAGAACAAATCTCATAAACCACAACATTATGTGCCATCCTCCCTACAGGATGCCACATCTATGGGTGGTTTGAAACATCAATTACTATTTACTATTAATCTATCAACTATTTTTTAATTTATAAGTATTTACCTCAGCCATTTTAATCTGATGGTCTTTCTCCAAAATGTTCTTCAATTGGTGCAGTACTCCTTCCACCGTTTGGTTGGAGTCAACCGAAGTTTGTCGTGGATCTTCAAATCTGGAGAATGCTTGCATCAAACTGATATTACAAAAGACGAGTTTTAAACCATAGAGTGCGGCTGGATTGGTGAAATTTCAATTTGCAATTTAAATGTGTAACTCTAAAAACTAACTCTAACAATTTGGAAATTTATATTTCAAAATAATCTAAAAATAAAGCAACATTCCTTTATTTAGTTGATTCCAACTGGGCTTTCCCTGTGTTAGAAGTACAAAGCTTGCTTCTCAATGTTATAACCAAGCCTTTTACAAAGAAATGGAGGTGTGATGGAACAATACAAGATAGTTGCAGAGATACGAAACAAGTGTTTTCCGAAGGACGAGTATTTGTAGTCATCAGGAGCACGTGTCTCAGATTCAGGGAAAACTTAACTTTTGGAATGAAAGAGTCTGCCAACCTATCTGGTCAGAGAACAAGGTAAAACCAGATCCTGCCGTGCCGATCATTTGTGATGCAGCTAGCTGGAGGAGGAAGATGTACTAAAGCTTTGCAAGGATCTTGAGGTTATACCATCATGACAATTGACACCTACGCGAAAGTGGCCTATCAAGGCGTCAAACCGACTGTGCCTGCCATTATTGAGTCACAGAGCTCTTCCCCGGAAAAGTTCGCGACTACCTAGGCGTCACCCACAAGGCGATCACTTGTAGTTGACGAAAGAGCCTCCTAAATGCAGCGCAGTGATTCCAAGTTATATACAATGAAGTCTCATTTGTACGTCATAAACAAGCAAGCCAAACTTGATAATAGCTAGGCTTAGAAAACCCACTATAAATAATTTAAATGGGTTTTTCTTTGTGCTTTTATTTTGTTCATGTACTAAATAGCAGTTTTTTACTCTTGTAAAAAATAAAACAGACAGTGGTATAGTTAAGTGACTCCTGCTATAACAACTGTAATTTTCACTAAAAATAATTTTTCAATTTTTGTTTCCATGTGACGAACAACATGGAATGTCGGATTAGTAAAGGGCCGATAAAATAGACTCTACTGTATTACGTAGAACTTTGTCCACCCAGTTTCACGTAAAATTATTCGCAGGGTATGAAGTGTTCTTAGACATCAGGACATGAAGCGTTTAAGACATATCTTTGCTTGATACTTATTTTAGTGTAAAATGCTCAAGAGTCAATGAAAGAGAAGGATGAAGTCACCTACTTGTTTCTGAGGATCTTGTCATCTTTCATCTGGATTTCCTCCAGTGTGACAGGTTTGCCCTTACGATTCATCAGTCGCTGGGTGCGTATGTGTTCGCTTACAGCCAGGTAGAAGACCATGTCCGGCTTGAGCAGGTCCTTGGGCCACTGGTACACCTCGTGCCCCTCCGCAGGTGTGGATCCACTGCTTGCAATCGCGTAAGCTGCCGTACTGTGCCAGAACCTGCAACATCAACACAAGTTCCGAGCCTCTACCTTGTCTGAATATGAGAGTGATAGTATTCATCGGCGATCTGAGAAATAAATTTAATATGCTCAACAAAGAACTAACCAATAGGAAGACTACCTATTTGTGAAATGAAAGTTGGAACCACCTAACACTTACCTGTCCATGACGACAGGCTGGGTTTGGTAGATTTGTTTAACTTGTTCGGCTGCAATGTAGTTGCCAAGGGCGTAGTAAGCTCTCCTCAACTCCATCTCGTGAGCATCGAACTTGTTGCGTAGCGTGAGAAGCTCAGCAGGAGGCGTGCTCAGCTGACATCCTCCCAACAACTTGGCCAGCTTCTTGCTGATGGTCGTCTTACCTGTACCAACAATATTCTTAATTAATTCCAAACATGTAGTGGTTGATGGAGTTAGAAAGATAAATTATTGCTTATAAAGGATTAATTCATTCATTGATTTGTTATTGGTGAGTAGATATAGTTAGTGAAAACCAAGATGTGATTTTTTATACCTGTAGCATGAAGCTGTTTTGAACTAAAGAAGTTTTTGGGAGACATGATAGGAAGACCTGCTGGCTAACTAGTTAGTTGGTTATATTAATGCTAAACATTTTGATTTGATAACTTTTAAATTAATTAGTGTAGAAATAAACATATTTTCTAGGTTTATTTGTAAATAATGTTTTCAGAACTTGGGGAATTATGCAATGAACGGTAAAGTTAAAATACGTAAAAATTGAATAGGCTATCTATTAATGCCTCACTCAAATTACTTTGTAAAACGAGGCCTGTCCAATAAGTTCGCGAACTGGTTAAATATAGCGACTTAGTGGCGACGTACTACATCACGTGACTACTAGACATCCAATGAAGCACCAGTGTTCGTTTGACAGTCGAGCTGTGCCTATCAAGCTGTCAGTGTCAGTTTATATTTTACTTGTTTTTGCTGTTCGTCAAAAAATGGAGATTGATGAAATCAAAGCAACGCATCAACATCAAGTTGATCCAGTGATGCTCTCGCATCACCATTTTGCATTTTGGAAAAAGTCACAGGGGGCAATATCTGGCGAATAGAGTAGGTAGTCAAGGAGGGTGATAGAATTTTCTGCCAAAAATTCACAAACGATCAAAGCAGAATGTGCAGGGGCGTTGTCATGGTGAAGGATCCATCCATCGCCTTGACACAAAATCGGCCTCACGATCTCTCAAGCGCCTAAGGACCTAAATTAAGTTCGTCTGCAATCATTGTAACACTTTTCCGACGATTGTCAGACACCAGGGCTTTCACACAATCAATGTTTTCATCAAACATGAGGCTGAAGGTCGTCCGCTTTGCATCATCTTAAAGCCTTAGCGGCCATCAAACGTTTAATCCCTTGAAAATGGACTTTTCTTTAAGGCATTATCTCCGTGAAGCAGCCCTCAAAATATCTGTAACTTCATGAGAGCTTTTCTCTAGTTTTGCTAAAAACTTGATGTTGATTAAATGGTTCAGTGATTTCATCAATCTCCATTTTCCAAATTTCATTTCATCAATTTTATCATCTCTGTTGACAAACAGGAAAAACAAGAAAAATATAAACTGAAACTGACAGCTTGATAGGCATAGCTCGACTGTCAAAGAGCACTGTTCATTGGATGTCTAGTAGTCACGTTATAGTGGCGGCCGAGCTCTATTAAGCCTCAAGGCTACCATATTGAACCAGTTCGCGAACTTATTGGACATACCTCGTATTTAATGGAGCAACCAAAAACGACAAATAATAGATAAAAACATTTTGATTAAAGTAAACAGGAAACTCTACTGTAATTAATTTTTGAGTTAATATATTGACTTGCTATTTGATAAATTCTTGAAGCGGAGCTTATTGGCAAATAGTATAAGTTCTTAAAAAACACAAAGAGGCCAATATATTAGCGCTTCCAACAGCTAAGCTGTCATCTTCAGGCAAGCAAAGTTACATGACAATTATTAACAAAAAGTAATATTTTGTCATGTAACTTCCTTCTGAATATGACAACATGCTGAAAGAAAAAATATGATTAAATTGTTACACATATTGGCCTTTTTGTGTGTTTTTTTAAGTACTTATATTTGCTATTTGATGTCTGCAATTCAAAACTGAAGGTAGTTAAGGATTTTGGCTTTTTGAATGAGCATAGCATGACAATAATAATTGTTCGTTATAAATTAAAACAAACAAAAGGAATTTAAAGATTATAGGCATTTACCTGCAGCATCTATTCCTTCTAAAACTATAAATGGTTTAAGTTCCAACATGTTTGGTATCTCTGGGTAAGAATTGGAACAACATTTATTGTATATTTTCAGCAGTTCTTGCACTTCTGGTAGGGAGACATACTGAAAGGAACAGAATTACATATTTAGCTTGGAATTTACAAGCAGATCAGTTCGACTTATGGTTTGAACTTTGGAGAAGAGCCATAGAGAATTCTAAAAAGTAAGCACATTTGCAGAGTTTAACTAGCAGCATCAAAATAAGTATAGTTTTCCCAATTCTGTAAAAATTAACTTATTTGGATATTATTCTTTCCGTTTTAGCACACATATATATTAAAAATATTTAAATGACGGTGTAATTTTATTTTTAAAAAGCTATCATTTATCATATAAAAAATCCACTAAATCACTATTTGAGATGCTGACCACTCTCATGAGGGTATTTTAAGGCAAATATGTTGTGAAGGATGAGTGGTAGTAATGAATGAGTTATGAGTTGTAGTCTTGTTACAAACTAAGGCAGAAAAAAATCTATATCAAAAAGCTTCCCTTAAAATGTATTGATTTTAGTGGTCCGTCGGTTGGCTGCTAAACAGGGGAAAAAATTTACTGAGCTGATTTCGAGATTTGAGTGACAGAGTAGCACCATTGAGCCAAATTTTGGCAAGGAACGCAAGAAAAGTAACCAGATTCTGTGGAGAGACAAGGCGCTCCAGATTCTTGAGATGTCCGTGCATGGCTGCCCTGTGATAGGAGGTTCGGGAGAAGCTAAACAGCTTAGCACAGTGAGGTATCCAGGATTCTGGAATGGGAAGGGGAGGTTTCCAGGATAATGAAGTCAATTCAGGGTGTAAACTACGAGGGAGCCTCTCTGTATGGAACACCTTCCCTTTTGCTTATTTTCACAAAGGTTATTAATAGTTGTTTTTGTGCTTTGGTAATACAATTATTTGCTGTATAAGATTAGTTCATGTTGATCAATGTTTCTGTAAAATAAACTCTATTGGATACACAATATTTGGGGCCTTTATTAAGGATTGTGTAGGGGATGGGGTCATGACTTGGAACTTAGCTAAGCAACCTACTTAGTTTTAAAGCTGAGCTACTACTTAATAGTGAAAATATTACCCTTAATATAAACAAACATACTTACTTTTTCATTACGAAGACACTTTTGCACGGCTTCAAGGGATTTGTAAATGCCTTTAAACTTCATATCAGCATCCCCAGAATCAGTTTTTGGACAATCTGACATTGCTAGAAGCTTTCAACTTATATTCATGTAGATCACAGATTGGATCAATTTGATCATTTGAACATTATAATAGGTAAATTTGACTTTAGAAATGATGAACATCAGAGGTACTATTGATAATTTGAAATATAATGTAACATACAAAATGAGTTACTATTTATAACAAGGCTGTGGACAAACAAAGGTGTTGTGAATCATACTTATTGTATGATTCAGTTTGTTTGTTGTAATCAACCAAGCATCTGTTTTAACATGATGTATCATTTTGTTGGTTATTAACCAAAAGTGTTCAAAATCTTAAATAGTGAGTCATGTATTTAAAAATATGACTACTCTAGTGAAGAGGTGATGACTACCATTACTTTAAAAGTAAGAAAGAAAGTTTTATGTAAAAAAGAGTTTGTTTACCATTTACCAAGTTATTTGCCATTAATTTCACAGCTTGTTGGTGAAACCTTTGTAATTTCTAATAAAAGGTATTACACAACATTAGTTTTGATGTGTTTTTTTAATAATTGAAGATTTTGTTTACCATTTACCAAGTTTTTTGCCGTAAAGTTCACAACTTGTTTGTTAAAGCATTGTAATTTCAGTTCAAAAATATTATACAAAATAAGTTTCTATGTGTTTTAATTATAATTGAAGACTTTGTTTTAGTGACTTTAACCTTTCACAAAACTACTTGAACGTAAATTGAAAACATGAGACGGTTCAGCGAGAACAATCGTGTAGAACAGGTGGGAGAGGGTTCAGATGATCAACGAGCCCCCTGGGCCACGGCCTCAACCGTCATCTTGCAAGTGAGTCACAGAGTCAGACACCAAGGGGGTGAGGGGGGTGAAGGGGAAGGGGTCTCCTGACACCATCCATCATCCGACCTTGATGGAGTACTCGGCTAAACTCCTTACAAGCTAGTTGCAAACTTGCCCTCTGCACTACTATTTAACCTGTTCAGTCAAAATAGTTCTTAATACTCAGCACCACACAGATGTATTTTTGGTAGGTTACTTAAAATAAAACATTGTGTACCAGATGGAACAGTATATGATTTGTCAAAGTAAAGTGTTCTAGAACCTTAAAAAGACTATTTATGTGCTAGTGGAAAAGGTTAAAATGAAAGGAGTTCTTGAACAGTGTCTTCAATTTGATTGAATTTCTCTCTGTAAGCCAGTGGTTACAGTTAACTTGAATAATTTCCTGTCCAATTATCTGACACATTCCGAAAAGTCTTGACTGCAGGGTCCAGGACATTGACTTTATATTAATAGAAGACTGTCCATAGGTAAGAGATTTGTATCGGCAGTAATGGACCTAGATCTCTTTCAAAATCAATGCCGGGCTAATGGGAATCGAGGAGAGCTTCCACCACGTCGCTGTAAAAGAACTCCGCATTTCCATTGGCCCAGCCTTGTTCTTGGTGGAAAACACCTTATGTATCGGTGTATGCTTTTTATAATAGGATGAGATCTCTTCCTAATATCTAAACTCAATGTTCTAGGAGTTTTGTTGTTAAAATTCCAGTATGGTAACTTCTGTTCTAGACACTTTTTACAGTTATAACCCTGCAAAATGACCAAAAATGGCTGATTTGCATTCAGAAAATAAGCAAAAATAGGTGACAACTACATTAACCTACCTTAACCTAAACCGACTAAATCCATCCTAAACTAACTTAACCTAACTAAACCTAATCTTTTTAATATGTTCCGCACGTCAAAAGTGTGGGGACCCTTTTCGCTTTGTGCTAAATCAATTTTTACTTTTTGAAGAAAAGTCACTAATCTGGAATAATACCGTTTCGTTTTATCAGAAATTTATGGACTGATTTTCAATGGCTTCACTTTTTAGTCATAAATCTGAGGCTAAAGGCAGAAAGTAATGCTGTGACTTTTAGCCTCGTAATGTCCGTTGAAAGACAGCATCTAAAGCTGAGGCCAAAAGCAACGTAGCGCTAAAGGCAAAACTTACATCTGAGGTCAAAGGCAGAAGCTAGCTGTGAATTTCGCAAACATCTAACTGTTATGAGACTGAAGCGGGCTGTCATATCTAGAGTAAAAAATTGCTGAGGAAATTCGCTTCACCAATGGCGCTCAGCTGTGTCTGCTTAGTTTTTAACTTAGTACCTATGTAAACCAAGAATTTGTCTGAAATGTTACTCAACGTGTCCATCATTGAAAGATATGTATACAAATATTACAACCTGTAAGATAGGTAGGCTTACTAAACAGTCCACGTAGGCTACTGGTCTATATGCTCGAAAGCTATCTATTGTGTGAGGTAGGAAAGTGTCTAACTCACTAGATAAAGTTATCACCTAGTCACTATGGAGGCATAATAATTAAAAATAATACTGTTTAATTTCTAAAATGGAAATGGATTACGTGGGTTCTGAATGTGTAAATAACTTAATTACCTCAGTTATAAAGTCTGCAGTTACACCTACATAAATACATATGCTCTGTTATGGTTATGGCCACAGTTATGTCGGTGACACTATGGTGTAAATTACAATGGTAAATAAGTAAATTACACTTTGGCACTTATCGGTTCGGTAATTTGTTAAACTGGTTTGTTTACGTTTGCCTCGACAATGGACGGACTCTTGGATAATCAGACAGAAATTTCCCACAGATTAAAACCATGTAGAGGCAAAGTTGAAGAAAAAGATTTCACTACTACTATTTAATGTGACTTCTTTGACCATATTTTACTTAGTGGGTTGATTATTATTATTTTATTAAATCTTTACAAACACAATTTTTTAAGCATAAAAACAATTATTTAAAAACTTACACGTTGAAAATAAATATTATAAATATACTGTATTTTATTTGAAATAATATACAAAATGTTAAACTAACAATGAGGAGCCAACACTAGATCAAATATATGCTAATTATTCCAGGAACCATCAATAGATTCCTCTAAAAGCTATTAAAAACCTAAACAGATTAAAACTTAGGCTTTATAAATACTAGCTGAGAGTACCCGCGCTTCGCCTCGGGGCTTTCTTATAATTGCTGTGTGTCTATTTAAAAAAAACAAATTTAAAGTAAAAAAAGTTCCTATACCGTATATTCTTCGAAAACTCATTTAGTTTGCCTGTTAGTTCACCATCTCCTCCTTATAAGTGTTGGCTACCTTGTGAGAGTCAAAGTTACTCCGCCGTTCCGGCCGTTTTTAGGCCTTTTGCAATTTATTTTTAGGATGTTATATTGACATCAAATGTAGCTAACGGCACATTGTGTGATTAGCTTAACCCTAAAACAAAGTTTCACCACCATAGTTGCATACGATTTTGACTTATAAGCGGTCCAAAATGCATAAAAACATTTTCAGAGACCACTTTGGTCCCTTGCTATTTATTTTATGGATGTTGTATGAATATAATATATAGCTAAAGGCACACTGAGTAATGGGGCGAAGTTTCACCGCCATAGCTTCAGCCGATTTTGAGGTATAAGCAGTTCCATATGCCTTGAAAACGTTACAGACAGACAGACGGACAGGATTTTTCAGTCAGTCTCGCCACCGCGGCCACGTGAGTGAAGAGTGGGGTACTAATTCGCCGGACACACCGCAGAGAGTGCCTGTGGGAAAAAACCTTTTCAGAGCCCAATTTGGATAGGCTGGAGTTCCAAAATGGCTTAAAAGTTTTACATACTTACAGACAGGAATTTTCTTAACGTCAGTTTTAGCACTTTACAAAGTGCAAGAAAAATTAATAACCAAACGTCGATGGATTCATTTCAATGTACAGACAAACTGAAACCAAATAAGTGTTATCCGTTATCGATGTTTGACTACCTCGTGAGAGTCGTAGTCATCCCGTCATTCCGACGTTTTCAGAGCTTAGTTTGGTTCCTCGCCATTTATTTTGTGGATGTTATATGGATACAAAATATAGCTAAAGACACACTGCGTAGTGAGTTAACCCCTTAAACGAAGTTTCACTACCATATCTTCAGGCGATTTTCAGTTTTAAGCGGTCGAATATGCCGTAAAAACATGTTCAGTGCCTACTTTGGTCCCTCGCTTTTTATTGTGTGGTTGTTGTATACTTGTATGGATATAAAATATAGCTAAAACACACTGCGTAATAGGCTTTACCCTTAAACAAAGTTTCCCCACCATAGTTTTAGCTGATTTTGAGTTATAAGCGGTCATTAAAACCATTTTATTAAACTATTTTAAATTAAAATTAAACTTCTGGGTCGACCACAATAAAAAACAATGTTTATTGTAATCTGGTTGACCCAAAGGTTTTATTTTAATTTATTTTAATTTACCATGACAAACCACATAAGTTTGAAGTCCAAAATAAACTACTCTGGTTTAGTTGAAAATAAAAAAATTACATGGCTAAAGTACATTTATTTTAAATGTCATGACAAACACATACGTTTTAAATCCAAAATAAACTAATTTTGTTTAGTTGAAAATGGAAAATACATGGCTATAGTACAACACTCGCTGTGCATGAATAGTAAGTAATATGGTCAACAAACACTGTCGGTCAGACGTACTGACGCGCCGAGGAGAGGTACAACCCGTGGAAGTGCCGAGTTTGATGCAGCAAAGCGCATCATGAACCTGTTTTCCACGCTGAAGCAAGCTTTCCGAGCAAACGGTTGAAGATACGACAAAGTGCTCAGGACTATTTGTATAGGAAACTAAATTTTAAGCTCGTATGCGCTGTCAAAAATTAAATATCTGTTACGGTTTTTCTAGAACTTTAAGTGACAGTTTTGGGGTCAAAATTTTTTACATGTAGTGAGGTCCTATTAATGACCGCCATCTTGAAAATAATTAAATTATCAAACATGTTAATTGCCTATGTGTTAATCCAGGTATATAAGCCACATTCCTGTACAATTTCATTAAAATTGGTCTAGTGGTATTTGCGTGATTGAGGAACAGACAGACACACAGACACACACCATCTCATTTTTATATATTAGTATAGATAGATAAACAGCTAGATATTGGTACAGCAACATATAACGTACCTACCGTAGATGTTCTCGTATGCCAACATACCAGAACATCTACGGTAGGTTCAATTGGTATGTTCAACATTGGTATGGTTCAATTTCAAAATTTTACCATGAATCCAGCTCTTCGGGTTACCATTATCGCAGTCCTACAGGTGAATTGTAAATTTACTGAAGTTCGTTCAGGATGGCCAACGGTCGCCGCCTGTAGTTGCCTTATGTGTTCCTTGTCGGACAACCCCGCATGCTTCCAACGCCTTGTTCTGGACCGTCTTCGTGTGCGTCTGGACGGGCAGGGCCTACCAAGCTGTGGAAACATACATGTAATTGTACAGATCCCCAGATAACTCATGGTTACCTTCAGACACCATCATCAGTCGACTCGAAGCCCTTGTCGTCTAGAGTGATGAACAGGGGCACATTGGGACGTTCCACGTTTTTTCCAGAAAATAACCCCTTTTGTCTGGTTTGCGTTTACAAAGATTCTACACTTCTTCAGCCAGGGCAGTAGTTGGTGCATTTGTTGCTGTACTATTCAGGCGACGAAATCAGCGTCGGCTTTGCTGCAGATGAAGAATTCATTACTAAGTAGACCATTTTGTATACATGAGTAAATAGTTTATGTATTTTTCAGTTGTTTTCATTAGTTATTAATAACTATTTTGATAATAACCATTGCCGTTGGTCGATTTCCATTGGTCGATGGACTAACAACTAATGATTCAATCGGAAAAAACAGTCGGCCCTAGTTTGTAACACACCTCACCATCCATCAACACACTTACTACGAAATAACCTATATTCACATTAAAATACCCTCTAGTCTCAAGTTAAGTAACAAGAGCAATTTAATTTATTTTATTAATAAAGTTGTCACAGGTGTGAACTATAGAATAATAGTAAGCGTAAAACACGGTCTAATATATTTTTCCTTTCTCGCCTCATATTTGCCCTGTCCCTTGGGTGAGTTGCGTCTATTGCTTGTCACTTGCGATGACAGGTAATCTGAACCTTTCATTCGCGTGTCCTCTCACTCTTGTCGGCCAGACCCTTAACATTCGGTGTTATTGTAAAGTATACTCGAATGCTGGAATCTACTTTTAATATCTTCCAGTAGATTATACTTATTTATTGTTTTCCAGATTTTTCCCATAAATCTAATACGTATATTTTATACGCGTTCATAAGAATGAAAGACGAATTTAGAAGAATAAATATGCCTGTTGTACTTTTCATATGGCTGTGGTGTGAGAGAGGCCGTAGAAATGACCAAACACTTTTAAAGGTTAAGTTACGATTGAGCTCGAAATAAATATTCTTAAATTGTATCGCATTCTACGGGATGATGATAAAATAGGGTGCTAAACTTCAGGGGTAGGTTTCTTGTGCTAAAACAAGAAAAACTTTTCTCCAAATATGGGTCCTAAAAATGTGTATACTCGCTAGCCTTCATTTTGATTTTTAACTAGTTATTTATTTTTCCCACACCAGTTATGGCTGAAACCTAATATAATTTTGTATCTACTCGTAAGTAAACAATCTATGGAAAAACTACCTGCATGATCTAACTCACCATTTAAAAACGGTGACTATTTTATGGTGTTAGGTATTTCTTTTGGAATAATTGATATACCTTAATTAGTGGATAAACGTGAGGTTTACGAAAAATGTTGAGAATAACGTATTGTATCAAATTTTAATTCATGATATGCACCAAGGTCTTAAAATTCGAAAAATTGAATGAGATGTTACAGAACAGGGGGAACTCTGTCTTAAATCAGGCAACTTTATCGGTTATTACCTTGTCTTTTCCCACGGTTTTCAGTGTAACTTTGCTGTCTAAATTGATTTATAAGATCTTGAATTCAATAGATAAAAAATAAAAGTCAAGAAACATTATTCTTAACATGTTGTTGTACACCTCACTGTTTATGCGTTTGGATAGAAATTTATTTATTTTTTGTTTATTTAACCTTTACAAAAAAAATGTTTAGGTACAGCAACAATTCAATAACGTACACGTTGCAAATAAGTATGTGTTATAAGTGTATTTGATTTAAAATAAACAAAATTTTGAACTAAGAATAAGAACCAGTAACACAATATAGTCATAGATCAAGGAGAATTGCTAATTTTCAGGAACCATCAATAAATTCCTCTACGCTATAAAAAACTTTTGAAAGAAGAAAGTTTTTAATTTAGTTTTAAACATGTTGAAATTTTGTAATTTTGTATTTCAATTGGAAGTTTATAGCATGGCATGCTGAACCTAAAGGTGGTAGGGAATATAATTTAGATCTGTGTTGGTTTATGCGGAAGGTTTGTGAATCTTGTCCCATGGAAATGAAGTTCTCTACCTTGAACCATATGACATTTAGAAAGACAATAAACTATTGTTTCATAAGGTACAGGGATGGTAAGGTCAAAATTTTAAGGGTTTCAAAGGCATTTTGCAAGAATCTCTGTAACCTAGATGATAAACTATTCTTATCGCAGACTTTTGCAAGATAAAAATTCTCAATATTTTACTTTTGGAACAATTCCCCAAAACATACTCCATAAGACATAAGAGAATGTACTAAGCCATAATATGCAGTTTTTAAAATATCAATCGTGCAGTATTGTGACAACTGTCTTAAAAGAAATAACAGGAACTCATTTTTTGCTAAGATAATCAATATGTGATTCCCATGTTAAATGACTGTCTAAATTTAATCCTAAAAATTTGACACTATCAGCTTCCTCTATAGTGTCATTTTTCAATATAACTAGTGGCGAATCTTTAATGTTTGATCGACCAATATCAAACATAATAAAATTTGTTTTTAGGGAATTGGTTTTCAAATTTAGTTATTCAAAATACTGAACACAAATATTTGCGGATGTGTATGTGATTTCTTCTAATAATGACAAAAATTAGAAGACAAGAAATACCTAATACTGCAGTTTTTAGAAGCCACCATTTTAGAGCATACCTAAGAATAGCCACCATTTTAAAATCATGAGTTAGACCATGCTGGTAGGTTTTTTCATTAACGTTCTTACTTAGATAACACATTTTATTAAGTTTGAGCCAAATCCCAAAATTATTGTGGTTCATAAACAGGCAATGAAAAAAACAAAATGGAGGCAAGAGGGTTCTTGCCTTCATTTTCTTGAGACACCTCACGCCTACAGATTTCATCGGACTTATAAACTTTGCTTTAAAGTTTATTTAGTGACTCCGCTGAGCCAAATGTTCATTTTCGAATTTAAAAACCGTAATAAATCCTAATAAATAACCGAATATAAATCCTACTAGCAGAGCTAAGCTGTCATATTTTCAGTACCACGATGGTGTTGATGAGGAGGCAGAACAGAACAGACATACTCGTATGTTAATCGTGTTAGGTGGCTCACTGCTCGGTAGACCGCGGATGTAAGGACCACTTAGCTAAGTGGGGGAGGACACAGAAACGCGATTACAAGCCGGGATCTGTCCACACTACCCTTCCTGCTCCTGCTCACTGTCCACAATATATGGCAGAAATATGATGTGCGAAGATGCTTTTTAGGGAGGACGGCGAGGGTAATTTTTACTTCAGGGTATTAAACGCGGATGTCCATAAAGTGTAGATGATAAATCAAGTGTATGTAAACGAACTACGTGTGATTGGCTAGTAGTGCATTTTTAATACTAAGCGACATAACTTTAACAGTGGTCAAAAAGTAGGATTTCAGATATTACGAGACAGAAATAGCAGAACGCTAGATAACCGAACCACACAAGATCAAACGCCGGTAACTTAAATAGCAATTTTTACATAAGAATAATAATGTCTACATTTTTGTCGTTGTCAAACAAAAATCGATTGACCAGCAGTTATTTGGCGTAGAAACTCCAAAATGCTGCAACTCCAAATTGTCCAAGAAACTCCTAATTGTCCAAATAGTTGAACGATTTTGAATATTAGTATCGTTATTTTTACCTTTGTTAGATGAGAGGCCAATACATCCTAACGAGTGGCCATAAGAGATTTAGTACTATGATAATGGACTACTCAATACTTAAATCAGTATTGTAATTATATTATTTCTGACGAAAATACGGTAGTTTGTACTGTTGAAAGCAGTAAAAGTTTGTCTTGTTTAACTGGGGAAGTTAGGACTACAAGGTCTCCTCTACCACTCAACCTCGACCTTTACCTAGCGTTACCGTATAGTCACATTACAAATGTAAGTGGTGACTGTGGGGATCGAACCTGCGCCAGTGGAGTGATCAGCTCCGGAGTCGCGCACGATACCAACAAATCGCGCTCTTTTACGGCCGTAATATTACAGTAAATTGTGTTTTTACTGCAATCATATGGATGCGGTCAACTGTTCCTAGGAAACCATTGACTCAAGAGAAACTTATGTTAACACCAAAATACTTTTCACTAAATATTTGAAAACATTTATTAGAATTATGATTCAATTTTTAAAATATCATTGTAAAATGGATCATTTTTATTAAATGCATGTTAATTAAATTTAGTGATCAATATTTGTATTGTTTCTTATTGTCTCAATCGTTGGTGCCATAGAAACTATAAGCAGGCTCTAACGACTTGACTGAAACTCTGACATCTCATACTCACAGCTAAAGCATCGACCGCTACTCTAGAATCACCACATTGATAGTAGCTAGGAACAAGCACCTTTACCTACTAAACTCACGAAGAGTTATGTTTACATGTAAGTCAGCTGTGTAGTATTATTTCTGACGGTAATCTGTGATTATATTATGAAGGAGGCTGTGGACACGATCAATTCAGTTGGCAGCGGTCTGGCAAATTGACTCTGTGATAAATAACGCTGCCTTCTGAATAGCCAATTCTGTAGAGTGCCCACACCACTCAACACCTCTCGTTTGTTTTGTTCAAGTACTAGATTAGTTATGAATTTTAATGTTTGTATAAGTTTTAAGTGTTTATATAAGTTTTTTGTTTACCAAAAGGGCAGAAGTCTGTGGAGCGTTATTTCGTATTATTATTGTCAAGGTTAATCCAAAAAGCACTTTAGAGTACATCAAAGAGCTTTTGAGAGAATATTGGATTTAGTCTTATCTTTCAAAAATTTTCTAATGCAGTTTTACCCAAAATTTATGTTATTAGCATTCAAAGTTCAACTCATATATTAAGACCCCATTTATACCACCATGTAAACTAAATTTGTAAAATTGTTATAGTATTATTTGTAATTTAGCAACCTACGTTAGTAGGAAGATGTTAATTTTAATAAAGTTGTCTTTATATAATATAGAATGATAACGCTATACTAAATGAAACCCAATAGAACAGAGTCATTCTGAAGATAAAATAAGTAATATTTTGGTAAAACTTAAACATTCATTAAGAAAAGATTTTGCAGATTTAATATGTATCTGCTATTTTTAAAATGACTACCACTTACAGCCGAAACTCTCGCAACCAAATTGCAGGTTTGAAACAGAATCTCCCCTTGGATGTTTTCAAATAGAGATGTGTAGTGAATTTTCTCAAGATGGTTTACTATTGTGGTTGATATACAGGGTGGCACATGTAGCGAGGGGTGAAGTAAGGACTTGTGTGTTGCTTGAATACTAACCATGTTACATTGATATTGTCCCCCTCACATATTCACTTGCACTTCATTGCGAGCCAAGCTTATGCTCAATAACATTCCTTACTCAGAGTCAAAGTCAAAAAATCTTTATTTTATAATTATACTAGCGGACCCGACAGACTTCGTCCTGTCAAAAAGATTCGTAATGTGGTAGTTTTTTGTTCCTACGTATTAATCACTCTGCACAATACACGATATACGAATTAGTTTCATATATTACTTAACAAAAGCAAACTCAGAAAATCCAACAAAAACAACATAATGTGCAACGGCAAATCGACATTGACAGTTTGTTGTTGTTTTTTTTTCTATAACCGTACATATGTTTTTAGTGAACAAGAGGAAGATGCCGTTTCGAGTGAAAAGTTACCTAAAACATAACAACAGTATTAAGAAATGAGCTGACCTAAAAGTAATCAGCGTATGCTGACCAGTCACCCACCACCTAACAAAATGAGTTTTCACTTCTGTTTTGTTTTTTCTCTGTTAAACGTATTTAACTTTTGGGTTTTAAAGGGAAACCCCCATGAAAACCAAAAGAAAAAACTTATGTTGTTTGGTGGGTGACGTGGGTTTTGAACCTGTCGATGCAAAAACAAAACATCTGCTTAAGACTTTAAGCCATAGATTAAACTGCTTAAGTTTAAGACTATAGCTTTAATCCATCATCATTCACGAACCTTTGTTTCTAAAGTCACACAAGTAAGTTATCAATATAGATTTAACCATCACAAAGGTAACCTAAATTTGCAATCCCACATGTAGTATATAAGCAATACAATATTTCTACATCGTATCGAAGACCAACCCCGTCTTCTGTACAAAGGACAAGAGGTTTCATGTACGATATGTTTAACATGCATTTATCCAGAGCACCATTAATCTTGTTCGTAGAAAGTGGGGGAGAACTGGTATGGGAAGTCACAGTAATAAATAGCTTTTCTGTCTCCGCATCAAACATGAGAGGTCTTTAATTCGGAGATGTCCTTGGTTGTTCCAATGGCTCTCTTAAACTAAAAGGTTAGGTAGTGTAATTTAAAATCAAGACAAACTGCTGGGGTTTATTAGATCATTAACCTAATATTATTATTTTACGTTATTTGTTTGAAGTTTTTTTACGGCGGTTGAGTTTCTGTAAGGATGAAATGTTATTACGGACGTGTTCCAAGGTTACTTAGTGAATACACTAAGTTTCGGGATCCGGAATCTGATCTCGTTTTCAGGTGAAAAGTAACCTAAAACATAACACAAAACATTAGAAAATAAGCTACCCTAAAAGTAATCAACGTAAGCTGACCAGCCAGCCACCACCAAACAACATGAGTGTTTTCCTCCAACTTATTTAATTTTAAAGCAGTTAGCCTAGAAAACATTAGATAATGCACAAACAAGTAAAAGAAAAAAACAAATAGAGGAACTAAGCACGTCCACGACCAGTGACAGCTGTCCACCTACTGACTGGCTGCCTAGCTGGCTGGGAGCAGCGGACGACCAATCACAGACCTGTATCTGACTGACCAACTGTAACAGAGTACACAAAAATACCTATTAATGTATAGCCGACGGGGACGCAAAAGTTCTTTAGAGGTGTATGAGTCAGCTTTACCTAACAAAGGAGATAAAATAACTAACAGGACTTTAGAAAGCTTCCTACATACGTTTTAGGTGTTATGTTTTAGGTTAATTCTCCCCTAAAGTTGGGACCAGGTTCCAGATTCCAAAACGTCGTTTTCTTCTTGTTTACCAAAAAATATGTAAATCGTCCACGGACCTATTGACGAGATGTATTGACCTTGAATGATACTTTTATCCAAGAGTTGCAAAGTACAGTTTCAGCCTCTTTTAGGAGTCACAATATTGCCCTTGATATTACATTCATATGATTTGAATTGTTTTCACCTTATTAACACACGAGTTTTCGCATAATCAAATCGATAGATTGTTGCGCGTATTTTCGTATAATTTAATTCGTTGGTATAGTTGGACGTTTCAGCGTACGTTAATGTTTTAACAAGCCTGGAACAAATCTTTTTACGCTTTAAAAATATTGTTTACTTGATGTAAACTTGTTAAACTGAAACTTAAAACCTTAACACGAAACAAACGAGAGGTGTTGAGTGGTGTGGGCACTCTACAGAATTGGCTATTCAGAAGGCAGCGTTATTTATCACAGAGTCAATTTGCCAGACCGCTGCCAACTGAATTGATCGTGTCCACAGCCTCCTTCATAATATAGTTCAGAGTCAGCAGACTTATAATGTAAACATAACCTTATATCTCGTAAACATAAACATAACCACGTATAAGCCTAGGTCGTCCAGAAATGACGTTAAAAGTAAAATATATTGTTCCTTGGTTCTAAGAAACGTATTTAACCACAAGCATGGGTCCGGAAGCGCTTTGTTCGTCCTAACTTCCATTTGGATTTTCTATTGCACAATGATGATTTTACCGAATCAGTTTGAAGCTTGATATGATGCTTTTATCATGAGTACTTTTAAGAAAAGCCTGCATGTGCAGCCGGGAAAATGGCAACAGTTATGGGATTATTTTCAGTTGTTATACATTGGGCAATGTTTTAACACGGATATTTTCATTATTTTTTGGATAGTAATTACTAGGTTAGTATGAGGTTCTGATAGTGCTATCGCTTATAAATAATCTTAAGAAATAAGGAACATCATAAAGTGGGTTCAGCAAACATTTCAAAATTGGGTTCAATTATTCAACGCTCATCACCTGGTACATTAGGGGCAGTGAAGGGCGCCAAAACAAGTAACTTCTCGACCCTCCCTTCCCCCACTACCAGCGAACATCAATTAGCCCATCAATAATGCAACGACTCTCGTAATCGTTTAAAAGCCCTTGGCCACCATTTTGTCTCTTCGATAATAATTATGGCCCTTTAAAACAGCTTTGATGTGTGGGTGGTAAAGAAGTTACGTGGCAAAAATGTTTATGAAGTAGCTTACACTTAAAACTAAAAAGTTTGTTTAAAGGTGTATAGGAACAATATATTTTTATTAGCCTCGGAAACACGATCAAAACATTGACATTAAACGCTAAGAGGCCACAAAACAATGCAAATCCACCCTCCGCATCAAGCAGACGTTTGGAACTCCTTTTAAATGTAACTGAGTTTATGATATTGTTAAAGGAAATCACTTTAGTGCGCCATAAACATCATCGTACACTTGTGAATGTCTGGCTTAAGAGGCTCCGAGGTCGTCAAGACAGAGCAATGGGGTGGAATCTTCACACCCATCTGACTCAAGACATCCGAGAGTCAAACAATGTTGCCAACCCATGGCTAGGAAACCATATAGCTTAAGAATGCCAAGAACAGGTGTCCTATAAAACAATGTAAAAACTAGCACTTTCTTGGGGCATTTCAAGCTTACAATTTTATAAGATCTTTTTTCAAATAAAATATTTTTGAAAGATGACAATATACTTTAGTGACTCGCACAAAAGATGAAATTAAAATACAATGTTTCTATACATTTTGAAATCATGTCATGGTATTAACAATGATAAAATGGAAATTTATTTTATAAAAATTTTGGATATAAATTGTAGACATGAGGTATATATAGGAAGTTCATGTTTTACACTGTTCTTATGGGTCGAAATTCTACCGCGCACTCTTAATTTAGCAAATGTAAGGAAATATACCCACAGTTCTTTTATTTCTTACAGTTTTGTTGGATTATATACTGTTAGATTCTGTTAAATTATTGAGAACAAGTTTGGTTGATGCATGATAAATTTGAATTCATTCGCACAAAAGGCTAAATATTCATATTTAGTATATTCTTATTGACGACAGTAAATACGGATATTTGTGTACCACATAGGTACACGTAGAATTAGTATAAATACTTGAAGATATTTTAATAACCACTACATACGAGCTGAATTAAATTTAAATGTTGCAAGATCTACTTATTTAACCATCAAGACGAAAGCCCAAACTTTTCGTTCTTTATGTTTTGATATTTAACACTGTACTATAGTGACATTTAATCAATAGCGTATGACACTACATTAATCAATAGTTATTAATATTGTCTGAAAAGCAAGACAATTGAAATATGTGTGGATTAACACAAAGAAAACGTAGGATTTCTAACGATTACAAATATAATGAGGTGTTCCCGTGCAGTCCTGATCCTGACCAGCTGGAAGATGATTTTCAATTTTTGACTCTGCTTCTATTAATCTTTCGAGTTTGGCAAATTGAACTATCAAGAACCACCGAGTCACGTCCAATCTCACACGCCAAGCAATTGATGAATGGAGAGTAGATGTGGTCATGCTTTTACACTGCTTGCCTGGGTAATTTGGCTAACAGAACATATCTACATCACAACGGTTGTTCGTATTATTTATAATTTTAAAATGACCATGAATATGTTTATTTTGACTTTATTCCTGTTTAAACTCGTGAAGTGGTTAAATTAAAGGAATAACACATCATTACAAGTAAGTATAGTTACTTTTAAATTAGGTTTTAAAGATCAGTTAAATATTTGCACAGTAATTTTGAAGAGTCAGCAAATACGAGTAAATCATTTACTTTAAATACAGTTTTTATTTGTTATTTTAGTGAATTTGTTAATTGTTGTGTTTGCCGGAGAAAAAAATACTAAGATTGGTTCATATAATGTTGTAGAAAGTCTGTATAGCTTAAAATTTAAAATGGGACGAGTCGAGACTTAGGCCTACGTAATATTTTGATATTAGTTTTCTTCTATATACATGAGAGTTTAAGATTTATCGACTTTCATATTATGTTTTGATCCTAGATTGATGCACTGCTTTATCTGCCAGAATGAACATGTACAGTAAGCCAGATATCTACAGGGTGGCCCAAAAAGGTACTCGTCATTTCATGGTAAGTAGTTCTTTCATTAGCTATACAAAGCTGACTTTATCTTAAAACTAAATGCTGAACATGTTGTCCACCATTGAGTATGACATATTATATTACATACGGTTTAGCATATTTGCAACCCTTTCTGAACATTCTCGAGAAGTGATATCCGTTAGAACTGATGTTATGTTTAGTTTAAGTTTTTGAATACTTTCAAGGTGGAAACCTGAAAGTAGTGTCTCGTTGAACTGATCTCTTGTACTTAGCAAGAAGTCCTGATCTTCACTTTTTTGTGGGGAACACTAAAGGAAACGTTTTCAGGCCACCACCTCAAAGTATTCTAAGTCTGAAGCAAACCATAACAGAGGATTAATGAATATCAATATCCAAGAACGTTGCAAACATGTTAAGATATATGGTATATGAAATATTTAATGGCGGCAAACATGTCGAGTATTTAGATTCTAGATAAATTAAGTTTTAAAAGCTAATAAAAGAAAGACTTATCATAAAATTACGAACACCTTTTTCGAGCACCCTGTATTACAAATCACGTTGGGAGCTCAGTCGAGTTCTCCACCCTGGGGACGTGGACAAGTGCAGCATTGTTGTGGGAAAGTAGCCGAGGAGTGTAAAAAGCCTTGAGGGAGTTTGACGTGAATGGAAAGAAGTGCAAGGGTGATTGATTCCGGGTAAAGAACGCTCCGGAGGTCAGAGGGTAAGAGCTGGGAGGTGGACGGACAAATGGCCGCCGCCATGTTCACTGGCTATCAGCTGATCATAAATCAGCTGACTACGTGAGTTTGCAGGCCTACCAACCCCTCGACACCCGGGGATGAAAATAAAACAGCGGTGTATAAGTAAAATGGGTGAAATTCAAATTGAAATTCGTTCATTGTGTTTTAAGCTATAATATTACATAAATGCGGTGGATATTTTAAAAGTATTAGTTCGTAGCTAAGGGCTACGGCAATTAAGTTTTCTAACTCATAACCGAATAAGAAATTTATAGTAGTGATCTTTGTGTTAGGTGTAATTGTCGAATGGCTCTTTAGAAAAGATTGATACAGTAGGTGAAACTAGCGTAGACTGTTTTTCCCTAGTTTAGTGAAAACTGGCTTTCTAACCTGGCTTCACTGGCTTCTTCATAGAAATATACAACTGTAGCTTGACTAGACGATTTATATGGGAAAAAGAAACGGGTTTTAAACATAAAAATGCATATTTATTTAAGACAGCTCATTTGTAACCTATAAACCAATCAAACCCACAGGAAACAATATTTTCCAGTTATTAATATAATTAAGAAAGTGAGGTTGATGGATTATATGTGTCAGTGCAATAAAGCCACTTGTCACAGTACATATAACCTGCGTCTGGGCGCTAATGCAAGGGGAGGTTATGGCTTCCGGTCTGGCGGTGGGGAGGGGAAGAGGGAGTCATATAACTTACACGTTATGGTGAAGTATATGGGTCTGAGTGGTGTGAACTCCTTCCTACAAGTTAGGTATATTGTTGTGGGTTAGTTGTTTGTAATAAAATTTAACGTAAAATATAGTAAAACCGTGCACAGGCTGTGCAAACGTGAACTGTAGCGAATTTCAAATTCCGGTAGGAAAGGGTGGATTTTTATCCTGTGAAAACTACATTTATAATTCGTCTTCTATAAAAGTTAATACACACGTTTCTGTCATCGTAAACAGTAAAAATGCTGTTCACCACCATCTTGATCTAGCCTAATGGATTTTAAATTTTAGGTACACATGTTGGTAACTGTACCATAAACCTGTATACCAATTGTAATCGAAATCGGATCATAAATACAGACAATTTTCGTGGGGGTGTCGCACATAATTGGGAGAGATGATTAAATTCACCCATATATTACAAATCGAGCTAGGTGAAACCAATTGAATTAATGAATGAATTCTATGTTTGAAAGAGTTCTAGATGTGTTGAGTCAATTGAAATTTTCTAGATAAATGACTCTATCGATTGCCGCACATTGTACTATAATAGGTTCATGGAATAAAACATTTATTTATTTAATTTAACTAATTAGCTGTGGAAAAGCCCAGCCATTCAGGATACTACTCGTAAATCCTCATCATGCTTCATATTTGATCATCTTACATTATTCAAGGTGTAACAGACTACACGTATACTATTCATAATAATTAAACTATACATGCATTGATGATTCATTCTTGAAAAAAAACTGCTAGAAGAGATTTTTTCAATAAGAAGAATAATTATTCTTGTGGAAATTTATTTAAAGAAAACAAAACACTAAATTTAAAATCAATATATATTCCAGAATGCATGATTTGTCTCAAAAGTAATTTAAAAAACTAGAACACAATTTTAATTTGAAGTTTTTGAAGAATAAAAACAAATTGGCAGTACCAAATCACAAAACATCATTTTATATAAAAACAGTATTTAATCTAGTTTAAATTTACAATATTTTGCCTGAAGAAATTAAGATAGAATAAACCATGAAACTTTAAAAGAAGCAACAAGACTTTTAATTCAGAATATATTGTACAATATGGAAGAGTTTTGGATGCATAAGGGAAGATGACTAAATTTTATGTATCTATATAAATGTTTTTACTTGTGTTGCTGTTTTTGTACACTTGTAATGCAGTTTTATTGTCTGGGAATAAAGTTCTTATCTTATCTCATACCGAATCTAAGTCAGCCTTTCAAGTGCAACAGATTATCTCGTACAAATAACAAAGGTGTTTGACTTTCAAGTATCTTGAAAAAAATCATTACTACATGGTTACTACTTTGGTTGCATGCAACAAAGCCGTAACTTTTAATGGGTGCTCTATACCATTAGCAAAAAAATCAGTTAATGGTTTTATTTTATTTTAATGTTAATATAACCGTTCAATTTGGTCATATACGAGCTTGAGAGTTAAAAATATATATTACGGTGTATAAACAAGCTAAACGTAACGACTCTAATAAAAACTAAAGTTTTTCTACAAATGAGTAACCTTATGGTTTGCTAAGCGTATTGAGAAACACAAACACTAAAATGCGCAGTAAATCAAGGGAAGCCAAATCCGATCATAAAGTGTCGGTTGACAGATCTAGGGCTTCCGCCCTCCCCTCCACCCCCGCCATGAACAAGCTACAGCGTCACTTTTTCAGCAAATCCACTTGAAACTAAATAATTTAAAAGGGGTAATCGGGCGTGACGTGGCGCGGGGTTTAATAAGGGCGAATTAGCTCGGTTTGCTTTCAACCACGAGAGTTTACGGTTTGGCGCGCAAATTGAGAGGTTTTCCCGCGCGCGGCAGATCATTGTTGACGGGCTTAACTCCCCGCCATCTTGTTTCCGGGACTTGGTTTCATCACTTGCGCTACACGCCGGTGGTTTGTACAGGCGATGGAGATAAATTGTAAATACATGTATAACAGAACTTTTTTTGTAATACACCTTCAACGCTTTTTGTGATTAAATATTTAATCTTTACGACTTTATGTTTTAAGTAAGCGTTAAGGGTTTTCTGTGGCGTTGATTAAAGGTTCATAGAATAAAGTGTGGTAGTAATCTCTGGATCTTGTGCATAAAATACTAGGTATACAGCATGTATAATAGAATATTATTGTATGAGAAACTTTGTAGATTTAACCCAGAATCTATGTGGAATACTTCTCCTTTTTCGGACTAAGGTAGAAAAAATTAACAATACTTCGATCTCTTATAAAATTGTGTTCAGTGCCTACGCCATATATTTTCTGGATGTTGTATGGGTATAAAATATAGCTAAAGACACACTGCGTAATGGGCCTAACCCTAAAACGAAGTTTCACTACCATAGCTTCAGCAGATTTTGAGTTATAAGCGGCCCAAGATGCCTTAAAAACATTACAGACAGACAGACAAACAGAAATGTTTTTGGCGCCAGTTTCGGTCTTTGCAGAGTATATAAACACAAAATGACCGAAAACCGATGGATTTCTTGCAATGTACAGACAAAAGTCTTATTTTATTTATATAGATAACGTACATTTAGTGTAACACGTACTACTCGTAGCACATACAACTACCCCCTGCAGTTCACCCCTCCACCACAGATCACACCTCACCGCTACTCTGTGTACTGTAGTGTATACTATATGTATTGTGACGGGGTGTCCGAGCCGCCCGTGCGGACTGGGGCACATCGATTATCGCGATTATACACCTGAGCCGATCCGCTTAGGGGTGGCTTACCCCACCCCACCCTCTGCACCCCCTCAGTGTTTGTGTACAAGGCTTACAGTCCTGTGGTCGGTGCCGATATACTCCGCATTGTTGAGGCTAAATTAAAATGTGAACTACAAAGCTGGCTGCCGGCTTAATTTTGGGGTTTGGGGCCGCTCACTTTGCGATTATTGGAAGCGCGTTCGATCGGAAGCTTTGGGGGCAGTCGTTAGTGTGGAAAAATCGCTGTGCTTAAGTGAAACTGGTTGAGTGATAACTGCCAAGCTAAGCGATATAACACTGAGGAACACAAGAGAGAACAGCTTGGAAGAATTTTATTTAACGTTTTTACTGCGGTAGTTAGGGTAAAACCTAATCGGAGTTATAATTTTATTCTATGTATTAGCTCGGAGTACATGTAGACGCAAAGCATTGGTTTGTTAAATGATAAAACGCCATTAGTTTTGAAATAGCATTATATTGATAGAGAATTCCTAAATACGAGTATAGCAAGGAGCTAAATAAACATAGCCAGCGCGTAGCCACAACACTTCTTCTATGAATCCTAGCGAATTTTCTATAACATGGTATAAATTACACCAGAAGAGTAGATTTTGCCACTTGACTCAGAGGTGTTCAGGAGGGTGCTCAAAACTGGAACAGTTTGGTTCTATGACGTTTCGTTCTCTCTGGCGATGGAAGTTATTAATCTGTTTCGTTTAGAAGTTTCGCTAAGACGTGTTAAATACTGTATCATGTTTAAATTCTACTTTCCATTTTCCCAACGTTTTCAGCAACGTGAATCCAATAAGTTAGTGAAACAAAATAACAGAAAGACTACACACTGCATTACTCTGTGTGGAAGATTTATTTGAAAACGCAATCCTCTATGGAAGTGTGAAGAATGTCAACAGCAGAGATATACACATTATCTTGCTCTGTGCACACCAGAGAATCGCATTGAAGCTGAGACGTAGCTTGAGGAGGCATCGCTGTGTCCCGCCTCACCTCACCTTACTGCCTTAGCGAGTAACTGCTTGTACTGTATACAGTGCGGGGGTTGTCACCAGCCTATACTGTGTTATCCATTTGCAACATGAATCCCCTGAATGTATATATTCGAAAACAGAGGAGTATTACAATAGAATAAGTGTCAGTTGCTTTGGTGGGTCAAAAAAAGGGATTAAACAAAGGTTGTTTAAGGCCCTGTCACACATTGTGACTTAGTAGCTGCTACCAGCATGTGTGTGAAGTTTTCGGCATGTCAACATTGAATCAACTGATATTTTCAACGGTAAGCAATGTTGAAAACTTCACACATATGGCTAGTAGCAGGTACTAGTTGCAATGTGTGACAGGGCCTTTAGGCTTAGTTTTAAGTAAGTGAAGTAACAAAGTAAACATAGCATAGTTGACATAAAACAAAGCTTCACAAAATTTCTAGTCCCGTTTTGAATTTGCCTTGATAACAATAACAGTTATTGTTTGATTAAAAGTTAAATCGAAACAAGAGATCAATTTAATAAAACTAGTTTTCAGCTAAAATAAAGCAAATTATTGGGCAACGCTATTCAGTTTAAGCCAAAGTGAGGACAGTAGCAGTACAAACTGTACAAGCACACCTTATTTGTGACAAAAATAAAAAAGATACATAAGATAAAAAATACATTTTCAAATATATACGAAGATAAAAAAGGGCCGTACATATTTGTTAGTGTAAGCCCACATAAAGGAATCATTTGACTTAATTTCGGGCCGTTTTCACAATGTCCGATACAGTTACTAACTAAAACCGATACTACGTGAGCTCCCATAAATTCAACAAATTTATTGATACTTTGCTGGCACGCATGATAAGTTGTAGTATCGGATAGGCAGTGTGAAAACGACCATACACCTGTTAATGAAAGATGCATACTGTACAAAAGAAGCGCTTTTCAATCTGAGTCGGGCCCCGCTACGACCACCACTTGTCAATATAAAAGTGTCGACAACAAAAGTAACTTTTCGACTCTAAGTAAAGATTACAATAATAATGTAGGGACTGAAGTGTGGTGGGGAGGGGGCTGGGGGTTTTTAAGCGTCACTCTTCATCGAGCTCGGCGACGGGACGTTTCAAATCAAATCTCAAGTCACCCTCCTCCCCGGGCAGGAACCCGCACCGGGCTTTTAGCTCAGGTATTTAATACATCTGACGTGGGGAGAGCTTACGCGCCGCAACTTAACCGACTACAAGCTGCTCTTTATAATATTGCAGGATTACGAGACTTTCCGAACTGTTTATTATAAAGTAGAATTACGACTTTTTGTGTCATGATAATGCGTAGAAAACTTTAAACGCTCATATCACCTGCATAGTTCACAAGGAATTCATTCCGATAGAAGAATTAAACTTAAATTTTCTTTACGTACGTTAAAATAAAAAACCCTTTGTCGTAACATAGTTCATCTCAGAGATTTAGTAAACAAACCAAATTATGAATATAAACCAAAACAAAACAAATCAATTAGCTAAGGTGAAAAATGACAAACATAAAATGATAATGTAGTTGGATTTCGATCATTAGTAGTAAATACTTCAGCAATCTGTCAAGCTAAAAGAAATCTACAAAACGTACACAGCGGGCATTTAATCAGATCGAAAATGCATCAAAAACGACATTACGAATAGGGTTTGTATTGCCGTGAGTGAGGCGCTGACCGCAATATAAGTACAGATGTGTACTGCTGGTATTGCCTACTTCTCTCGTCAGGCGCTGATTCTGCTTTTTGAGAGCCTTTAACATGAAAATGACTGCAATGAGCTTTCAATTTATAAATACAGATTAATACCATTAAAAGCGGGAATGCAATGTAATGTTATTAATAATTTTATCAAAACGTAATATTTCCCCCGCAAATGCCTCTCCCGAAAAATCCTTGAGTGCAGTTCACATGACACTTGCCGCTGACCACAGAGGGGAGACTCCTCCCGTATCAACGTCTCACGAAGTGAAGTGAGGGTGTTAAGAACTGTTTTATCTTGTGGACAAAACATGAACCGCGAGAAGCGTGACGTCACTGTGAGACCACGTCCCCGGGGCCTGGGGTGCTCCCCCTCCCCGCTACACCACCACCCCCTGCAGATCGTGGTCATCTGTCATATCGCAGACTTGAGACGAGATAAGGTGTGTGGACAGAGGCGAGCAGCATGGGTCCCTGAGGAGGCGATACGGCCACTTCTGTCTGCTAAAACACTCAGATAAGCTACTTAAGCTGAGAAAGAGTGGTTTATTATTTTGGCTACTACTAGATAAGGCGTTTGCAGTGTTGCCAATATTGTTTGTTTTTTGTTGAAGATCATGTGGTTTTCAGAGCGTAGGTTTTAATAGCCAATATTTTTGGTCACATTTTAAATTGCTCAGAACGGGCTGTGGCCTTGAATTATCCTATGACAACAATAAAACATGTATATCTAAGAACACGTCACTCAAAAACTTGCATATAATTTTAATGAAATAAACTTAATACATTTAATACTGTAGTCCATTGGCATTGTGGAGCTAAATATCAATTTTTTGTGAAGCCTAACCTTACCTAATTTTCAACTCACTCAATACGTTGTAACATGCACAAATGGAACAGTAAAAAGAAGCTATCTGTACTTAACGGAAAGAAAGCAAGGGAAAATACGTTCTTTTATAGAATCAGTTCCGGCGCGCTACTTCGCTAGGTTGTTAGCAGTGATGTGATTTGAGCACTGAGCTGCAATAAAATGATTTGTCAGTTGGCAACACTGCTGCATGGAGAACAGCTGATTCCCAGTTGTAGCACGTCTTCGGAGATTCTTCACGTTCGCAAGTAACAGTGCACTTTTCTTGAATATACAAGATAAGCAAAACAATTGGAAATATCACTACAACCCTTTACGTAAATTAAATACAAATGTTTAAATATTTTGAGTTTCCAGTACGGGCGGAAAAAGGTGACGATGCAGTGGGTTGCAGTCCAATAAATACCACCGTCATAAATGGTGTTACTGTGAAATTTAAATGTTTAAATGAAAGGTCAATATATTCCTCAGGGTGGATTGAAGCCAGTTTTCCAAATTGTATTTTTGATTTTGCACAAAATCCACTTTGCAACTCTTAAATATACAGTACTTTTAGAGCTCTGAAACCCAATTTAAAAGTAGAGTTTCGAAAACGTGGCTCCAATCCACCCTTGATAACCTTTTGACACCGAGTAAAAGTTTCTTTCATACATTAAGTCATCACATGAGCACAGCGTTTGTTGTTTTACAAACCCTTACGATGCCGTTTAAAGGCGCTTGATGAAAGATGCGAGGTTTTGTAGGTCCTAGCTGCCCAAACATATATATTATGCCCGTAGACTACAGCCATTCAGACCACATGGTCATTTTACACTCATAACTGTGCAACTATCATAAAATGTTTTGGACATTAACACTTCTATCCCTATTTTGAAAAGGGTCATCATGAGTTCGGAAAAATTCAAATGGAAACTCCTCGTAACGAAGTAGTTAGAAAATTTAAACAATTATGGTATAAAACACAAGAATAGTTTGTGCTTGAAAATATAAATTTAACAAATGTGTATTTTTTATTAATTTTATGTATTAAACTTTTACACTCATGGTTTTTGAAGACAACAACAAATGAGATCAATTACCGACAAGAGGTTTGGGGATGAGTGGTGAACACGAGATATAGGTGTCAGAGTGGAGCAGAGGGGTGAATGTGACCGTGACAAGATATTTACATGCAAATCAGGGGTTACAAATCGCGAGGGCAGATTGTGAGATAGGCACAGTGAAGCGAGGGAGGTACAGGGTGCGTCTTCACTGAGAGGACACTGTCGTACCTACCTAGTACACGCAAAGTGCTAAGTGTTTTGTGTAAGAAATGCATAGTGAATAACTCAAACTAAATAAAAAGTCATCGTAGTTTTTTGGTCAACGCTCATTGGCGACGCGATGCTCAGATCGCTCTAGCGCGATAGGAGAGCACAGTTGTATATGGATGCTATTAAAATGCTATTTAGATCATAACACTCTTGATAAAAACTAATTTTGGTAGGCTTTCTTTGGTTTAATTTTGAAACATTAGTTATGTTGTTATTGGTGGCAGGGTCTCTGTCGTCTAGTAACTATGCTACTCCAGCTTGAGGTTTCAGGTTCAAATCCCGCTCTACTCTCTTTCCTTATGATTACGGTCAGGGCCGGAAACAGAATACAATATAGTTATATTTATATTGTTAGTGTGTATTTAAAAATATTAACCGGTAGAAAAGTTCATCTTAAAAAGATAAAGTTGGACTGGCATAATGAATTTTCAACAGTCTGTATTGTAGAACAACATCAAAAAATTCCTTTGAGCAATATTGCGGGATATGTGTATAATTTCGTAAAATAAGAAAAAGGTCTTATTTTTCTGTCTTATTTTTACCAAATTATACAAATTCAAATACAAAATTCTTTATTGAATGCTTTTATACAGCGTTAGCCAATTACACTAAGCATTAATGTTAAAGTAAAATATTTACATGCATAATACATAATTAAATACAAATACAGCATGAACAACTATAGGATATATACTGTTCAGCTATCTATTCCAATTCTATCATATCCACATATCCAATTCTAGGGCTCAATTATAGATCTCAATTTGTATACACGCTAAAAAGCGAATTCATCATTAAAGAAATTTGAAGTCAAAATGTATTGACCGAAACGGGACTCGAACTCGGGTCTCTCACTTGCCGGGTAATTATGCTGACTAGTGACCGCTTCACTATCCGGCCCACCTTTTTTGCCTTCAAATTTAGAGAAGTACTTAAATCTGAATGTTTTTTGAAACAATAAACATTCAGATTTAAGTACTTATCTAAATTTGAAGGCACAAATGAGCCGGATAGGCTGAAGTGGTCAGCATAATCACCAGCCAAATGAGTGGCTTGGGGTTTAAGTTTCGGTTCGGTCCACACATTGGCTCAATTATACTATATAAGTATAGTTTATACAAGTATACCTTGAAAATATACCCCTTTGAATATGTCTCCCAGATTTACTTACCTTCTGACAAAATCGTTATGTCAGCGATAGAAACCCTCATATAGAAAGAATACTGTTACGACAAAACTCTACAGGAATGTTCCCACTTCGAGCTTTCACATTGGGAAAACACAAGAAGGGAATAACATAAAAAAGAACGCATTTGGCACTGAGAGAAGCGAAAGAGACATTTGCGGGTAAAAGCCACAACCTGTCGCCCTTATCTGTGCGAGGGGTGGGAATATTTACATACCGAGTCTTGGAGAGTCTTACACCAGGTCCTTCTGGCAACCTTACAACTGATAAGCAAATCTCCGTACTTAGGCTAACAGCCCCTTACTGGCAGCCCTTTGCTTGCACACTTGCAGACCCGTCTCTCTCGTTGTGATCTCTTTCCCTTCTTTGATTCGAAATGATCTGTGGATTGATTTCATGTTCGTGCTTAGAATTTTAAACAATATATTTATGCACAGTTTGATATTTAAATAATCAAATTATCCTACGGTTAACGGGCTAAGGTTGTATTTAGTGGGTAGGTGACCCACCTAACTATGCTTTGTTGCGTTTCTCGCCACTTGGCGTGCATTGTCGGCCATTTATTTGTACAATGTCGTTTACTCATTACTATTAGCTTTGTTTGTCCAAATATTTGGCAGAAACAATGGGACAACAATGCGAAAAAATAATACAATAATTATAGTGAGGATTACAAAAAATGTTTTGCCTTATTGTTCTAAAAACAGCTGCTTTATAGACAAGATGTGGTAGTGACAAGCTAAAGTTGTACTTTTATTCCTTAAATAATAGTATATATTTCATCACTAGGTCCTAAAGTGACACTTTTTGACACGAGGCCAAGTTAACGTTTGAGGCGCAGGCGAGGATGTTAAATGACCGAGGTCAAAAAGACACTTTCGGGCCAAGGGATGAACGATACTTTTTGTCATGATGCAAATAATAATGAGAAATAAATGTCAGTAAATGTTTTAACATTATAAAAAAGAACTAAGTGTAAAATTGCTTTGAACTCAGCAGCAGCCTGAATTGTTTTGAATAAACAGCTGTTACACTGATTTACTATAAGTGCTAACATTCAAAACGAACAAAACAATCTCGTTGAATCACCTTTTGAGTCCATGCCACAAACATATCACTAAAATGGTGGTTTCTCCCTAAAGCTATGGTTTCCTAGAAAGCGGTGAACGCTTCATTACGGCCGTAGTATTGGTTTTCAATGTAATCAGATGAGAGTGGTTTCTTATAGAGGACAATAGACGTAAAGTAGCGGTGAAAACTAGTTAAGGTTTTTCTCGCCAGGTGACACATTTTGTTTTGTAAGTCTAGCTTATACATTACTACGAGATAAGCTTTGACAGCTAAAATAAACAACATGTGAAAAGTTGTTTTTTCTCTTCATATGTTTAAATATTGTGTTACGTCCACTGCCACCGTTACGTTCACCGCTACATTAGGGCCGTAATATAGCGGTTAACACTTTCCTAGGAAACTATAGCTTAAGGAGAAAAAGATCATCAAAACAATACTTTATTAACCTGGGTTTAAAGTGAAACTTTAGCACGTCAATACATTTGTCTAATACTTAGCTGTTTGACAAAAGGTTTGTTTTGATGATCTTTATGTGTCAAGGACATTGGCTGTTCCATTAGTTATTTTAAATCGGAATGATTGATCTATTGTAAAGAAGCCGACTGTTGTAAATAGAACTACTCTAACTATCGACCCTAATTGGGTTTAGTTTAGTCTCAAAGAAAAAATCGATTCCAAATCGATACTATGCAATTACTGATGATCAGTCACAATGAACTAGCCTAACCGATTTTTCAAGAAAACATTACAATGCAAACTAGTGGGTTCAAATGAGCATTTAAATTTAAACCATTTTAAATTTACATTTAAAATTAAATAAATTGGGTTGTGCCTCGGACGTTTATTTGAGGTCATATTAAAAAGCTTCACGTTAGGAACTAGTAATGAAACATAATATATAGCGGCCAACTGGCTCGAAACTGGTCTGGAGGGGTTTGCGTGGTCTTCTCTCCGCAGAACGACTAGTAAGTAGTAATTAATGTTGGAACCTCCTAAGTTACCAATGGTCACGAACATGCTAGAAAAGGTTGATTGTAGGTACTTAATTTCCGAAGATGGAGTTGTTCAGAAGATAGGTTGTTTCCGAAGATAGGTTGTTTGATCGTGTTGTTCCAACACGAGAAAATGTAAACAGAATCCCTGTGGTTGTCAGTAGATCGATGAACCCCCCACCACCTGCTTGTGTGGATACATTGGTAACAGAAGCTTAATACCTAGACACCGGACAACCTTTTCTGAACATCCTTTTCTTTTGCAGCGTGGATCGTGACTTTTCAATACTCCCCCTGTCACTCTGAAACAAGAACTCAACACAACTTGTTCAAAAGGCGATTAAAGAAGGTTCTGCTAGACCATGCCATTTATAAAGTCAGTGACTTTCTAAGCCATGGTGTGGTAGATGACCTTTGTATCTAGTTATTGTATACATTTTGACGTGCTTATGTACAGATGTATTTTATTGGCAATAAACGATTTGAACTTGAAAACCGCGTACCCCAGAGATTGTTTACTTTGAAAATATTCCATAGACATAATGCTTATTAAAAGACGGTCAAGACCAACTATTTGACCTGACCATCTGAACAACGTCCGATTTGAACCAAATTTAACCGCACATATATTTTATTGAGTAGTTTCGTAGAGTTACAAAATAAGTTTGATGATTTCGAAACATTAAAATTAAATTTACACTCATGTAACATAAGTCTAGCTAACATGTATTTTATCGAATTTTCTGTGAACAAATTAGATATTCATGTGGTTAGCATGATAAAACCCAGGTCCGGCACCATGAAATGAGCTTTTAAGCTTTTACACATATGTAAGCCCAAACAGTCTCGTAACGCCCGCGAACACACAGGAGGCAAATATAAGGCCGAAGGCCGAAGCGAGGCTGTGAGCGTATCGTCCGTGGTAATTCAGTACGAAAAATTGATGCCGAAGGCTGAAGCGTAGCTACGGGTTGTGGTTGGCTAAGGCATTCTGTGGTTTGAGTAACATTTAACGAATTGGAGTAACATATTGCAAAGGGACTTCGCTTCACTCACAACAGTGGCACTTAAGCGCTTAGCTGAGTGTCGGTTTGGTTTATAAGCTTACCTTGCAATTGGAACTTTTACGTATTAAAAACTATTAAATACGCTGAGATGTTCTAACAAATGTACATAATGTAAAGTCTGCGCACCATAGAATGTAAAATTATGTTAAAATGTTAATTGTATCTTTATAAGGCCGATTTGAAGACGGTTAGTATAAAGATAACTGATAATATTGCGAATAATTTCTTGCAAGTTGTAATGCGAAATCAATTAAATTGGTTTCATAAACAAATGCCTGACAGAAAAGCAAGATATATCATGAAAGGAAATGAGCAGGAGCTATGGTTTAATTGCCAACACGAGCATATTGATCTTCATCCCTCTTTCACTCCCACCCCTCCACCCCTCCAACCTTCGATCTTTGTGAGCCGTAAGCGCTTACTACTGAGATAGTAAACCGTAAACAAAATACACGTTTGTAACGTAATATTGAACGTTAATATGTCAAGCTTAAAGAATTTTGAGTAGTCTCATACTGACACCCAATATTACTGACACTAGGTTATTTTACAAATAGAGCATTTATAACATTCTTTAGAATTAAATATTGAAAACTGATGTCAGACGTCTGATGTCATTGAGTGTTGATTACAGTCAAACAGAAATAATAAGGAATGATTATGAATTATTTGAGACAAGATGTACACAATCATTCCACAAAACTATTTAGTGAAACTGTTAAACTTCGATACGCAGCTTTAACGAAAAGTTTGTTGAAACTGTATAAGTTGTAATACGCAAATACATATGAAGGAATCCAAAAGCAGACGTATAATAGGGAGGCAGCTCAGCAAGGGAGTGCTTACAGTGCGCGTATCATGTATCCGAGGTTACCACCTCTTTTGATACATTCTGGAGAAGACCCTGGATGTCAAGGGGTTGAGGTTCGACCAATGAGAGCACAGAAGGGTTACCCCGGGTCACAGTAGGTTAGAGGTCGACCAATGGCAAGTGCGGGAGTCTGCGCGAGCCGCGCGGCGCGCATGACCTCCCGACCCCGAACCCAAAAATACGCCGGGGTTAATGAGCAAGGGCGGCACCTGAAGTCGTCGATACACCCCCTCCCTCCGCCACACTGTCGCACCGCTACACGTGCGTGGGTGTGTTTGTATGTGTGTGTGTGATACAGAAGGCACTTCGTAGTATATGTGTACATCTCAAGTGACACGGAGCAATCTTCAAAATGTTTGAAGACAAGTCCAAGCTTTGAGGGGGGGGTTGCTCAAAAGCAAAAGTGTCCAAAGCTTTCATTAACAAAATTTAAACCATCGCACAATTGCAATGGAGAAAGTCGTGCAGACCAGTGTTCTAACATTTCCAAATTGTTTACACTACTTTGCCTCTACATTTTTAAACACAAATAATTTTCAAATCAAACTGCGATCCATTAAGAGGAAGTAAAGTTCACTCTTATGAAACTAAAGACAGAGAAGTACCGAACTGGGAGAGACAGAACAGTAGCGCGTTTGGATTTAGATCTCCTTTTAATATTATTTATTTATTTATCGACGACAGTGTCATTTTACAATAATATGCATGAAAGAAATGGTATATAACATAATAGCGATAGTGTAAATGGAATATAATTATAGTGCACTTATAGATGGAGAAAGAGATATACATAGAGTAAGCTATTAACAATGAATATAGATTTAGCGTAAGTAGCATAATAGAATATATAAGTGATAACAATAAATTTAAATATAATAATTAACGTAATGTACACAGCTAATAACAGGTAATAATAGACTATATGAACACAACAACGACTACTTATTTGCATGCTAAGTTAATAAATATTTGGTAAGTACATTTTACAAAATATGTATGAAAATACTGTGAAGAGAGGTTAGGTTTTGGATTGATATGGAGAGAAAGAAAGAAATCGGTTAGCTGATCAGGGCGACATGATGGTGTGACTGGAAGGACAAAATGGGAAATTATCTTCGCAGAAGAGCTTGAAGAGTGAAAAGTCTCCATCTGAAGTATTAAATATACTTATATATATATATATATATATATATATATATATTATATATATATATATATAAGTATTATTACTAAATAAATTTATTATAAAATTAGCGTTTATACAATTAAGATCTATATTAAGTATTAAATATACTTCTTACAGCTTGTTTTGTTTGACGAACAACTTTTAATATACGAACTTTTTCACCAAACAATTATTCCATATCTGAGATGTGGGAATATATGAGCATAATAAGATAAAATTATTAAATGTATGCATGTTGTAAGATGGTAGGTGACTGGTCACCTTACTTTAATAACCCTAGGCTAGCTCATTTTCTAACGTTTATGTTTTAGGCCAATTTTCACCTGAAGACAGGCTCGATTGTTACCCTGAAAGTCCCTTTCTTGTTCACTAACGATGGAAAACGTCCACAATAATATTTCAAACTCAGACATTCTACTATCGTCAACAACAAACTTCAAAGAGTTGTCATACCGATCTTGCAAATGTTTGTTTATAATATCTATAAAGGTATATAGAATTGATCTTGAAATTCAGTACCATCAATCATGTAATGACAGATGAAATTAGTTTGTAAGATAATAGTTCTAACCATACTGAACTCACAGACATGTCTGACAAGCCCAAGTGTCTCTTATCTCAAGAACCGAGCGGTGGAAATTAACTCCGACAAAACTTGAACATAATGAAGTAAGAAACACTAATTATTCAGGGGACTTGAAGCGTTTTGCAGAGAGAGAGAAGTCTTAAGAACAACAAAGCTTGCGGATTTATTGTGGTGGAGGTGGGGAAAGGGGTTGGGGGTGATAAAAGGTTGGAGTGATAAGGAGATTTATGAGGGAGGAAATAACAAAGTGCGCCGTAAAGAAGTAGAGAACAAAGGGTTGGGTGAGAATAAAATAGGACCCGAGCTGAGACTTGTGCCCTGGGGGACTCTTCCTTACAGCCGCCGGCTTAGCGAGCTACTTTAGTGATTAGCCTCGGGATCTGGTGAATGGTGATCCATGAGTAACCGATAAGACGAATAACGATACATCCTGTCAAACATGTACACGTACATGAGTATACGCAGAGTTTACACATTAAATATAAACGTTACATAAGCACGAAAAACTATTACAAGTCAAAGGGTCGTAGATGTTTTGAACAGCTAATTTTAATCCTTTCAATATTTCTTTGGGTCAAACTCGTGGGAATAAAATGCCCTGGAAAGAAATAGATACCTCTTGTTATCCTTTAGGGATCAGGCACATTTTAAAAATGTTAATGAAATATTCAACCTGAATATCCAAGAATTGATTTATAGCTAATTTATATTTCGCCACTCTTTACTCATCTCTTGTTATCTGTCAATGTTCACTCACTTCGTGGTTCACGCGTTGGGGTGGGCAGTGGCGATACACTGTGCAAGAAGGGGTAAACAGTGACTCAAAATAATAGTATAACACTTTAGAGCAACCCTAATGAAGTCTTCATTTTTCCTGCCACTAATAATTTTAATAACAACTCGAGCTAAAAGGATTTTTTAAATGTCTTAAATTATTTGTGAATCGGTATTAGCCAACATTACAACCAAATAACAAGAATAAATTGAGTAGCTTATGAAACTCACAGGGACTTAAAAAAGCGGAAACCCAAAACACCCGACTGAAGCCGGTCCCAAAAGGAAAACACGTATAAAGAACTCACCAGCTGTTTAATCAACTTGACAAACACACAGATGTAAACCTTTGACTCAAACTTTCCCCCGCGGTTAGGGTTTCCAGTCGACTAGGCGAGGCGAGAGGGCGGCGTCGCGATGCTCTTTCATCTTGTAATTGCAGAGCGTCGCGACGCGGCCACCTGGGCCCAGTGTGTGCGTAAACGTTTTGACAACCACTGAGTGATTGCTGAGAAAAATGTGAATGTGTAAAGAGGGCACTGTATGTGGTCTCCTTTGGTGGATTGAGGGATGGGGTGTGCACAATGACTTGGAAACAGCGGGAATTGTGTACAAACACCGATTCGACAAAGACTAAAAGATTGTGGAGGAACAGATGTTTATGGATAATCTTGGTCTAAATCAGTGTCCAGTAGAGGCTATACGACTTGGGATTATGACTTTTAAGAACAATGAAAACCTGTATTTCCTTGGGATACCTCTCTTCTCTAGTTTTCATCGGACTTTCACAAAAAACGTTATTTTAAGGTCGATTTAGAGATTTTGTGGAACCAAATTCCCATTTTAACATTTATAAGACCGTGACATAAGTCAAGAGTTGAAAAATGTCTAACTTTCCTTTCAGTTATCAAAGGAAACAGTTTTTCATAATTAAGTAGTCTTCGAAGTCAAACAGTACAACATTAACTTTTAAATTAATTTTAGTTTAAGTCTAATGACACGTTTTTAGAAGTATCTAAAAAAATTCATTTTACAATGTTCTGACGAGATAAAAACAAACACCCCGGCTAGTACTGATCCTCTCAAAGTCATTTTGAGCTTGCTGTTAACTATTGGATGAAGCATTACATAAGGTTTAAATTTAAAAATGACTCATACCAAGCTGCTGGTGTGAAATATTACATGACGAAATTCATTCTAAAATATGCTACGAGACAAACAAGTTTCTGCAGCCGATCAAAACGCAATATAAATATGCGCCATCGAACAGCTTTCCTCGTGATCTGCGTACAGAGGGTCAAGTTCGTAAATCTTGAGGAGGATGCATGGAGAGGTAAGTGACTGTTAGTGCCATCAAAACCCCATAAACCCTGATATCTGGTGGAAAAACGGGCCAAGCTACGTGGGTGGTCCTGCACCACACTTGTCTCCAATAGTGATAAATATCAGCTGAGTGCTTCAAGTTTATCTGGTAGATTTTTGATACTGCACAAACTGACACTTTAATAATGTACAAACTCCCATGAGATTATGAGAAAAAATTACTGCTACTAACAATACTATTTTAAAACATTGGACATGATCATTAAATGTATATTTTTGCATATTTTTTAGGAAATGGAGTTATTTATTTTTATTGTCAGAACGTTTTGCAGTTTTGAGTTTCGTAAGAACTTTTGAGTTAAATGGCAAAGCTTGTGTGTGACCTATCTACAGATCGCATATTTTTTGCCAGATGTTCACGAAATTTGGTTCTTTTTGCAAATATCCAGGTTAAGTTCGTAACCAGCAAAATCCGTCCATCGGAAGTTACCTTTGGTGGAAGTTACGGGGTGTTTCACTTAACATTTACAATGAGTTTTATGGGATGCTTATTTCATTTAAAATTGTCATACCAATTTACTGTGCCGTACTAGCATGTGTGCCAAAATCAACAAAATACGCCAGACAAGATGGTGGCGGAAAATAGCTGTTTCACCGCCGTCTTGGTTTGGCTGATTGAATCTTGTTGATTTTTAATACACGTCTTAGCTTAGACACGGTTCCATAAATGTTTGTACCAAATTTAATTAAAGTCAGATTCTAAATTAAGCTTATTTTAGCATGAACCTCCTCCCAAAGGGCACTTCCGGTGCAATTTATAACACGTTATAGGAAATTAGCCAGAATTTACGGTAGCACTAGTGGCTACGCGTCGGTTGTTTTGTGATTGGTTTACCTACCTTTCCCAGCTTTAGCATTTTCTCTAACCGAAGTATCATGTGATTTCATCACACAAAAACCAACAAGCCATACTTTTAAAGTAATACAGTACTGAAAGGAACATATAACTGGGACATATTGAAACTCTATACTTGTTTGGCCGAGGGGTGGGGGGGGGGACAAAGCCGTGGTCAGAAACCCGATATGTAAAGACGCCCGATAAATCTGACCACAAAGCCTTTGACTCCCCACCCCCACCACCCGGGGCTGCTGCCCGCTCAAAGCCCGCGATATTAAAAATTCCAATTTCTGAGGTTGAATAGAGCGGTCACTCATTGATTATGGGGGATGTCTTGTGTGTGATAAGGGCTGCCAATATGCGGGCTGCAAAATAAGCGCAGAGAGAGGGTTGCTTTTAAAATGTATCATTCGAAATGGTTATTTCTGACTGTGGACATTGATTTCCGGCCATGGCTGAGTTAGTAGTGCACGATACCACGGATCTGAAGTTCGCAAATTTGAGTTCCGCCTCAGCCAACGGTTCGTGGTTAATCCATCGCCAAGGCTACTGCACATGCTGCATGTGTTAGCTATTGTAACTGTTCAAAAATTTGAAAAATATATATTTAATTTAAATTTATCTTATAAATAGAGACACTTTTGCAACCGTATAACCGATCTAGTCGATGAACTTCCAGGGAGTGACTGTGCGAGGGTTGGCATTAGCCAATATACATGACAATTATTTTACAATATATTTCGTTTCAGACTTTGTTACATAACTAGATGTTGTAAGGGAAATGTGTATTATATATATATAAATAAAACTAACATATAAATAAATATAAACTATGCAACAACAACGTTAAAATAACTATAACAACAATAACAACGTGCAATACAACTATAACAACAACAGCAACGTGCAATATAACTACACAGAAATAACGAACAAATGCTGTTCTTATGTGATGCCATATTTCGTATTAATCGTAATTTTACATGATGTCAAATACATTACCTAAGGCAGATCGAAGCCATATTTTTTAAATTCCACTCTTAAATGATTTATTTAATTAATTATTTTAAGCTGGTGTAAATGGAGTTTTCAGAGCTATAAAGATACTGTATTTTCACATCTTTCAAAATGAATTTTATTCGGAACAACAAAAACATTTAGAACATTTCAATTGATCGTTCATTCAATAGTTGGAAAACACGCAGTAACACTATGTATTGTGACTCTCTACATGTTTACCTCTTTCCACCCATATTGCGCAGCTTTAACAGTGTTATGCTGGTTACCGACTTTACCAGATACTTGGTAAAAAATTAAACTTACACATGTGTCACCGGGAGTACCAATCAGAACCTCGAGGCATTTACTAGTTTGTAAACACATTTGTCGATTTCCCTATATATCGCACTTCAACCAGATGTGAGATGTTGACAAATATGTTGTGAGGTGTCGGTTTTAGGGCCGATAAAACCAAATGTCAGTTGAGCTCCGGAGCGCCTAGAAATGCGGCTCCGCATCCTGAACTTTGCATTTTTATCTTCGTGCGTTATCGGTGGAAGTTTAGGGGAAAAGGTCAGCTTTACATTTGTATTTCGTCGAGTGATTGAACTTTAAAGAGTAGCCATAAGTGCAAAGTTGTCAGTTTCTTTTTACTGATTCAAAGCCGATGTTCTTCGTCAAATACCTCTCAAAATATTACGTATGGTAAGATATCGTGATATTTAGAGTGCACAGTACCCGGTGGCCATTTTGTTTTTTGTCCCACAGGCCACAAGAACAATGTAAAAACAAGCATTTTCTTGAGACTCTTCACGCCCACAATTTTCATCAGATATTTTTGAACCACGTTTTATATGAAAGATGACAATGTACTAAAGTTTCTCCGCTGACCACTTTTTTTGAAAACTTTATTAGTTTGATAGTAAACCAAGAAATTCAAATACAACGTTTCTTCAATTTTTGGATTCATGTCACGGTTTGATAAATGAGAAAATGGAAACTTGGCTCAGCGGAGTCAGTAAAATATTTAATGCTCTTTAAAATAAAGTTTATTTCATAAAAATCTGATAAAAACTGTAGGCGTGAGGTGTCCTAAGAAAATGCATGTTTTTATATTGCTCATATGGGACGAAATTCAAGGTCACAAGCACTACTGCGTACTCTTAAAAATAATACAGTGGTGACTTTTGTAATATTTTTGTAAACACTAAATAAAAATCCGCAATAAGAGTGTTCTCCATCGTATTCCAAAGTAAACCTTGTCCCATGCTATTGATTAAGGCGAAATAGTTGAGTTTAAACACTAAAACTTTTATACAGTATAGAAGATAGAATTATACTCGCACTTTTATATACGCTTGGCTGCCTCAAAAGTCGCAGAAATCATAAACCGTGCTGATAAATAAATAGGTATATATGTTAATTTCATGTAACTGCTATGAAACCCTAATAAATAAGACAGTATAGCACAACAAATAGAGGCAATTAAATAATGTTCTATCTCGTATATAAATGAATATAAAGAATCATTAGTTTAAGGAAGCGGTTTTATTGCCTCCACAGACTAGAAAACATTTTGAAGGACTTGATAAATTTGAAACTATGATAAATTTATCATAAACTTGATAAATTTGCTTGTTAATTGATGTTTTCAAACTATTAGAACAACACAATGTAAATAGTGTGTAATCTTATACTTTAAGGTGTTAACAGTCAAAATTTGATTACAGTTGAAGTGTTTGCAATGTTTTTATCTTTACAGACTCTTGAAGAAAATGCTCTTATCATTTATGCCCAATTCAAAACATCCGGTAACTTGAGACTATTTATCTACTAAAGAAAAATACTCTTGTGTTTGTTTGTTGTTGACACATTTTTATTAAATTTAAATACTTTCCCATTTTCATACTCGAATGACTAAATAGAAAATAAATACAGATTAACGTTCCTTTTTGCACGTTCACGCTACAGGTTTGGTCGTATATTTTATTTGGTAGTTAGCAGTTAGCTAAGATTTTAAGAAAACGTAACATAGTGATTTATGAATGATATTGTATAAAAGATACAGTTTAAAAGATATTGTACCAGGCGAGTGTTTCACGATACAATGGCAGAGTCGCAGATATGCAATATACAATATCACAGCAGTGTTTGAAGTCGAATATTACTCAAGCACGGCTTTGCCTGGCTTTTAATATCCCGCTCTCTGCATTAATCCTAACTAAAAACCTAGCGCAAACCTTTTTTACATTGAATATTTAAAGGGAATACAAGGACATGGTTTCATTTCGTCAGAGACGTAGGTTTACCTTTTATGCACTGTGCGCTCGACTATCACGCAAACCAAAGATAACGTTATGGTAAGTAGATTGCGCATAGATTCCACATGGTTTAGGCAGCAAAATCACCGTAGTACGGAAGCATAGCCACAGATCGCTTTGCCCTCTACCCCCTCGGCTCCACATGTTCGAGTTTTTCGATGTCGAAGACTTAAAATTTACCAAATTGTGCGATTGTCGAGAACGAACGAACTTGCGCGTCAGTGACTCTACTTAAACCGTTAAAATAAAATTCTTCGCAGCGCTATATGTGCTTGGGCTACCGCAACTGTGTGGATTTTCCTGCCTCAGCCAATCGGTATCTATGTGCAATCTACTTACCATAACATTATCTTTGCGCAAACGGAAATCAATGTTGTGGAGCATCACAATACACTCTTTAGACTCAAGTCAATCCCAAGTAAATAAATAACTTAACTCAAAACCACAGACAGATATTTAAAAACTGAATAGAGCCGATTCGTGGATATTTTGTGGTTATGTAATATCTCAACGCGTACAATTTTTGGTATCAGGGTGATTAACAGTACTATTACCAGTACACATGTTTATGAAACTGTGCTATACTCGTACAGTATATTATAAATGAAGACTTATTTGTTCAAAACTCAGCCCACACTGACAACACAAGACCAAGAGTTGTTTTAAGTCAGCATCATGAGTTCATAACTATAAATATTACGAAAAACTTCCAGTTTATATGGGCAGAAAGCATTTTAATAAACCAATTTAAGATGTGGTCATTCAAAATAAAACCTTTAAAGACAAAAATAAAGAGCTGGTTAATCGAAAAGTGCCTGTACAATTTGGACAGTTAACCTACCATAAGAAAATTTATTTTAAGCGTTAAATTAAGTCTTGTTTATGTATGTTATATACTTTGAAAAATAAAGGTTTAAATATAAATAAAAATTATATCTAAAAAATTAACTCAATCTTTAAGTTGTACTAGATTTGTCAATATTTGTTTATCTAAGAAAATATTTTATAAAGTTCTAGGCTAGGAACGTACAAACTCCATTTTCAACCCTAGCACTTCATCCTTCGTACACATCCAGATGCTTAAACCTCACAGCGTTCACCAATTTCCACCCAAAACACCCAATTCAATTAAAAACCCCTGTTTTAAAACACAAATGATTAGCACCACATTAGCGAAGTGGATGCGGGAGTGGCGAGGAATAATTGTGATTAATTCCAGACAGCAACTCGTATATTTACCACGACTGATTCATGCCCACCTGCGTCTGATTCATTGGCCGGATTACACAGAGTAATGAAATTCCTGGGGTGGTCGAGATCATGTCCTGATTAGGCGCCCTTGATTGATACAGGGGCGCTATATGTGCGCGGGGAGGGGGCAATCTAGTCCCCGAGGTCAAGCCTGGCTGCGATTGGTCATTTGCAGTATTACACTGTAATGAAACACGTCTAGCTTCTGTCGTCTCTCTGTTTTTGGTTTTCATTTCTGAATGATCCTTTTATGTGTGAGTTCAAAGGTTTGGTACAGTTTTCAATTTAGGATTTTTGTGTCCAGTGCGTATTACTTTTTTATTTTGATAGCCTATTACTGACCGTTATGCACTGAATTTAATTTCAAAATTATTTACAAAGTATTTGAGTTTAAACCATAACTATACTTACAATATTTACTAAAAAACTACTCTTGGTACACAATTAATTCTGTGGTATCAACATGCTAAAAAACTTTTCAAAAAGGCTTAACAATATTCCTATTTTGTGATATGTACAGTAATACTGAACATTAGTAAGTTATAACAACATCATTCATTGCAAACACTCAATGTATTGTTTATATTTAAAATGTTAAAGCGTTAGTGTCATTACTCAGTATAAAAAAGGTTTTCAACTACTGTATGTACAAACTAATCGACAATTTTATTAGATTTAAGAGGCCCCCAAGGGAATTTAATTTGGCAACATTTGCAAAAGGTGTTTTAAGCAGATTGACGTACGAAAATGGAAAAAGTGTTTCAATAGAAACATAGAACCATTAAAAGCAGCATGTAAAGCAAAAACGTTAAACTTCTTTGCTAAACAAAATATGAATTACGATTATTCGGTTATTTATCACGATTTATACGTTGTTATGGGAAAACTAAGTTTCAATAAATGTAATTAATTATTTTTGTTTAACGAAAGTACAAGTTTTAAAGTTCATTTCTAGCAGATTCACTTGCATAATGCTTCTATTGAAACAGATTTATGATTTAAGTACGTTAACCGGTGAAAAACATAGTTTGCAGCTTTTATTCCATGTTATAAAAACATAATATAACATAATATAAACTCTGGTGCCCAGAGTAGGTTCCGCGGCCGCTCTATTACATTTTGTTTACTATAGAAATTAAATTGTTCGTAGAAATTAAAAATATAATTTAATGCTACAATTGATGAGACAAAAAGTACTATTCAATATGAAAAAACATGTTCCCGTCGGAGGCATTAAAAGGAAACGTCTTTTAATAATATTCTACTTAAGTAAAATTTAACAGTAAGTTTGCAACGAACAATGTCTAAAAACGAAGAATTCTATTTTGTCTCACTGAATACACATGTTTACCCCACAAAGATGTCACGTCTGCGGTGGCGGCAGTAACGAGGCTGACTGTGGAGAAGTAACGGATATGTTTGATCACCTGGTAATTAGGGGCTGTTTGACACGATAATTATACCCCCTCACCCCCACCACTACCTGTCACGTGACACATGATCCGCTGCCTGTGCAGGCAGAGGTGGAGCACAGCCGCGGGCGTTAATTAAGGCAAGTTCATTGAATAAAGGTTATCGAATACGCATTGTTTCGTGGTTAATAGGAATCACATCCGTTGTAATACTTAGTTGTACACCTGAAGGGCTAGAAAAAACGAAAGATTTATCAATTAGGAAGAGGACTTGAAATCAAATAAAACCATTTAGACTTTGTTTTATTGTGAAGTTTGAACTTGTAAAGTCCTATTTTTTACAACCACCACCTCAAAAACCAAAAGGATTATTTTATGGACAATTTAATTCCAAATCGAAGGGAAAATTACGGAACTTATGTTGACAGTTCTTTAAAGTTTTCATGAATGAATAAGGATTTCCTAACAAAGGAGTGTGTAGATTTGTAGTCTATTGGAGTAGTCGTAGAAGGGACAGCAGCGTATCAGTGTGAAAACATTGAATTCTCGTATATGCGAGTATCGGTGTAAGGTGAGAAAATAGTAACTTCACATTGAAAAATATTATTGTTCGTTGATGCCCCTGTGAATCATTAGAATGAACTTCACAAGCAACCTTTGTAATTTATAACCAGTAAATACAAATCTCCTTTGTATACAGTCACTATAGTCAAACTTCAGTTCGGAACGCAAAAATAATTATTCCTATTTAATGTTTTCGAAATCTTGGAAAAAGTAAAAGCTATGATTCAGAAATGATAATTGCGTTTTTAAATTGCAACCCCTTGTTAAGTCACCACTAGACACGTGTACAAAGTGACGCTATGTTTCATAGTTTCTAACCGTTCGGAAACATGTTTCTTTACGGTCGTAGACTGCAGTCACCAGTTAGACCACATGGTATTTTTAACACTCGTACTGGCACATTCAAAACCTTAAAAAAATGTACTGAACATGTCTTCTTGTCAAATAAAAATGCGACCCTATAAGAGGAAGTGACATTCACTCTTATTTAGCACTAGAGGCAGGTAGAACTACCGAACTGGGAGACATAGAACGGTAACCCATGAACGCTTGCCTTCCCAGGCAGTTCAACTTGTCAAATGGTTGCCAAACTTCAGAAAAAGACCTCAAATGCCGAAGGTGCTCAAAACTAGACTAAACAAATCTGGATAACAAAGGCGTTCAAATCATTGACGAGTTTATGGAAAATTACTAGGAGAACGCGGATCTCAACGACTTAGGGCTAGAGGGAAACAGTTCTTATGAATGGCAGAGAATTAATAAACAAACTTATAACTGAATGGGACTTTTCAGAACGTCAGAAAAGTTTGGCTACAAATACTGACAACTGCAAAACATGTAAATGTTACTACATTCTGCGCGAACGATATATTTATTTAGACTAAACTACTGATTTCAAATCAACCCTATTTAAACATGAAATAACACTTTTGTCACCAAACATTTAAACCAAAACGACGCGCATGAATCACAAAACAACAATCATGGACAGAAGATGAACGGTTATGTGCAGTGGATAACAGAGTGACAATGCGACCTCTGCGTCAATGGACTGTGAGTGCGATACCCGGCTGATCTAATGATGCAATAATCATCATCAGCTGATGTCTGCGTCAACAATAACAATGCCAGCTGATTGTCAAGTGTCGTCTGCTCAATCTAGGACCACTGACTTTGTTGTTGTTTAGTGCCAGAGTATCAAATATTGTTAGCACTTACTAACAACTATTTAGTAATTTAATAATTAGTTATAATCTCGTAACAACATAACAGACATACCTTTCCCAGTCGAACTACGGGGTTTTTGAATAATCATATGTAAATCATAATTGTTACACCATTTAGGAGGGGTGGATACGGGTTTGTTAATATAATTTCTAGAAACACCTTTTTAAGTAATTAGAATTTTACTTGGCAACTAGACTGCTAAATTATAACTCAATTTTCAAAGAGCATTTTTAAGGAATGTTGCATTGAAGTGCAAAATGAAAAGTTTCAGTTTTAATGCATACAAATTCAGGTAGCGTTTCGTAGCATCAATTATTTCAACTATGATTAACAGCTGGTAGCGTATTTTGTTTTGTCACTAAAATCTACAATGATGTTAATAACGAACTACCAGCTGTTAAGACATCGTGGATTTAAATACCTTGTCGAAATCACTGAATTATTGAATGTGCTAAATTCATTTAGTGGACTGAGTGAAATCGATTTACTTACCTTTTTACAAGAAACATTCACGTATTAAAACTCTGAATACCTCTTTACGTTTAGGTACATATTGATTAGGTAAAGCAATCTTTTACGTCAACGTATGATATTACTTTAGACGTAATATTTTAAAGTTTGCGTATCCGCGGGATTAATGCAGTGAGCGGGATATTAAAAGCCAGGCAAAGCCGTGCTTGAGTAATATACGACTTCAAACACTGCTGTGATATTGTATATTGCATCTCTGCCATTGTGTCGTGAAACACTCGCCTCTGTTGAATGCCGGCTTTTACATTTACAAGTTCTTTTCTATGGATTCAAATATCTTTATTGAATAAAGTACATGTATGCACATCTCAAACGTCATAATAATAAACAAAAGTAATAAATAATGAACACAATTATAGAAATTAGGGTCTTATATCAATAAATGATTATGGGTATGATGGAACTCTTGAGTAATTGAAATGTAATATTATATTTGACAAACTATGATTGCTGCGTAAGGGGATTAATCTCTAAGTACGACTTTAAGAATGAAAACAACTAATAAACTAAAACACTTGTTTATTAACGAGTTTCCATAGGGAATTAAGCTTTTCATTTCTATCGCCAAATAGAACGAAACGGAAAGCAGTTTTAAGCTTGTCAACACCTCCTGAGTGAAATGGAAAAACTGTATAGATCAGAAAACTGTATAGATGAAAAACTGCATAGTTTAGCACAATTTATGTATAAAACCAACAAATCATTATATGAAAGGGAATTTGAAAGCAAAATATGTAGACTGAACGTAACCCAATATTTGTGCCAAATATCAGCAAAATCCGTTCTGCTGGAGCGAGATTGTGGTGAAAACACAGTTTAAACACTTTCACACCACCATCTTGATCTGGCTAATTAGATGTTTGGTACCCATATTGAATGCGGTTACGTAACTGTTTATAGTAAGAATTGTCGTAATAGGATCATAGTTGCAGATTTCATAGTGCAGATCATAGTTGTAGAACCCCGTCTTACGGGAAAATATCCCCCAAAAAGGAACTTTTGTTGTAAATTTTCCTTCCGTTATTGGCAATTCGCTAGAACTCACGGTCGCGCTTGTGACTACGCATCGGTTATGTTTTTATGTTTACGTTGTATACGAGAATATTGGCCGCATAACGCAGCCTAGAGTCTAAACCAGCGAAACTAAAGTCTGAAGCACTACTACATTTCAGCAATTTCCTGTTTTAGGTTGTTCTAGCTAGTGATTACTCACGCAAGGCATCCCTCAATATTTGTGTATCAACGATACTACCAAGGTACGTAGGTTACTTTTCACCTGATGACGGGGTCAGATTCCAGATCCAGAAACGTCGTGTACTTTTTGTTCACTCTAAAACGATGGACAACGTCCGTAATAATATTTTAACCTCAGGAAGGTATGATATTCCTAACTGTTATAATAAACAACGTCACCGATCAACGGTTTCATGATTTCCACTCCACAACCCTCCACAATCAGCGTAGCGTGTCATAGCCGCCTGGCAGGTGAGCCAACCTGCTCGCATCTGTCGTCCGGCGAGATTTTCCCACAGATGGTCGTGATTTTCCCGCAGCCACACCTGCGAATCTGTGTTCCGGTTGTTCTTCCGGAGTCACTAGGTCACTTCCGCTCAGGGCTGTGATTAGTTCCGAGGTTGAGAGGGTGGACCAGCACCTGTGGGGGTGGCGGGCATGAAGGATTGTAACGGCTCAACTGGTTAACGTGAAAACCCACCGTTAGTATACACATATTGTTATACAAATACACAGATAAAGTAAATAATTAAAGTTATTTCCTGAGGTTGGAATATTTTGTTGGACGTTTTCATTGTTTTGAGTGAACAAAAGAACACGACGTTTCGGGATCTGGAATCCGATCCTGTCTTCAGGTGAAAAGCAACCTAAACCATAAACCAAAACATTAGGAACTGAGTTAAATAATCAGCGCTAGCCATTGTTTGACATTAATTTTTAATGATCACAGTGTAAGGATCTTTCTAAAGGCTTGTTAGTAATTTTAACTATTTTGTTAGGAAAATCCTTTCATCAAAACTCCTCTTCATTGGCTGTGCACGGAAGGTTATTTTTGCCTTCTCTGTTACAGTTGGTCAGTCTGATTCACGGTTTTGATTGGTTGTCCTCTGTTCCAAGCCAGCCAATGCGGCTGTCACTCAAGGTTAGCTACTAACCTTGGCTGTCACTGGCCGTAGACTTGCTTGATTTCTCTATTTGTCTTTTTATTGTTTAAAAGTGTTGTGCATGTTATCAAGTTATCGAATTGTGTGAGTTTTACACCAAATTAGAACATTACTAGTAGCCGCTACTAGGTTGGTAAAAAAACCGAAAAGAAAAAGACAACCGAAAAAGAATTACCGTCTGGTAATTCGTTTGTGTGCAGTAAAAATAGATTTGTATATATGAGTAGCTGTTCTTGGTGAACGTCTTTATGCTTAAGCAATTATTTTTCAAATGGACATTTTGAGCCTGCAATATGGAGCCTTCAATTGCATTGCACCAACTTTTTCGATTAATAATTATTGTCTTAGAACAAAATAAACAAACGAAAAAGTACTGCTAATTTATTTTAAGATGATCCCGGGCAGAATATCTTCTTGAATGGGCCAATAAACAACCCTTCCGCGCTCGTAATTTAATCATCCCTCTCTTTCCGCCGTCTGGACTTTATTTCACAAATTGCTCATTTTTCTCTAATTATCTCCCCTTCAAGAGAAAACGGCTAAAATTTACTAACTTACTTTAGAGGGGAATGCGTTAATTTATTAAGGACGGTTGATGAAAGTACTACTGGGAACTGTATAAACTGAAATAAGTATAATTTCTTTTCGTCCTCTGGAGAATGTACGTTTATCTCTATTTGATTGTACAGTTAAGCAAATGAACGTTGAGTAGTTTATATAAAAAGTAATTGAAAATCAACACGAGAAATTACTCCATGACTCAATAGTCAAATTATTTATGTAGTTTATGTAGTTATTTATTTAGGCTTACGTTTCAAAATGTAATATTTGGGTTAAACATAAAACATTCTCGATTTATCGCATAATCTATAGTTGACCAGACTAAATGTTTTGTACATCTATTCTCCTCGGAAAATGGACAGGTTTTGAATTCCAATCAACCACGTATTAACCATTTAACAGTTTCACTCTTATCTATGCACACATGTAAATAAATAAAAGTTAATATTCACGTTTTATTAAATAAAACTTAGTAATCTCAAGTATAATTGACATATTCGCTTATAATATTAGAAACAAGTGTAGTAAATATGTTTCAAATATAAGAAGCCACTGTAGTATATCAACAAGATTAAAAAAAAGAAAGAGAATGTTGAGAATTATGAAGTATAACGACTAGTTAAAGCCAAGGAAGGAGTCGGGTGGTTCTTTTGAATCACTAAGAAGTAAACATCTTACAACAAACCATTGAATGTTTGAAAATAGAATACGTTAATTGAAAGTACTGTTAATTGATTACTTTAACACACTGCTCATATTGAAAAGAAAAAAGACAATGAAAGAGAAGAAAGATCCAAAGTCAGATAAAGAAATAGAAGGACAAATCTGAATCCGAGATAAAAGAGTTCATTCCGACGGACTGTACGAGCGAGCACTCCAATCTACGGGGGTCTATTCGAGATAATGTCCGGGGTTTGGTGACCGGTCGAGGGTGGAGGTGGAGGGGAGGTCCAGGATCAAAAAGAGGACAAAGGCGTCAGGGAGCAGATATCAGAGGCGAAGAAGAAGTACTTTACCCTGACAGGGGGCGAGAAGGGGGTAAGCTTTATCTTGGCGGGCGCCATCTTGAAAGTGGGTGGAGGACGGTCGATGAAACCCGGGATGACCGACAACCCACAACCCGGGGGGTGGCAAAAAGTTACTCGACGTCAGAGTTAATTTTGTCGTCGCAGAGAAAAATGGGCTGAATGTATTCGAGGAGAATTGTCGAGTGGTTTGAGTCATTATCCAGCACGTGATGAATGAAGGTGGAATATCTGGGGTTCACAACTCACCCCCGAGGGACTCTCCGCCACAGTACTGTCTCTGTCTGGATTACACGTCTGCCACACAATAAACCGTTCAACACATTCCCTTCTGTACTATACTATTTCCGATAAAATCTGGCTCTTATAAAACATATGTTAAATAACCACGTTTACCTTTTCTTTACAATACGTTTACTGTAGTGTCAGGCACGATTCAATAGTTGGAATAGAAATACATAATAATTATAAGAATTTACTGACAGTGTCTCAGACCACCCATTTGTATCTCGAGAACGGTTTGATCCATTTAAGTGAAATAAAACATATGACATAAAAATTAAAATTACAATAAGTGAAAGTTATTTGCGAGTTTTAGTTTTACGAGGTATTCTGAGACCTGAAGATCATGGATTCAAATCTCGGTACTTTCAATTACACAGAGAGTGTATTGTTTTAAAGCCCTTTTAGTTCTGAGAAGAGTTGGCGAAACAAGTATTGCAAATACTCGTATTTATATTCAAACCGTGGTTAAAAATACGTAATTTCAATCTTTTCTTCCTCTGTATATTAAAATTGAATTGGCTTTCACAGGTATAAACATTGTAAATTAATATCTGGGGACAAAAAAAACTTACACAAGGGAAAGTAGCGTGAAATGACGTACTTAATATATTGAAAACTAGTGAGTTTAGAAGCATTATTTAAAAGTGAAACACGTTTGTATTAACACTACCCACAAAGATTTGAACACAAAACGACTGTTTCTATTTCATTGGCATATATTGCGTAAAATCGTCTGTTTATTTAAATATTGAACTACGTATCCATTAGATACACAGCGCATAGCATTTATATTCTGAAACAATTAACAACTAGCGTTTGTGACTGCAAATTTTGTCCATACAAAATCAGGGTTAGAAAAATATTTTAATCCAGTGAGAAAATACAGACGGCTCCATGGAATTAATTTTTAATTCAATTTTAAAACATCGATGAATTAAAAGCTGCACTACATACATCTCGTCATGTGTACGATTTCATTGAAGTTCGTTTAAACCAATTGTACCAACTCTACTCCTAGTTATTAAATAAAACAAAGAGATTCATCAAGAAATCGCGAGAAACGTTTCAAGGAACGAGTAAAGGAATCGCTCAACAACTTGAGACAGGGAAACAGACTAAACTGATAGAAACACTAATTGATGTAATTTGTGTTAACAAAACCACCGGCAACCAGATTTCAAACAAGTTGTCGGCTTTGATTGGAATCAAGGAAGGGTGGAAACAGCTCATGGGGAGGGAGAGAGGCTGGTCTTATACTTCCCCTGTATGATTTAATATATCTGTGTCACTTGTTGATGTCCTTGTTTATTTTCTTCTGTTTCCCCCATTTTCAGAGGATTAAAGTGTTGTTTTGTATTTTATTTATTTACTTTTAAGTTGTTGATTATTTTAGTTTTATTTGGGAGATTACGAATATATATGGTGCATTTCTTTAGACGATTACAAATTAAGTCAACATTGTTTGATGCTACCTATGTACCTACTCTATGTGTTAAATTGTGGCTAGTTTCCTTACATGAAATTTGAACTTTTGTATTGTTTAAAATTTTATGTGTAGTTAGAATAATGTAGACTGATTAGGTTAGGCCCTTGAAAATGTGCGGAGTTTCTTAATTGCTCGAAACGTAGGAAGTAGTTTTTCTCCTAAAGTGACTGAAAAGTTCGAGATATTTTCTTGTAAATTAATCACTGTCACTGTTATAACTTTTACTCTAGTTTCCTAAACTTTGTAATTTATGTACATACTTCCAACTATGTGAACAACCGTTGCAAATTTCACAAAACTCACGAGTAGATTTAGTTAAAACCATTATTGTTTATGGATTGATGATAATAGAATTTTGCACTAAAGACTGTTTATCTACAAGACTACAACTTCAGTTGAGATATGCGCTATACTTAGTGCAACTCTTTAGAAATTTAAGTACAATACTATAAAACCTTTTGTTTCCAGCATAAAACTTTAAAGACTATAAAACACCTTTAATTTAACGTGATAAACAGGTTGCTAGATTATCATAAAATGCGAGATTATAATGAGAATAGAGGCTATAGAGAAATCATTGCTTGACATGTCATATGTATACAGGGTGTCTCAGATCACAAGCGTATCAGGTTTAACATTAATTTTACATTCAACCTTTAACAGTTATGATATTGTTTTATCATAATACAATTCTTTTAAACAATACATTGAGCAGTCCTGAAACACATTCAAATTCAACAACCACAAACTGAACACCAACCCACTTATTTCTACATACAGGGTGAGTTTCAAATGCCCCCACCTCAACTTTTGAAAAAGAAAAAATGTTTGAAAACTTTTTAAGGAATGTTTTTATACGATTCTGAAGTTGTTTTGACCCCCCACCCAAAATCCGAGGGGGGAGAAATAAAATTTCTCATACAAGATGCTTATGACAAAGTGTTCTCAAAATACCTTATAGGATTATGTTGTAGGGTTGTAATCTTTCCCTCAGAGTGTTTGGTTGGAAGAAAACTTTGTCATTCAAAATAAATTGTTCGTGAAATGTAACATTTTAAACCTAATTTTGTGCCTTCTTTAAACTGGTATAACAAAAAACGAGTCGAGATAAAAGACTTTTCTTCGCAACGTTGAAGTGCTGTAGTACAGTGACAGCTGCAACCTGCAATCTCATCAGGTGCAGGCAGACAGCAGATTGCAGCTGTCACTGTATTGGTGAATAATCACACAACAGTTGAATTTGTATTAAAATTGCCTTTCTTTTGAGGCGCCACAAGGGGGGGTGTATTTAAAAATTGGGAATCCCTCCCCCTCCGAATTTCTGGGTGGTGAGTGGGTGACGCAAAGTACGTCAAAACAAACTTTTTAAACTATTTCCTTTTTTAAAAGTTATGGGGGAGCATTTAAAACTCACCCTGTATGTTCTTAATACTACATAAACGAGTAAGGAAAGAAGCATTCCTACAACATGACACGTATAATTCAACAGAGTAGATGCCACCCCTGGGACCGAGTGAGTAAACTGCTAATCCAGAGCTCAACCCATACAATTGATGAATTTATTACCCACACCGCTTAAGCCGAATAAACCGGAGCCCATTCATTTGTCCGCTTTTGGCATCATTTTCACTGTGTTCTCTCTGTTGTGTTTGTGTTAAACTCGCTTTGCGGGGATTATTTTCTACTCCGTTATTTTAAGCACATTACTAAAGTTTTTTTAGTATAATTTGTAAAACGTCAGTAAATTTGAGTAAAATACTCATACTAAAAACCAGATAAAGAGAGACAAGTGTATACCTCTAACCCTTTTCGTAAGTCTTAGTGGACGTTTTAATTTTCTCTGGAATATACCCTAGTATCTTTTGGTTAGGTAAATAAATAGATCTTTCAGTGAAACCGAACGAGGTAGCTTAATATAAACACTTAAGGTATACGGTAAAGATAATCTCTTTGTAGAGAGGCCAGAGTGGAAAACAAAAGGACACTTTTGTGTTACAATACCAAATGGTGAGCCATTATTTCTTACCCATATAATTCTTTGAAACAAACAAATACATTTATTAAATAATGGAGTTCAAAACTTTGAATAACTACCATACTGAAAGTACATTAGTTGACTGTGTATACTACAGTAGACTGTAAACATTTAATATGACTGACTACAGTTTTACATGTAACTTTTTATTGCATAACATATTTTAGTATATGGAGAAATCTTTTCAATCAAACAACTTTAGCAGTTTTTGGTCTATAAACTAAAATAATTAAAAAACAGAAGGCCAATATAAAAACATTTAGGCCTAATTTGGACTAACAATTTTTTAAACATTTTTTGCCCTATTGTTTTAAATTCTTTTCATCAAGTGCTAATATCTCCAGAAGAAGATCATTATAAACTGAAGAGTTAGTTATCTATATTATCATAAAGCTAAACGTAACAGTGTTGATGAAATAAGTTGTAAGACGAATTAATATCAAGTTCAAGCTAAAGGAAAATGTAATTTAGAATACAACATGTCCTATACATTAAACAACGTAGCAATAGATCATCTTATACATATAATATAACTATTTTCAAGAAGCTTTCATTCAGAACTTTTTGAACTTATGAAAGTATAGAGATAAAGCGAATTGAATGAATACTCAGCTAACGACCAAACAAACTGTTCAATTCAAAAACTATATGTGAGTATTTCTTTCAGAATCGATAATAAAAAATCCATACAAATATTTTCGCATTGGTTAGAAGCCAAGATTTAAAAATTGGACGACTAACTGTGGCATGTTTTCGCAGGACATATCTAATGTGATATATCTAGCGAACCCACACAATTTGTAAGTCACCTTGACATCTTGTTTTCAATTACCTCTAAATAAATATATACATTATGACACATTACCTCACTTTGGGTTACTAGAATTGTACACAGTTTAAAGAAAATAAACATAGCACCCAGTTTTTATTTATTTAGCTAAACTGGGTGCTATGTTTATTGTCTCTAAACTTTGTAAATATATACATATATTCTTAGTCCTATGGCATAGATTTTAATATTGGTTTAACTCACCAAAACCTTTAACTACTATAACGTATAATATGCACAATAATCACAAACCACCGATAGAGAAGGGGGGAAGGGGCGGCGGACTCCAGGCGGGACTGAGCCGCTTATCAGTGATGACGTCACGGTGGCCGCTGTTATCAGTGTTTTTACAGCGTGTTTATGAGCGAGGCGCGACCACTCGATCAGCCATTGATGACTCGCGCTTTTATATTTGCCAAACCTTTGTTTATTTGCACGCCAACGCCAGAGCTCACCACCTGTTTGTTTGGGCAGCTTTGTAAATGTATTTTTCTTAACAAATATATTGAAGTGGTAAAGTTAGTTTTATTGATTAATTTAATGTATAGCTACGAATTTCTAAAGCGTTCAAAAATTTTGTCGAAACCCTACTATTTATTTAAATGTTCTTTGTCAATTTACGTAGTGTTGACTCATTACAAGAAAAATTTACACAAATAAGGTTCAAAAAGTAAACTCTCCTATATCAGGATTGGCCAATACTTATTTTGGAATATTTACAAATATTGCTATATGGTAATATTTTATCTGTACAAAGTTAACTTAGGCCTTATTAAAAATAAAATGTATTTAAAGAATTCAGGTATCGTATTGTCACATATAACTGCATGCTAATTGAAATTACTCGTACTTCCTTAAAAGTACGTGTAAACGCTAATATAGGGAATTTCGGTAAGAAATTACTCTCAGGTGGGAACTAAAATTCAGAGAGAACTAAAATTCTTCAGAGAGAAGAATATGTAATTTCTTCAACATTAAAGAGGTATAATTCTAATTATGAAACTGATGAAGGTAGACATGCCTTCTTAGAGTATAAGCCCTAATAAATACAGCTCTATAAATGATTTAAAATCAATAATCATAAACTAAGTTTTAGAAGTTAATGTCGATAATCACTAAAGTCTAGTTTCTGCTAATATTGATGATTTATGAGATCACACTTAATAGCTGATTTTGTAAAGCTATCAAGTAAAGTCATAACAAATATGTCGTGTTCAACGTTGATATGAAAATGTAGAAAAACACGAAACAATTAGATAGTGCAGGAAATTTAAAGCTAAAAGCACGTTCAAACTGTTAGTATCTTACAGTTAATGAGTAGCGTAATATACAAATTAATAATTGACTGAAAGTGGCAAATCTCATTGCTAAAACAAATGCGTCGAAAAACGTAAAAAGAAAAGCTATCAGCAGATACGGATCACTAACAAGGGTGTATAACGAGATATTTGGCCGATGACATTCTCAAATGCTCGTAAATATTTTTACAACTGGACGCGCAGATAGGGCGATCGCAGCGCCACTAGCGGCTATCGGCCGAGTGCATAAAATGTTTCAATAAAATGCTGTTACGCGGGGAAACAAAGCATGCCGCTTCAGCTGCCTACTGTGGAGGTTTAGTCTGTTTTAGAAAATGGCGGGAAACTCTGGGGTTTGTGAGCATGATGAGCACTCTTGAAGCGTAGGGCTGTTTAGTGATTTTGTGCTTAAAAGATTTTCGTTAGAGCACACTATCTGTCGGATAATACTATGTAGAGAGATACTAGACAATCCGCATAAGGTTCTTTAAGGTCTAACGGGTATATACTTACTTTATGACATTGCCCATAATGACATATATTACGTCAAGTACTGGTTGTTTTATAACCAAACATAACGTTTGAAAATGCAAGTATCGAACTAACGAACAAGTTCTCGATTTGTTAAAGCTCCGGTTTTTAAAGCTCGTTGTTAAAGCTAGTTTTGTTTTTAAGAATGGTTCTTATTTCTTTAAAAAACACAAGCAAACTAATGTTTTAGGCACTTTTAAACCCGTTACACTTTTTTGCAAATTCCAGATGAAAATTGTCAATCTTTCGGGATCTGGAATCTAACCCCATCTTCAGGTGAAAGGTAACTAAAACATAACACAAAACTTCAGAAAACGAGCTCTTAGGTAATCAGCGTAAGCTAACCAGTCACCTACCACCAAATGACCTTGTTTTTCTTAAACTTGTTGATTTTATAACAGCTACCCTGGAAAACTAAACAACATGTACAAACACTTTATGAAATTTAAAAGCAAGTGTGGAAATCAAGCAAGTCCACGTCCTACACACTGACAGACTGCCTGGCCAGCCGCCAAACAGCCCCATTGGCTGGCTCGGAGCAGTGGACGACCAATCACAGCCATTTGAAAATACATATTCATTCACAAAAAAGGAAGGGAAATTCTCAAGAGTTTTGATGAATAAATCAGGTTTTACTAACAAAGAAATACTTCTATATAAAATGTGTTTTGTGTTGTACATTTTGTATGCATCTTTCACGAGTAGATAAAGTTTCTCATCTCAAAAAAAAAAAAAAAACACTAATCCACCGTTTCAAAGCAAAACAACTGTGAGTTCTACCAATCCTCCAACTTGTTTAATCCCTAAAGTTTTATCACATTTTGAGTTCGCAGCACATCTTGGAGGAGTGTGCTCAGATTTAATTAGCGAAGGGTTGCATGACATATGTCAGAATTAGTGCAACTAATGGGCCATTTAGCTCGGGGATCCCGTGAGTAATGTTGCCTTGCAAGTTTCACGCAAGCTGATAACAACTCACGCTTCAAAACTTCAAACATTTTAGTTCTGCTTTTGACTAGATGGGCTCAGGTATAATCCCTTTAACTCAAAGGCTGCGACGGACACCTAAAAAACGGAGTTTTGAGGATTGACCAGATTCTCTTGCGCAACAGGAATAGGGGTGAATTAATGCTTTCGATTTGGTCTTAAGTTTAGCTAGCCTAAAGAACGCCATTGAAAGAATTAAATTAATTATACATGGTGAGTTTTATATGCCCCCCACCTTAACTTTTGAAAAGACAACTTTTTTGAAACCATTTGGGAAATGTTTTTATAGGATTCTGAAATTTGTTTTGACGTACTTCACCCACTTCCCACCCAAAAACCGAGGAGGGAAGGCCCTCAAATATTTTAAATTTCAACCCCTTCTTTGTGGCATTTTAAAAAAAGGGAACTTTAATACAAATTCAACGACGCAAAGAAATGTGTTTTATCTCCACTCGTTCCTTTGTAATACCCACTTAAAGATAACAAGAAATCGCGTTTAAAATGCTAAATATCACATTGAAAAAATTTGTAATAACACATTTTTCTTCAAAATACCCTATGGGATTATATTATAGGGTTATGATGTTTCCCACGAGAACAACTTTCGAGAAAGAATTGCCATTTAAAAATATTATATATGAAAATTAATGTGGAATTTTAAAGCTGATTTCTTGCAATATTTAAACAAGAATTACAAAAGACGAGTAGAGATAAAAAATTGTCTTTCCGTCGTTGAATTTGTATTAACATTTCCTCTCTTTTGAGGTGCCACAACGGGGGGTTACAGTTTAAAAAATTTTGGGGCCCTCCCCTCCGATTTTTGGGTGGAGGGTGGGTGACACAAAGTACGTAAAAACAAACTTCAATATTCTATAAAAACATTCCCCAAAGGGCTTCAAAAAGGTTTTCCTTTTTTAAAAATTAAGGTGGGCCGGGGGACATATAAAACTCATCCTGTTTAAAGTATGTGAAACGTAACGAAGATGGTTTCGTATGATGAACGAATTAATAACTGTTCTCGAGATATCATCGATCTTCGCGGTTATTTTCACAGGTATTTCGAGATTTGACATACTCCAGTGAGGTTAATGACATATATAATAAGACCGTTTTGGCAACGTTGAAAACTACGTGGGGCACTTAGCAAATTCGTGTATGTGTGTGTTATCTGCAACCAAAAGAGATTGTCTTCAGTTTAGTTAAGGTTAGACCCTTAGGGGCTTCTTAAATTTCTTACTCATATTTTTTAATTATGCGCTTGAAAAGTAGCATGCTTAGCTACTTTGAGTTGAAAGTAAACGTACAAAGTAATAATCTCATTAACAAATTTTCGCTAACACGGACACATTTGTCGTTGACCATTAAACTTGAGCCCTTAAAAATTAATATTTTATTTCATGCTTATATTATAAACATAAATATATATATATTTAGTGTTTACTTATTGTTTGCAACAAAACACCATTTTATATTCCAAATGATAAACGGTTACACATTTTAATATGCGACATACTGATGCAGAAAACAAACTTTCCAATGCAAGCTGCTTTTATTCAAGACGTCGTAAGAGCTCATAACACTGCACATAACGCGAGATGCAAGTCCGAAACACATTTTGTTTCCAACGACGCAAAAATAAAACTGAAAATATATTCAAACGAGGTAGTTAGAGAAGACCGACCATCGTAAAGGCGAGGGCAGCGACTCTAGCGGCCGCGCGGGGAACTAAGCTAGGCCTCTTTACTGCTCTTAAACTGCAAGTCTTTACACAAACACGTCCTTATACGGTTATGGAAACTAGAATGTCAACTTTACGACAGAGATGAGATTTACAAAGTCAAATATCACGTTGAACAGCTTTAGATGGGTCGTAAAGACAGTTAAAGTCAAGAGAAAAATCTTTACTTCAATGTATCAAATTAAATATTGAGATTCAAATCATGAATATCTCTACAGCCCACTATTTATGATTTAGGATCATCATAATTTAAGTATCTCTTCTGATAACAGGATTACAACAATTCAAAAGCTCAATCAACAATTTTATAAAACCCAGTTCATATAGCTCCTTAAACTTGGTTGTAAAAATTATGGTATTTTTATTTTTCGTGTGTGTAAATTGTGTACTGTGATGAGTGTGTTTTATTACATTTTACATTTTTGACGAAGGAATACCACACCTGATGAATTAGTAGAAATAGTAGCTGCTTGAAAACGCTAGGAACTTTTGGAACTGATAACGGAGGTAAATACCTTATTTCAAGTCAATTAGTGTTTATTTGAGAAAATGAGAAAAATATTGCCTACTAGACAATCGTAATGACTTCTTTATGAGGAACAACGTTGTGTGGTTTGTTTTCAAAAGACAAAGACAGGGAACAAATAAACAAGACGGAATTCAGTACATTTTTCACATTTATGGGTCCAACTCGCGGTTAGCCATGCTTTATGTGGCTTTTAGTTCAAATCGTCTGAAACTAAATCCAATAAAAATTCCGCGATCGCTTTCAATTTTGGGGAGGGTCGCAGCGTGATGAATAGTCGCATGAGATTCAAGCGGAAGGGAGGGAACAGGAAACGTTGTCAAACTGATGTAAGCGGTGATACCCAAAGTAATAACTATTGTTTTCATATTTATATGATGTTTAAATAATAATTTATTGTTTTCTCACTTTAAATTGAAACAGCTAAGACACTATCAGCTGTTTACCATATCCATAGAATAACCGTTGAATGTTGCACAATTTTTTCTATTCGTGCAAATATAAACCAGTTTTTAAGTTTGGGATACATTTTGTGCTATAATAAAATCACCATTTATTTCATTAATAAGTAGAGTATTTATTCCTAGCGCCGAATTTGTACCAAGCATAAAAACAGGCACAAAACCGAGTCTAAATGCGGTAATCTATAAAAACAAATGGTTGATTTTACTACCAAACTTGAGTTATAGCTATTTGCTAGCTTATGTTGATCAGGTTAACTTAAGGTTGATTAGCTTAATATGTTGATCAGGCTTAGCTGACGGTTATAATGCCGTTTCTGAGATAAAACTAAAAACGTGTTATATTTATTACAGTTTTGACATATACACAGTAAACCACCCATTCTTCTTTTATTGATTTCTTGAGAAAGTTGAGAGGTAATTTTAAAAGGAAAGTAACAAAACAAGCTGCTTCGACACAGAGTAGGGCTATTGTGAGGGAACAGCTGTGAGGTGATTGAAACAGCTGATTAGTCACCTGATTGTTAATGGTAGGAATGGAGGGGGAAGTCTCAGTGGACTCTGTTGTCATCACCAGCATCATTCGCGCTCTCAGTATAACGGTGTTTTGTGCAAAGATTGTAAGGATCTCTAAATGTTGAAGGAAGTCGAGTGATGGCATAATGCAGAATGTTGAATTAGTTATCAGCCGTTTTTTAAATTATACTTGGATTTTACGTCTTACTTTTCAAAAGTTTTTCGGTCTGTACAATCGGGTGTTTTTTACGCCTCTCTTTTATTCTTAAATAAGATATTCTATAAGATACGCTATAAAATATTCTTAAATAAGAAGCAAAATAACATGAATTTTGTATTTTAAAATGTATTCAGTTTCTTTTTACACATGACCCTTAATATTTATTGTCACTTCAAAACACTCTCAGCTCATAATAATTATGTAATATGCTGAAACAGGATTTATGCTAAGACAACTGCTGAAAAAGGATTTATGCTGAAATAACTATGCTAAAACAGGATTTTTTCATTAGGTGTCTTAGGGAACAGTGCTTCCCTTAACTTTTAAGAAATATTGAATATTTCACCATTCCCCATAATAATTAACTCAAAAATGGCCACTCATTACACCGCTGTATGGCCAACACCTTACTTCACAAACACTTTCATGTTTACAAGCCATAAACCAAAGTTAGCACAGAGAGTAAAACAAACAGGTGGTGAGCTCTGGCGGTGGCGCAAATAAACAAAGGTTTGGCAAATATAAAAGCGCGAGTCATCAATGGCTGATCGAGTGGTCGCGCCTCGCTCATAAACACGCTGTAAAAACACTGATAACAGTGGCCACCGTGACGTCATCACTGATAAGCGTCACCGGCCTCCCGGCTCAACACACTGGGCTGCTTTATTGTTAGCAGAGGACTCCCAAGAATACTCTCGTTCCATTGTAGCTGATTTTCATATATTTATACTCGTACTTTGATACTTAATTTGTTGAAAACTAACAGTAGAAAGTAAGATAGCTTCTTAATTTACTATGTACACTCTTCACTATGATTTGCTGTACTTGGAACGTGCAGTATTTACCAAAATAAACAGTATTGAAGCTTTGTAATAACAAGTTGTGTCAAATTTTGACTGTTACCACGTATTTGTGTTTATTATTTATTTCTAATTTGAATGTTGGGGTTTCGTCTACATGGTGCTAACTCTTGCGTAGAGAGCTTTTACGGAATTCAACGTAGTGGTAGGGCAAGTTGGACGACTTGATATTCCTTCCTTTGTGTCAAAACACGAAGATTCAAAATATTGAATAGCATAAAAATTACAACATTATTAGGAGTTTTTTAATTTTGTAAAACGTTGTATGTGATTGACTTCGCCTATTCGCCTGTCCGATTTCGTAAGAGTTGAAATAACAATAAAGGTTTTATATGCATTAGCTATTGCCATGTCAGAAAACCCCAGTCTCAAATAATAAAAAGAAATAATAAGCACAACGACGTATCAAAAATCAACGGCTGATACAGCTGATCGATAAGGCAACCACATCTGATTTCATTTTAGTAATGTCTATATGGCACCTACTATACTACAGTATGTTTCTGTAGTAAATAGCTTGAAACGTGAAATGATGAATTTAAAAATGGCAGTAAACAAATGTTCATTGGTTTGTTAAGCTTTTACTGTGCAGCGGGAGGCAATAAATTCATCACTTACCAGTGTGTGGAGTGAGTGTTTTTACGTGTCAGTGCGTGTGTCCATGTTTACATTGTGTGTTTTGTGTTCGTTATTAATTTAATGGAGAATTTCGTAGTTTTGACGTACTTATTTTAAAATAATTTATATTTCCAGTTGAAGGACCTTTTTCGAAATAAATCATCAAAAAGAAAAGGCAAGGGAATAATAGAGTATATTAAACTTTTGCACCCTATCACCAGTTTGCGAACCGTTAGGTATTTAAACACCTATAAATACTTTTGGACCTCTTACTGAGGTAACACAAGTCCTTACCAATAAACAAATCGTTATAATGACAAAGTTTTTCATTCTATGGACGCAGTTAGTCAGAGGTTAAAATACTTACATTATGAACACACGTTATTCATTCCTTAAACGTATATACTTGTAAGTTTTTAGAAACAAAAGAAAACTGTTATGATTATGGAAGACTAAACGTAGTGTTTGTGAGTATGAAAACCCTAGTATATTGTATATAGTATATGTCTTTGCTGAAAACGTCGTCTGCTTCCTTGCTCAGCTACTTTTAATGCGAATATAAATTTTATTTCAGAGTCAGGGGTGGTGGAGATGGTCCGAAACAAAGTATTAGGGTGATTTTATATTACTGCACAGAGGAAATGAATGAAAAGATTTTCTGAGACGTATTAGTTCTCTGTTGCACATGTTTATAAGCACATATATATTGCCATACAAACTATAGAAACATATATGCACATCACTTTATCGACTAGTAGCTGTTGGTAATGTGACATAACCAGCTGTTTAAATTTATATAATTATAGTTGTTGTTTTGTGATTCAGTTAGTTTTCAATGTTTATGTTGTTCTGAAAATACACTAAAAGATTAACTAGTAAAATTTTACAATTTTATAATTTATTGCTGGTAACAGCACACCTTATGATTTTCATTTGCACGTTGAGGCACTAAGAATTCAAACATAACAGGCGATTTTTGATTCAACTTATCCAGCTGAGAAATATTTTGTAAGAGACAAGATAGTACATTTCATCACTAAGTCCTAAAGGGACACTCGGACGTTAAACTTGAGCTCATATCAAAAAGACACTTTAGGGACGAGTGATGAACGATACTTTTTGTCATGTTGCAAGTAGAAGAACTGGTTAAAATAATTAGTTAGTTAATTAAAAACGTTTTGTAATATATTTTAGAGAATTATGGTGTCAAACACAACAGTTTTTTATTTTCATTGTTTTTATAAACAGCTGTTCATTTGATTTACCATTGCCAGTGTTATGATTCGATATTAAATCGACACATCGCACTCAATCTAAAGTTAAATTACCTGCGATTTTGATTGATATTCACAGTTTAGTCGTTGTATCGACTATAGAAAATAATCGAACAAATCATTCAATTTCAACAAAACCATTGGACCAGCTGATGTCCATGCCACGAAAAGATCATTAAATGATCTTTTTCTCCCTAGGGAAAAGATCATCAAAACAATCCTTTATTTACCTGGGTTAAAAAGTGACACTTTAGCACTGTCAATGCATGTTTTGAAAGCAGCTGTTTTCGGAGCTGAATGTCAAAAACAAATATTAAATTAACGATAACACAATTTTTCGTTTGTCTTCTAGTCACTAATTAGTTTTTTCAGAACCTCTTTTTTGTCTGCGGTGCCGATTATTTTAATTTGTGCGATTTTTATTAGGTTAAACTACTCCCAAAAATTAATATTGACGAGATCCTGAACAATTAGATAAAAGTGTCTATTTTTAGATAGTTGGAAATGCTATTTTAGTGAAACCCCCTCCCAAAGTCTACAAAGTCCCTAACAAGTCTAGTTTATACCATATTTCGTGAGAATTAAACACAATGCAATATGTGGGTGGTTTACATAGTATATAAATATACAAACTATATACATCCATATAATTATAGAGTGTTAAAATATTTGCCCAAAATGTGTTCTGGGGTCAGGATCAGTGTTCATTTTACGATCAGTGGTCTGGGTCTTACCATGCTAAAGGCACGAACAGCTCATTTTTCCTAAGAAATTTCACCAATAAAACTACAGTTGGAAGTCAAAGATGACAAAATCACTATACACTTACGTGTGTGTTTACAAAACTGGAAGACCCAATTAAAAGTCAATATCATCTTCAACTCTGCAACCTTAGGGCCAGCAACCTGTTCTGCAAGTCATTATTTTCTCCAATATGTTTGTTAGAATCAGCTGATAACTGGGTAGTCAGTAGACAGCTGATTATTTTAAGCTAGTCATCTGTGTTTTGTACAAGCGATGTCACACTACATAGGCGCAGATATAGAGGAGGAAGGAGTACTCCCTGGGTACAGGAGAAACACCTCTATCACCAGGGTGTTGGTCGACGCTCTTCGGAGAAATGGAGACTCTACGGCATTGGTAAGTAAACATTTGTTTAGTATTATTAGCACATTTCCAATGAATGAAAAAAATTGAAAATTAATATTAAATTCATGCCACCAGGAATCGTTTATGGAAGACTCACCAATTATTGAAGGATCTCTTTACCAAAAATCCACGGTATAATGTGTACTTTCACCCAAACAATAAAACTACAAACCGATTTTATAATTGAAATGTTGAAGGTCTAACAAGAGTTGGTCTTAAACGACTTATTGATGCCATAGCTTCATTTATTCGTCAATTAAAGATTACCTCATGATTATTAATAATCGCATGATTAGTTTTATGATATTGATTTCATTATTACAGATGCTGAGACAATGCACAAGTTAGTGAAAGGCTTCGTGATTAAGGCTATATTTGGAGATTCAAAGTACCTGAAAAAAATGTCTGCACCTTTGGATCCAAAACCAGAGTTTTCAATAGAAACTGACGCTCCATCATTTTTAACATCGATTTCGACTCAAACATCAGAGTGTTTCAACGTTTTCGAAAATCAAAACGTGAGGCAACATGTTTCCATGATTTTCTTCTCTAGTGGAACGACTGGAGATCCAAAAGGAATTCAAATGACTGATGTATCAATCCAACTGTGTGGAGTATAGTAAGTAGCCATATTGATATTGACAAAACTTTAAAGATATTGTAGAAAGAAACTCTTTGACGCAACTTTCAGCCAATATTACATATTAAGTCAAAATGGCGTCTGGAAACGAATGTGCTCCTTAGTTACCTACGAGAGCTGCCATCGCAATATATCCAAACCACCGTGAATAAAAAATGGACAATCCCAAAAATAATGCACTCAACGTTATAGCCCCACCTCCTAAACTAGAAATTATTTTTAAAATCTAAGGCTTCCGGTATACACCGCGTCACAGTTGAAATAAAGTTACTGCTAGACGTTTCGACCTCGCTGTGGAGAGTCATCTTCAGGTGCTGGTTGACTGGCTGAGACTGAAATCAGCTACTGAGGATGACTCTCCTTAGATCTTAGTGATGACACCGGCCACGAAAGCTTAAGAGTTAAAATTAAAAATCATTTATCTTAACGCTAAGATCTCAACAAACAAAAAAGTTGAAGGGAGTGTATGTTAGTTTTCAGCTACCCTGTAGATTTAATGGTGCACTTTACTCTGTTTCACGTTATACACATTATACCCGTAATGTTGATCTCTTTGGTTTATGACTATACTTTGTTCTTTACAGTTTCAAGCACAAGTTCCGCAGATTCATGATCGGCTCTCCCATGTATTGGCTCAGTGCGTTCTTTCCATTCGTCTCCTCGGTGCTCAACAACTACACACTGGTTTTAAACTGTTCTACAGATATCAAGGATAATTTGGCTTTGTTGGACAAATTTCAGGTTGGTTGTTTAAAATTTTTGACTAGTAACAATTAGACAGAAGTAACAAATACTTTGCAAATACCAAAACGGTTTTAAAAAGATTTCTGTCTTTCTGTCGTTTTGAAGTCACCAAACGCCCACTATCTCTGGCGCCAAAGTAAATACAAATGTGTGTGTTTTTCAACTACAGGTTGCTACTTTAGACCATAAAGAATCTAGTAAACTATTTTCCATCCATAGAAAAATGTCTTAAACGGGTATTTTCTGGGGTGTAAGTTTTTTCTGAGAATGGTCGTGTTGTTTATTTTTTAACGGCTATACCAAAGATCATTAGCAGTATTGCTTTTGACAAATCCATAAAAATACCAGCTACTTTATCCTCTCTATTTACCCACTCTACTATTCTTTCTGTAAAGTCCAATTAGACTAAGTTGGGTGGGTTATCTGTTCTTCTACTTGTATAAACTTAACAGGTTTATATTGATTGTTGCTGTAAACAGGGCGATGGTAAAAGTCGTTAATGTAGGCTTGTGCGGTAATTCAAAAACCAGTTCCTAGGGTATCCTAGGTAAACCTCACTTTCTTCTGAAAAAAAGGATAAAATATTTTTTAAATAAGGAAAAACAATAAATTGTATTGATTTTTTACTCTCTCTGAAACATTAACACTATGACATTCTATTCTCTATAAGTTACTTAAAGCGCACTCACTTATGTTTTTCAGATTGACGCCTGGTTCACCACAGTAAGATCAATGTCCCATTACACCAATGAGTCGTCCCTCTCAAAGTTCGATTTGAGCTCAGTGAAAACTGTGTATGTTGGTAGGTTACTCACAACGTGTTCAATGCGTTAGATTCCACGTGTAGGTCGTTGAAAAAGTAACATTTTCATTAAATAAGGCCATTTTCAGCCGGCGAATGTGTGCTGAGTTCCGTAGCAGACCAGTTCATACAGAAGGTGTTTAAAGGAGCGGTCAGCCTAGGAGTGGTGTACGGCAGTACAGAGGCGGGGATGTTGACCAACCTCCAGACCAAGTCACGTGACAGAGTCCGGGCAGGAGAGTGCGGTAGAGTCTACGATGGAGTCGAGATCAAGGTACGTTGGAGGACAATCACATTAGTAGGTAGATTTTATATTATATGAGTTCGGTACTAGCGCAGTGCTGCTCTCTTGAGCGTTTCATTACTACAGATGCCAATTTATTGCAGTTCCATCTCCGGAGGTATCAGAGGCTAGTAGATCAAGTAGGCTACTAGGATTCCTTCATGCTTTATTTTGCCGAGCAAGGCTTTTTTTATGTGTGCCATATCTAGGACGAGCCTATTTAATATTTAATGGGTTTGTTTAAATACACTGGCTGTTAAAGAAATTGCGTGTTGTCAGGTTGACTCTTATCATTAATATCTCGCACTATTTGTCTCCCAGGTCGTTCAACCCCTAACCTACTTTTAAGAGGACCTAATAGAGCGCTCTCCAGCGGGTCCTTAAAACTTAAACGCACTGATATCAGATTATTAGTGTCATACTAAACTGGACATGGGCACTTCAGGTATCATCTACAGAAAATCAGACTGCACAATGGTAATATTATGAAGACTTTTATGAGGACAGTCAGTAGAAATTGCTACAGGCTCATCCTATTAGACTGTCCCTCACTGCAGATTAGGAGAAGGCGTACTGGGATGAAGTTGACTTGTCTGAGTTTGAATGAGTCATCTTTGTGGTCCCATGGTAGTACAATAAACCTTTACTTGACGTAAAAATGCTACATAGCCAGCCCTACTGTAATCTAGTCTAATCACCTATACACTCTTTTTAAAGCTATACATTTGTGTAAAATAGCTAAAGTGCTCTGTATAATGGCAGATTCTAGACGAAGAGGGTAACGTAGTGCCTGTGGGATCTCTGGGAAAGGTGTGGATCAGGTCAGTCTCAATGACCCCAGGGTACTGGGGGAGACCTGCATTGACCCAAGAGAACTGGGATAAGGATGGATTCTTTGATAGTGGAGACGCAGGCTTCTTCGACAACGACTTCAACCTCTTCCTTAGAGGGCGCGTCACGGACTTAATTGACTACAGAGGCAAAAAGGCAAGGCATTGGGTATATTAAGCTGTAAGGTTACATTTAAACATTCATGAACAAACTAGGCTAATTTTAGAATAGTCTTTATAAATAGAGGTAAAAGAAGGTTAGTCTTAAGACAACGCGCTTACTAGAAACTCAATACATTTAAGAACGTTCTGTACTCAAACCTACATTGAATGCACTTATAAATGTCCTTTGAACTCTTCTATTTTGTAGCTCATCTAGTCTAAGTTTTTTAACACCTCATAACAAATTACTACCACTCATCACACTCATCCTTCACCACATAATACCCTCTTGAGAGTGGTCGGCATCTCAAATAGTGATTTAGTGAATATGTAACACACCTTTACTTCCTACGATAGTTAACGATAATTAAAATAGCAAATAAAAAATAAACCAAAACTTCCTTAACACAAGAATTTAATACTTTGAACACAACTGGATCAGGTATCTCCTGTAGAAGCCGAGGATGTGTTGATGTCTCACCCGGAAGTGCTAGACGCTGCTGTGGTTGGTACATCACATCCGGTTGATATTCAGCACATGACAGCCTTCGTGGAGCTCAAACCAGGGGCGACTGTTACTAGCAATCAGCTCATGGAGTTTGTCAATGGTAGGTAGTCAGTTAGGCCTACATGTAGAGGGGAACATACTTTTAGATAATTTTCATTTTTTTAAGGGTTGATACCCCTTAAATGTTTTAAGCAAACTTTCCCTTGTGGCACCTCAAAAGAAAGGCACCTTAACACAGCAAAGAACATTTTTATTTAAAGCCATTTTTAGGTTATACCCATTAAAAGTCTATAAGTCGTTAAGTGCAAAATGCCACATTTTACACACAACTTATTTTGACTTGAAAACTGTCTGAAAATCCTCTAAGAGGTTTTACAGACAAGTATACAGTCCAAAGAAATTGTTCGTGAAATGTGACATTTTAAACCTGACGACTTATATGCTTTAAATCGGCATAACATAAAAATGAGTAAAAGATAACGTAACGGATAAAAGATTTTTCTTTACGTAGTTGAAGTTGGGTAAAAATTACCTTTCTTTTGAAGCGCCTAAAGGGAGGGTTTACGTTTAGAAAAAAATAGGTCTCCCCCGTTGTTTGGGTGGGGTGGATGACTCAGAGTACATCAAATCTAACTCCAAGACCCTATAAAACTGTTTTTAAAGGGCTTTTCTAAATTCTCCTCTGTCAAAGGTTAAGGCGGGGGTGATGACATTTTGAACACTTGTATGGTACTTAGAGTATAAACAGCTTTTTGACAAGTTCAAGAAAATTAATCAATGGTGAGATGCACCGACAAGGTCAAGAAATCAACGTAAATAAATTTATATATGCATATTTTGCACGCTTATGACGCTCGCAACATTATATATGAAAGCTGACAGACTTTATACATGAAATCCATGTAAGAAGACGCGAGAATAGTCAAAAGTCAATAGCCAAATTCTTTATTGAATAGAATACAATATATACATGTACATCACAATCGTCATAGAGTTCAATATAACTGAAAATTTTATATGTACTTAAAATAGCAGAAGACTTCTAATACAATCGGTTATTTCATTGTTTCAGAAAAGGTAGACGTGGACCACAAACTTACGGGAGGAGTTCATTTCCTGGATGCTTTGCCGAGAATCGACGTAGGAAAAGTCGTCAGAAAACGTTTAAGGGATTATAAAACGCACTAAAGACCATGCCCTAGATTCTGTTTTTAACAACCAATATATGCCAGATAAATAGATAATTTTGAGAGCCAGAAGTTCAAAGAATCATACATACAACAGTTATATTATATGATGCTAGTTTTTGTTTAAATTCTGAACCCCTTGGAACAATAGTTTGATAAGGGTTCTTGACTGTTTCATCATAGACAGACTGCTCAGTTGGTCAGTTAGGGCATCCTAGTTAACTTCCTAACACACTGTCTTTTGAATACTTAAATTGCTTATTATTATACTTAAAAAATATTTAATCCAGTAATTGTATTGGATGCAAAAAGTAACCTAAAATGTGTACAAGATCTAATCTCAAGAAGTTGGAATTGTTATGCCCTCGTGTTTAAACGTTCATATCATATCTTTTTGTGTGTTTAAGGTTAGTTGTAAATATGATAAGATAGTGAAATTGTGCAGCCATTGTATGATGATTGTAGAAACCTTTAAGGCATCACTTTTGTGTGCATAATACATTGTGTGTGATACATTTAATGTTTTAATTCAAATAAAGATCTGTTGGTTTTTATCCGAATTATTTGCTCACCCAAAACTTTGCGTGTAGAAATAAGATAACTCCGTTCTTTGGGCAAAATCTTCATTTCACTGAACGGACTTTGTTGATTTCTGGTAACGTTTTAGGTACGGTGACAAATATCAGCTATTTATATCAAGTTTCATTAAAATTGGATCGTTAATGCAGTTTTTGGCTTCGCGTCAGCTTTGTTATTTTAGTATTTTTGTGTTAATTCTTTGATCACTTTAGGTCTATGGTATTCTCATAAAAATTACCAACGTGATTAATTTCATGTTTTCTAATAGCGGTCTTTTATGGTATATCTATAATCATTAACTAGAATAGTGAAGAAAATCCGAAGCTTATGAACAATTTTATTTCCAATAAAAAGCTTATTGAGAATACTTCATCAATAACTGCAACTATTGATATGGTTACACCTATTAAGGAAGTGTAGTACGGCCGGAAAAAGTGCCGATTAGGTTGTAGTCCAACAAACACCTTTGTTATAAAAAAATAGTGTTGCTGTGAGTTTTACACTTTTAAATAAATGGTAAATAGGAATAAATCTTATTAAAAGAAAGTTTTCCATTGAAATACGTTAAAGAAATACTTTAAATGTGTTAAAAATCCCATTACAAAGTGGAATTTCAAAAATGTGACTCCAATTTGCCCTACCTAATCTGCTTGCACTACTGCACTGCGTATGAAGATTAGGGTAAGCGTTTGTTACATTAAAAACTCTTGAAAAGCCATTGAACTTAATACGCGGTTTCGTAGTTTCTAGCCTCTTGCAAACATCTGGATTTTGTACGACCGTAGACCACCGTGGTTAGGAAGTCACGTTAGTCCATTCCGTTGGTCGTTGGGCTCTTAATTAATGACCCAATCTGGGGAGCAGTCGACCTTAGTTTGTAACAAGACTACATCTAATCATACTCACCATCATTCCATTCCATATTCACCTTAAAATACCCAAGAGTAGTCGGTGCCTCAAAGTATAAAAAGTGTAGTCATCTGTCAGGATAGCTTTTTGCCCTTAAAGCAAGTACGTTAAAAAAACTCCATCCTCAGTTTAAAATAAAAGCCACAAGTCGTTCAGCCATTCGCAACGGGCCATTGACTTCACGGCAGGTTTGGTTGACTGAACGGCCGAATTATGCCCTAAATCTGAACTGCTTCCAGCCCCAACCCCAAACTCGCGTTACATCAGTCGCGCCATTCGTCAAACGACACACTCCAGGAAATTGATAGCAGCTCTAGACTTTTTATTCGATTTTATGAAGTAGTTTTGAAAACATAAGTGATTGTGAGCACCCTTTTTAATACTTTTTGAAATTTCTGTGGTTTGCGAATCGTGGCTTTGCTCAAGTTTGTCACTCTCGACTTTATCGTTAGTCATTGATTGGCTGAAACTGAGCTAATTTCTGTCTGCTGACCTATTGGTAGTAGGGCTGCCAACCGTCCAATGGAGCAGGGATGCCAACTGTCGAGGACAGCAGAAAGTGAGTAGCTCAGTTTCAGCCAATCAGTGACTGAAGATGGTACTCCACAACGAGGCCGAAATATCTCAACCTAATTATGAAGTTTGGACGCGGTGTGAAGTTAGATTATAGTTGTGACACCGGCCGCGAAAGCCTAAAAGTTAAGTTTGTTGGTAGTCTTTGGCAGACAACTTGACCTAATAAACTAGTAGTAGGCCTACTGATAACTTTACCGATATTGGTTATCATATAAACACATGGATGTTGTCATTATGCTCTGAATAAGTTGTTTTTACACACAATGACCAGCCAAAATTACTCTTTTATTCTTAGAGTAAAAGGTTTCTTAGCCTATTATGACCTTTTCGTCCCTATAGAGTAAAGACCGTTATAATGATCTTTATTATACGAGGACGGTAGCTATTTTTAGATTTTGGTTGATCTGATTGATTCATTTAACTGTAGTAAAGTTGCCGACTGAGATCTCAATTAGTACACACGCTAAATGGATGATTTATTACTAAATAAAGTTTAAGAAAAAAACTTTTAGACGAAACTGGGACTCGAACCCGGATCTCTCACTTGCCGGGCGGGAATGCTACAAATTAATTTAAATTCTGTTTGTTATATTTCCAGCTTGATGATTTACAGTCGCTATTAAAAGCCACATGTTTCGGAAAACATTTAGATTTATTTAGTACTTCTAATTTTAAAACATAATTTGAAAAGTTATCGACTTTTAAATGTTGACTGAATATAAATATTGAGAACACTGAGATCGAGCAAGTAAAAGTTTCCAAGGAAAATTGGCAAAGTTAGCAAGTTGATATTGTTTATAATTGCGGCTTCCTTCAGTAAAAAGTAATAACAATTAAATATTCATTACTTGCGGGATCAGATGTTTTATGTCCTAAACAAGAAGGGAAGCGTACAACTTAGCGGACGTTTTATTCTTTCTTGAATCGTCCCTTGAGTTTTTATGGACCATAAACAAGAGTTTCAACCAGGGGTCGCAGTTGATGGCCCGAAACCACGAGAAACTCTTTTGATATAATTAATTTAAAATCCAGAAACATTGAACGATCCAAAAGTTAAGACTGGAGATGAGATTAATAGTTTCATTAGTATTTAGTTGTAACGCGAATTAGAAATTTCGCGAAAAATATTTTAAATTGACAGCCATGGAGGGTTGTCATAGTGAGGTTTTATACCTCAGCATATAATAGGTTGATATAGGTTTCTTTAAAAATATTTTACAGTCTTATGGCATTCAATAAACATAAAAATGAATGTTTCCACATATCTTTAAAGATAGAGTCACGACACGACATAAAGACTTCGAAGTTAATCTTGTGTTTAAAGGAAATTGTGAACAACTTTACATTCCAAAACCTTTATTTGCCATTTAATTTATACAGGGTGTCACACAATGTGTAGCGCGCTATGCAAAACCGATTTCTACATACAAAAGTAAGTCGAAAATGCCGAATAATATTTTTTTGATTTCGGCTTAGTTTAGCCGTAATCTACCATTTTTTGAAAATAATGAATAATTCAAAAACCCTTTGAGACCTTTTTTGTAAAACTAGGTATAAACCTTTATTGTGTTCCTACTAACATTTGCCAAAAATATTTTCATGTAACTTATTATATTTCAAAATGGCGATCATTTCAAATTTTCAAATTCTAATGGATCAAAGTGGAATTTGACTTTGCAATATTTAAATGGCCACCATTTTGAAATTTGTTAGCTTAGAATAAGAATTCTAACAGTTGAACAGGAGTGATATTCAGTATAATTTTCCAAGTTTAATTTCACAGACACGCGCTGAATATTGTTTTGCGACGCATGATTGTCAACTCCGTTGTGCTAATTATACAACACGAGCTATAACAACCAGACAAGGCCAGTTAAGTCAGCTGTTCTATTCACTATTGTCGTGGAATTGTTTCTCTGTGTGCCCAGAGTTGGAAATGTATACTTCTTCAGACAGAAGGTAGACTTTTTATAACAGGTAAAATGCACTTTGTATAGTAGTTATTGAAAGCTATTTAAGTTAGAGTTCAGCTAAAGCAACGATTTAGTAAAACTAAAAATATGTTAACTATAGTAAAGATACAATATTTTTAACAGAACTATGTATAAGCCCGCTAGAACATTATTAGGGGCTTAGCTAAGTCATGAAATAATAAACATTTCAAGCTGTTTATTTGTCGTGCCTCCTTTTAAAACGAAAACACTTATCAAGGTCTATCAAGGACTGAGATAACACTTGTTATCTAAGGTCACCTGCACCAGATAACATTTTAGTAAAGTACATTGTCTTATCATCAGAGTAACTGATTCCCTGCCCTTTCATACTTATCAGCTGTTGTCAGTATTTTTCGTAGATAATTTTTCCACTTTGAAATTCGCAGTCGGTGCAGAACCACAGTGTAAGCAAGAGTTGCAATGTCTCACTACATAGGAAAGGATATCGAGAAGCCAGGAGTTCTGCCAGGATTCAGAAGAAACACTTCGGTTGCTAGGGTGTTGGTTGACGCTCTCCGCAAAAATGGTGAATCCACTGCACTGGTTAGTCTTTTTAAATCATCATCTACCATTAAAAAAAATAAAAACGATGATTTTTTTCATGGTCGCTACAATACCACTAGCCATAGAAAGTCTTTTGTTAAATTTTGCTTTGTATAAACACCTTATATAAGGGGTTGACGTAGGGACTTTAAATTTGGTGCACAATTGGACTTTGACTTCCTGATACAAAATCAGATTTGAGTAATCGTTTTTTGAGTCATGACTAGCCTAAAAGCATGTTGTAAAGTTACCAATTAAGACCAACTAAGTCACAGCCGAAAACGAACTTGTTTAGCACTTAGTGTAGTAGCCGGTGAACAAGTCAAAATTTAAATCGAATGAAAAATCGTCAGAGTGAAATCGCCTTGTCTACAACTTTTAAGTATGGGATTGTTTTTACCACCAATAATAATTTATTGCTTATTAGCAAATTGCATTTAAATTTGTAATAAGTTTTAGTAAATTCCTTTTGTTTGACTGATTTGTGTTATCAGTTTAGTAACGGTTACAGTAATGATTGATCTGAGATAGTTTATTACTGATCAACATTAAATCTGTGCAGTTGGAGGCTCAGACTGGGAAGAAGGCGAGTTTCCAGGAGCTACTGGTGAACAGCACGAATATAGCTGCAGGTCTGCGTGACCTTGGTATCAGTGCAGGAGACTACGTTATCATCTGCTGTGATAAGAGCATCATAGCTTACTCCTTGGTCCTGGGTGTCCTCTACACTGGAGCCACTATCGTTATGTATCCTCCGTCGTGTAAGTTTATCCTCCATGGGATTATTGTACTCTTCCTACTCTTCCTCTTGTACTTCCTATTTTAGCAAGATCTGTGTCCACTGCGTAAACCAAGTAGTACTTAAATGTCAGTTTTGGCCACCCATGTAATATTTTTTAGGAGTTTTGCTCTTTACATGTTAAAGGAAACGTAACTAAGTGCTATGTATACACTGGGTACATAAAGTAGTTTGAAAATGAAGTTCTTTCCACCAATGTAACTCTTTTTAGATGTTTGCACTTAACTAGTTAAAGAAACCCCTAACTATAAGTACGATGTGTGCAGTGAGTGCACGAAGTAATATGTTATGTCATTTAACCTCTCAATCAACCAGAACATTATATAGGATCACTACTACACATACACAACCAAACTTGCCTTGGTTCACAGTTATCCTTAAACGAACAAAGACTTTTAAATGGGGTTTGCCAATCTTCAACCCTATACCTTTCAATTGCTAGCGACAGATAAGTCTACATGGAAAACCGTTTGACGAAAACACAAAACAATTTTTTCGTAAGTTCATGATCATAATGATTTTCCAGGCACCGACAAGATCCACAAGCTTTCATACGGACATCCAATCAAGGCTGTGATCTGCGACACAACATACCTGGACGATTTGACGAAATCCGCAAAGCTGATGAGTGTACAGCCCTCTTACTTTATCACAACCGACCCTAGAGATAAGGTCCTTACCACTCTCCTGAAGCCAGCACCAGCAGACTTTCTCGTGTACGAGTCTGAAGACATCAGGAAACACATCAGTATGATTTTCTTCTCCAGCGGTACCACGGGGGAACCAAAGGGAATCCCTCTGACTGATGTTTCCACCCAGCTTATTGGTGTCTAGTGAGTATTTTTTCTATCCTCGTGAACGGATTCGTGGTTGTGTGTTGTTCATTTGTGTTCAGAGAGATTATTCTTGTTATAACCAAAATGTAACATTGAGCATCAACGATTACTAAGACTACCTTACTCGTCAAGAGTTCGTATGATTACATAAGATATGTGATTTTTCTCTGATGAGTAAACCTTAACAGCACACACCTGTCCAGACTATTCTGAGTTGACTATTCAAACTACACCACAAACAAACCATTCTGCCACTGTACAAAACAAACCATTTAAGAACTGCAAACAAAACTAGCCTATGCCTTCTGCCTATCTCATACATCACAAGATTCATATGAATTTAAATGTGAATGTTTCAGTTTCCCTCACAAGTTCAAGCAGTTTTTGATTGCTTCACCGTTATTTTGGCTCAGTGCTTTCTTTCCTTTCACCGCTTGCATTTTCAACAACTACACTCTGGTGCTAAATAACTCCAAGGAGCTTCTTGACAATCTAGTAGCTCTGGAAAAGTACAAGGTAACTAGTTGAACTTAAGTTTGTATCTAATATTATTGATACTACTAAAGCATTTATAATATACAGTATAATCGATCTCTTATTACAAATGTTCAGAGTTGATATAGTCATCTTTTGGCAGCATATTTCATTTGAAACGTATTCGACAACATCTAAAAATGACCAAAATGAATGAACTCTTCTAATGCTACCGTATTAATTTTGAGTGTCAACATAAAAGATGAACGGTTTTAAATGAACAATGCATGATAAGGAGTGCTTCAAACACAGTTTTATTACATAATAACACTAAAACAATATTGCCATTTGACAAAATCTTTGTTTAAAACATCTCCCGGTGACGTCAGTTTTCAGTGGTGCACTTTTCAAGGCGCTCTCGGAAGTTAGCTTCGACTCTGCAACTATTTGAACGATTTCTACACGAAACGCTTCATTCACTTCTTCAAGTGTGCGTGGCTTATGCTCGTTCACACGTGATTTGAGGTGCCCGACAATGGATAAATCAGGGAGACGGGTAGGTCAATAAAATGTCTACAAACCGGGAAATAACTATATTAAAAAAAAAGTCTGAATTGCATGAATTGTCAATCTTGCCGTGTGAGCAGTTGTTCCATCCTGCCGAAACCACACTCGCTAGATTGGAATTTGTTTCCTTTTTTTATTCAGGTAGGATGCATTCAGTGACTATCTCTCTATGTCGTCCAGGGGTTAGGTTACGGTTACAGTGTTCTCATAGTGTCTTCAAAAAAATCGACTACGGTGAATGGCTTGCCGAACTCTTTCCTCATTTTCTGGTGTCTCAACTGAGCGAAGAGCTCGTTATGGTGGATATTTGTTCATAACGTTCCTCGTGTTCGAACTGATTCTATATAACGTAAAATGGTGTTACAAGTGGGAGAACTATCAATATCATGTCTAGCAAGATTGAAATAGCTACCTGAGCTAAAACACGTATTATTACAGTCTACAGCTCCATTACTTAGACTGAAGCAAATGGCAGAAGCTACCGATCACGTGACCACATCACTCCCCCCACTCCTACCGTCAGAAACTGGATACTAGCTGCTCTAAAAACGTCCGTTCTTTCTGCGTCACCTGATAATCAGAGGCAGTTTTAAAGAGATCATGAATTATCTTTTCTTGAAAGGAATTTGTAAATGTACTTTTTCTGAAGTCTCCTTTAAGGAATTTGCTTTGTTTTGGCAGACCAATCGTTTAATAAGGATGGACATATTGGTTAATCCAAATTCCACCACACAAAATATTATAGTGTTAAGATTGGTTATTAAATTGTTTAACATTATCTAAGAAAACTCGAAGAGTTTATCAGTATTTCTTTTTACAAACATGTTCTACGAAAGTCGTCCTTTTTATTATTTTCTAGATTGATGGATGGTTCACGAAGCCAAGTGCCATGGGAAGATACATTCGAGACCTCGTACGAAAAATTTTGACCTTTCATCAGTTAAGCGAGTTTTTGTAGGTAAGAATATAATTTCCTTTTAAATTAGTCAAAAACAATAAGAAGTCTGAGTTTGGAAGAAGATTTTGTATTTAAAACAGCTTAGGTTTGAAGAATCAAAACTCTTAACATGAAAGGGTAAAAAGAGTGAAAAATCGACTGGATTTCAACACGCAAAAGAGCAAAATTTCACTATTTCTAAATGACCTTCACTCCTTCATTTTTAGAGTGAACGACGTTATACTTTAAAAGTTTATATTTAATCACAGTCTGTGTTTTGCCTACTCCTATTCGGCATTTTACTAATCAAGAATTGTAATAAAAGAAATAGATGCTTTCCAAAACTCTTGTTTATAACAACTAACTAATTGTATAAACAAACAAAATACAACAGCTGTTATTTTAAATAATCCACACATCTCTCCTTCTCGAAAGGTCTATTAGGTTTTCACTAGCACTCTTCTATTCCTATCGATAACTCCTTCGTTTGGCATTTGTATGGAGCTCTTTCATCTTTGTGTGTAACTCGCCCATACTACTTACGATCTTGGACCCACACTTCAAACATAATAATTGAAACATAATCCACACAGTCTGTAGTAAATATATTTTTGAAAAATATATTTAGTAAGAGAGACAAATGGTAAAGCATTAAAAGAACTCCAGTTGGTTTTAATAATTACTAAATAAGGAATAAAAGGACACAGTATAACAGTATACAGGAATAAAAGGACAGTAAAAACTTATCTATTTAAATGTAAATGTGAAAAATGTAATGTATAATAAGAAGAATTTTTATATCTTCTTTTATATTCTTCGGAGTGGATCCGTGGCGGATTATATCGCGCGACTCCGGACTCATCACCCGGTGGCAAGTTCGATCCCCGCAGTCACTTTACATTTGTAATGTGACTAATACGGTGACGCTAGGTAAAGGTCGAGGTTGAGTGGTAGAGAGGACTTGTAGTCCTAACTTCGCCTCGTTAAACAAGACAAACTTTACCTTTTTTATATTTAAACGTTACTGTTAATTTATAACACTAATAATCGGTCAAAAATGTAATGCAATTGTAAATAAAGACTTACACTCTAAAAATGTAGGGGTAAAAGCCACTCAGGAAGAGTGAAATTTTGCTCTTTTGGGTGTTGAAACCGAGCAGCTCCTTAATGATTTTCACTCGTTGATTATTTTTTGGAGTGTTTTTCACTCTTTCATATTTAGAGTGTAAGAACTGAATCGCTTCGGGGAGGGGAGGGCATATAGTTTAACTAGACCGATAAAGAATACAATGTTGTGTGTGTTTATCAGCTGGAGAGCCTGTGATGGGAACAATGGCTAACCAGTTCACAAAGACAGTCCTGGGAGGCAGAGTGAAGCTGGAGGTCGTGTACGGCAGTACAGAGGCTGGCATGTTGTCCTGCTTCAACTCTGACCAGACGTACGACACAGTCCGCGCGGGCGAGTGTGGCCGGATCTACGACGGAGTGGAAATCAAGGTACGTGCAGTTCAAGACAAAACAAAGCCGACGCGTAGCCATAAGAATTAGCGCGAATTGGAGATAAAATCTTTAACTGGGTGAAATGTTTGCAGGGCGTGCCTCTTTTAGTGGTTAAATTCAGTAGACAAATTTAGACCACACCCAACTTAACCTGTGTACTAAAAATTAACAAAGTCCAACCAGTCAGGCCATAATGTCGGTTGACCAGACCATATTGGTCTGACTAAATGGAGAAATGAAAAATCACTTTCAGGAACTAGTTAACTGATTTTTTTTATTTGCTACATTGAAACATTAGTAAATCGAACGAAAACTGGACATAACATGATATCTATACAGTGGTTACACATATATTTAAACAAAACTATATACATACGAGTTTTACTATTTGACTCAGGAGGTGTTGGGAAGCTCAAAAGTGCTAAACGAGAATTGGATTTGTTAATACTAAATAGTATCATATATTAACAATCTGAATTTACTCGCCTCGTCAAAATTTTGAGATAGTGATTATATGTCGAGAAAATACGTTGTTGGAACTAGACACAACTACTTGTATAAGTATTACTAAATGGTTAATCCTCTCAAAAATACAAGACGTGCTCATCAATTTCAGATCCTGAACGATGACGGTAATGTAGTGCCTGTCGGATCCATAGGAAAGGTATGGATCAGATCTGTGTCAATGACTCCTGGCTACTGGGGCAGACCAGAGCTTCAACAAGCCAACTGGGATAAGGATGGGTTCTTCGACAGTGGAGACGCAGGCTTCTTCGACACCGACTTCAACATCTTTCACAGAGGCCGAATTATTGATTTGATCAACTACAGAGGGAAGAAGGTAAAAGTTCCAAAAATGGTTATGCTGATTTAACAAGTTTAAAAATGTCTTTTGAAAATCAATTTGCTTTCATATTAACCTTTTTAAAACATTCTTTCTTATTAATTGGATTGACGTTGATGCAGGTATCGCCTGTAGAGGTCGAGGATTTGTTGATGTCTCACCCGGAAGTGACGGATGCTGCTGTGGTTGGTGCCCCACATCCGGATGACATTCAGCGCATGACAGCCTTCGTGGAGCTTAATTCAGGGGCGACCGTGACCAGCAGTCAGCTTATGGAGTTTGTCAATGGTAGGTAGTCATTTTCCGGAAGAGAGAAAAGGTTTTTTCAAGCGATATTCAGACTTAAACAATTTGAATGTTGTAGATGTAAACGGCTTTGTATTGGTGCTCGAATCGACCCTCTTATAAAAATTGAAGTTCACGGTATTTTAGTCAGAAGTGTAATCCCCTTCCAGTTGCTCCAGCCTAAGAACTGCCTCATATATAAAACCTGAATTCCTGTATTTCTGATAGAGCTAGCAGTACGAGCAGTTGCTAGCTTTATCAGGAATGCATCAAAGAGAGCACAGAATTTTGTTTCTTTCGCTAAGTTTCTACTGGGTTTCTGACATCAGTCCAGAGACTAATGGCACATATACTCGTATCAGACAGAGGCCATCATCGGAGTCTCTGGTTTACTTGGAGATTGACCCCGAATAATAGATGATTAAGAAGCGATGTAAAAAACATGAATTTTCTCTGCACAAGTCACACCTACAGCTTCCATCAGCTTAAATTTCAATACTTAAATTTTTGTGAAGCATCTACTTCGGGTCGGTTCATGTCACGTAAAGTCGGTATATACGTAGTACGAAATTAAAAAACAATTTAAAGGAAAATTCGTTAAGGATTTAGGTGAAATCAAATTTTATATTCTAAGATAATTTTTGAAAAACTTATGTTCTTTATGTTTATTATGACTTTTATTTTTACAGATAAAGTGAATGATGAACAGAAGTTAAGAGGAGGGGTCCATTTTGTGGAAGAGCTGCCCCGAGTTAGTATAGGGAAGGTGCAAAGAAAACTTCTCAGAGAAATGTCTCTAACGAAGACTGTTTAACAATTAAATATAGCACTAATAATAATTGTAAGATAGATATACTCGTAGCACTAATAAACTAACTTTGTCACTACTATTCCAAGTACTCCAAGCGTTTGATTATTTAAACCCTTTTTTGTTGTACGAGTGATTGTCAACTACCATTCCATAAGGGGTGTCAGAAGGACGTCGTTGATGATACCATTGGTAATATGGCAAATCAAAACCATGCTTGTTATTAGTGAAATAAAACGCCGCATGCTTGACCTCCATAGGTTGTCTTCATTTAAAATGTTGGCAGTTGAAAGCTTCAAACTTAAGAACGCTGTATAGTTAACCTTTTGATGTCGAGCTGGCTTAAATTTTAAGATGTCGTATGTATTGTCCTTTTTTAACCGACTGCAGTGAAACAAGGAGGTTATACAAGTTGACTTTGGGCGATTTTTTTATGTCTGTTCACGAATTACTTTTGAACGCGGGCATCGTTTTACACCCAGTTTGCGTTGATTGGTAGATCTTAACTCCATAGTGGTCCCATTTAAATATCTTTTTGATCGAACTTATATTTTATATCAAAAAGTAAAAACCAAAAAAAATCTCAAAACTCATGTACTTGTTGCGTATTTTGCGTAATAAAAACACTATTTCGAACCGGAAATGGATTTCTATAGCACTATTTCGATGTATAATTAAATTTTCAACAAGGTAGTAGCCTTAAGTTCTTCTAAAACCTGGGTTTTGTTGAGATAAACAGATATCTTCGTCTAAAAATACTCGAAAGAATGTCTTTGTTTGTATTTACAGAGTTATAGACGCCAAACTATACACTTGATCAAAGTTTTGAAGAAACTGAGTGAGGGTCAAATTTAACTGTCTTTAAGAAAATATACATACTTATTATGATTATATTCATATTTCCCGAGCTATGACCTCCTTCTCGCTCAAAAACACATAATTTTTATTATTTTTTATGTTTGTTCACGAATTTTTCTTGTACGCGGCCATCGTTTTACACCCAGTTTGCGTTGATTGATAGATCTTAACTTCATAGTGGTCCCATTTAAATATCTTTTTGGTCGGACTAATATTTCTACATAAAAAAAGTAAAAACCCAAAAAGATCTGAAACCCGCGTGTACTTGTTGCGTATTTTGCGTGGTAAAACATTATTTCGAACTAAAAAGGACTTCAATAGCATTATTTTGATGAAAATCAATGTGATTGGGAGCGAACCAGTCCTTTTTTTAGCTTGACCAAGCAACGAACAACATTTGATCCGTGAACGCTACTACCGCGAGTGAAGCCAAGCAATTCCTTTGAGCATGCCATGGGAAAAGCCAACGACCTATGTTATGCATTGTTACCATAAGCAAACGCCTTGAAGCCAAAGGTCGAAGCGTTACCGTGATCCAGGCGATTCTTTCCACCCCGTGTGGCAGATTTGTTTTGAGCGAGTCTGATTGTCTACCTAGAAGAGTTGTACTCAAAGCTATACCTAGAACACATTTACTTCAGTTTTATTGAAGAAAAATCACTTCAAATAAGCGATTGATACCGAGGATGAAGGACTCAAACCTAGGGTCCGATTTAAGGCCAAGCTCTCCCAAACTTTTTATGAATTTTATAAAGCTTTTTTATACGATTCAACAATTATAAGTTTAAGATATTATGACTTAATTTCTAAGTTCAAGATAAAATGATTACAATATACTACAAGTACAAAATCATTTAACAGCTTCAAAAGACGAAACAACGTTCCTTTGACGTTAAACTATTTATGTTTAACAATTTCGCTTATTATAAGTTTGTCTTATTGGAAACTTTAGAAAAAAACTTACTTTAAATAAAGTTTGACAAAAAATATAAAAATTAGAATAAAACTTTAATATATTGAACCGACTGTGGCAGTTGAAATACTGGGAAATGCAATTTGTGCTTTACATGTTACATTCATAAACAGTGAGTTTTGAGTTTTGCAGGTTAGACAATATTTATCTCATTACAGTACAGTAAGTATTATATTGCATTAAGGAACCAATATAATATTAATATTAATAAGATAGTCTATCATTGATATTATTGAAATATTGGACTAGCACATAATCTTTTTTTCACTTATATTGGAATTGGTGCTGCTTCTTCTTGATAATATCGCTTCAGCAGCACCGACCCAATATTTTTAAGTGAAAAGATTGTAACAACTCCTAAATTAGTCCACAATATTGCACATAGTGCGCCTATGGTGGTGTTCTAATATGTATTAGCAAATTAATATTTATTATATTGGTTACCATGAAATGAGTACAGCTGTAATATCTTACTGTACTGTAATAGATAAATTATTGTCTGTACGCGTAAAACTCAGAAACTCACTGTTTATTAATGTAGCATGTAAAGCAATACAGGATTGCATTACCCAATTATTTCAAACTTTTTATAGCATTTTACTTAAGGTTGCTTTTGAAGTCGGTTCAATTTTTTTGTTAAAAAGTTTTATTATTTTACAGATAAAGTGAAAGATGAACAGAAATTAAGAGGAGGGATCCATGTTTTGGAAGAGATGCCTCGAACTATTTGAGGAAAGGTGCAAAGAAAACTTCTAAGGCAAATGTTCGTGGTGAAGTCTGAATGACAGTTTGGAAGACCAATATTACAAAAATAAAGTATAACTACACTTGTCACCATCAGACCAATCTTTTGATTATTTAGAACCTTTTTCAGCAAATTACCTATGGAAAAATGAGATATTTATGCCGTCAGCACGGTAACTTGGGTCCGGGACCATGAAATGTGCACCAATCCTGGCCCCTAGAACACGTGTTGAGCATATAAATATATATGTGGGTACTCACTACAGGCCACATATTTTGTCCGCATTTGGTACAAATGTTCCTTTTGTAAAAATCTCGGTTAAGTTCGTTAGCCAGCAAAATTAAACTACTGCAGGATTCATCAATATACCAAAAGTTATGAAAATCCATCGAGTCGTTTCAAAAGATATTTTTTGCCATAACAGCGGAATGAGTAGTCCGATTTTAATAAAATTTAAAATGATTTTTCCTTTCATGGTATGTAGTCAAACTTTCAGTCAAAGACCCGTAAGTTTAAGGCCGAAGCGAGCGCAGCGAACACCCTCGTTACGCCCGTGGTACGCTCTAAGTATGAAAGAGTGAGAACCACTCCGAAAGAGTGATCATCGAGCCACTCTTTAATAAGAGGGGTTGGGTTTCAACACACAAAAGAGTGAAATTTCACTCTTTCTGAGTGGTTTCCACTCCTTCATTTTTAGAGTGTAAAAGAACACGAAAAACTAAGGCCGAAAGCCGAAGCCAGGCTTTGAGTGGAGTGAACAGCAAATTAGAGCAGTGGAGTTAAATAGAGTAAGAAATCGCAAAGGAAATTCGTTTCAATCATGCCAGCGGTGCTTTAGCAGTGAAGTTGCTTCATGAGTGATTTTTAATAAACACACCAATGTAGTTATAACACTTACTATGTTAAGTTCATTGTATGTACTAAAGGGGTATGTCCAGTACCAATAGAGTCGATTAATCAGAACGAGCTGGAACACAGTTCTGGAAACATTAGGAGTGGATATGTTTCCGTTTCTAAATTCTTGCACGCGGTAATAATATTTGGGAAGCCAAATTTTTAAACACGATAGTTTTCTTTATTTGCAATCTTTTAAGACACTACATAGTACATAGGATAACTTTTAGGATAGCTTAAGTTTTCGAAATTGCGTTTTAAATTTATCAACCGTTGAAAGGTTGTGGTAAATTCACTTCACTCATGCGAGTAGCGATTTATTTCTTAGCTGCGTATCGGCCTGGTTTAACTAAAAAGCCGTATTTGCAAAACTGCCAGCACAAGACTGAAGTCAGCTGTAGTTTATGAGTTGACCTCTGAAGGGGTAAGGGCGAGGGGGGATGAATTAAGCTGGGGAAGATTTCACAGGACCTTGTGGCAAAGTCTTGAATAGAAATTGCTTGATTAGCCTAATGGTGTTATTTCAATGATCTACTATGCTCTTATCAGCAGACAAGGCCGTTATTATAATTACAAAGTCTTGCATTTGTTACGTCCCAAGTAATTTGCTTGTGACTTAAAATGTGACTAATCTGAGCTTATTTATCAGTAAGAACAATCGACTGATAAGTATAATCGAGTTTCATAGAATTAATTGTTTTTATTTTATTTAGTGTTAAAAATCAGAGTTGTTTAAGACGTAAACACTTAGGAGGTAGTAGAAAATTTGTGTTGTTACAGATTCTTAGACAATTTGACGTAAAACGAGTTTTAACTTTTTTAACAAATTTAGTAGCCGAATTGATATTGTGTAATTATTACCTGCGTTAAACATTGTTTGAAACGTGTTTAATTCAATAACAGTATGGCAAAGGTTTACACAAATATTACTTGAAAGTTGTATAGTGTAGGTCAAAGATTTTCCTTTGGAAAATATCAATTTACCTGTACATATTGTGATGACTCATTCAAGTTTAACTTCAGATTTTATACCGTACTAATTAAGTCAAAAGTGATTTATATAATTCGTAAGACTGCAGAAAGATAAAAGTAATAGTGCAATTGCCTAATTCTCTATGAGCCTGTAGGAGGCCATCCAAAGTTCAGGCATAGGAGCTACCCTTCTAACTGTGACTGGTCACCATTTTGTATTGGGTTGTAGTAGAGAGCTCAAAATTGTACCATTAGTTTTATTTTATTATAAGTTAAACAGCATTGTTCTATTTGGTGGGTGGTTTGCCTTAAACTAGTTGACATAATGTCTGCATCATTACACCCAAAGAGAGAGACGGCATACGGCATACTTTTACAAACCTGTTATTTGTTAAAACATTAGTACTGAAACACCAACCACTCTTGGAGGGTATTTTAAGGTGAATTGCTTTTGTAATTTGTTTTTGTCTGCATTATTAAAAGGTTAGGTCTAAAATTACCCTTTTTAGAGCCACACTGTAAAGATTATCCAAAGAATTAACTCAAGTGATGTTTAATTGACTTCTAGAGCACCGAGGCCAGAAAGTAGCAGTTTACCTCACACATAAATCTCTTGGACAAAGTTGCATGGCAAACACCTCTTATCGTAGGTTGGGCTAGATAAAACAGAGAAGCTAGATATGACCTTAGCGTTATCACTTAACCTATTGTTTATTCTACTCGTATTTTTCTGTTGGTACTAACTGTTAGCACGTATTCTAAGTTGACTTCCAAACAGCAGAGAATATGTCATATTTAAAAGGCCCAGATTTAAACGTGGCTCTTCCAGACTTCAATGGGGAAACCTCTGTTTTGAAGAAGATCCATCAATATCTCGTTAGAAATGGCGATAACCTGGCTATGGTAAGTCCTTATTGTGATGTGATAAAGTACTTTAAAGTCACCTCATAAATGAGAATAAAGTGCATTCGTGCAATAATCATATTAGTTACTGTTTGAGTATTTCAACTATAATTTATATTATAAAGAAAACAAAAGCCGCTCCTTGTAAGATATTTACATTGCTAAGTTTAAACTTAAACAAGTATACTGGCTTTTGTTTTCTCATTAATATAAATTAAGTTACAGTTGTTTCGCTTGGGTTTAGTTAAGAGAGAACGGGGAATGAACCGTTCTCTTTGGTATGATTACAAATTGATAACAAAATTAACTTCCTTACCCTTTTTATTGTTGAAAACGTTACGATTTTTACATAGGTTCTAAAATATTAACCAATTTACCGTTCAAGAAAGTATCTCTTAGTAAATTTCGACTAACAGAAGGAGCAATGTAAGAAATGTTTGAGGTGGGATTGCTGATTGCTGAGGCGTAAGCATTGTTGTAATGTTGAAACAAGTTTTTGATGTTTAACTAATATTAAAGGCGTTTTCTATGAACAAGAAGAACACGTCGTACAAAACAATTTGTAGCTTGATATTTTCATATTTACAACATTATGAAAATCAGACATCAGGTGAGTATTAAAAAACATGTAGGCATAAGTCACAAGAATAAATCATGTCTTCTCCTCTCCGTGATGAAACTCAATGAAACTATCTGTATTCAGGTGGAGGTTAGGTTAACCGGTCAACAAATCTTTGTAAGAGTCCTCTAACCTAAGATAATGTTCTGATAAGGAGAATGCGCAAAAATGCCACATGTTTGAGGCAGCAAAATGTACTTAGTCCGGCAGCTCAAGCACAGATAGCGCTGTGATCGCTGCCATCTTTTGCCGTCTTTCTTCCCTCTCCGCTTCAAACGCTCGAGTTTGTCCGAAGTCAATGATCAAATCGTGCGATTTTCGAGAACGAACGATCAGTGGCTCTTCTTGAGAATCTTAAAAGAGTTACCTCGCTAGTGCTATCTGTGCTTGGGCTGCCGCAACTGCGAGCCTGCTCCTGCTTCAGTTATTCGGAATCCAAGCACAATCTACTTACCATAACTTTGTCTACGCTACCACATAAGAGACATAACCTGATAAGAACGTGACTAGAGTATCTTAAAGATAATTTGTTTACATTTTTCTGTCTTCAGGTGGAAGGATGGTCTGGTCAGCAGATGAGCTTCAAAGAACTGCTGAGGCAGAGTGTGATGGTTGCTGCTGGACTCCGCCGTCTAGGAGTCGCTGGGGGTGATCGTGTTCTCTTCTGCTGTGATAAGAGCATCTTATCTTTCGTTGTACTGCTTGGAACCCACCTCGTCGGAGCTACAGCTGTTCTCTTCCCCGTACTATGTCAGTTAAATATTTTTCCATTAATGTTAAAATCACGGTGTATCTGTCAGTTCAAAGTCATGGTCTGGAATAATTTCTACTAGATGAAAATTACGTTGTTGTATAATCTAACCTTTTCAAATTTAAACATATTACGTTTAAATGCCAGTTCATATTTTAAAGTTTTTTTTATATACGATAAACATTTGTTTCAGTCAACAATATTCACTGCTTTGTCATTTTAATGACAAATTGTCCTTAAGCTATGGTTTCCTAGAAAAAGGTTCACCGCTAAATTACGGCCGCTATTGTAGCGGTGACGGTGGACGTAACACAATATTTAAACAGATGTAGACAAAAACAACTTTTGACATGTTGTTTTTTTTAGCTGTCAAAGTTTATTTACGTATGTAGTAATGGACAAGCTAGACTTTGTTTAAAAAACAAAATGTTTCACCTGGTGAGAAAAACCTTTCTAGTTTTCACCGCTAACCTTACGTCCACCGTTTTCTAGGAAACCACTCTCATCTGATATTATTGAAAACAAAACTCACCGTCATATTACGGCCGTAATGTAGCGGTCACCGCTTTCTAGGAAACCATAGCTTTACACGAAGAAGAATATCACACTAACCTAAAAGAGTTAGGTTATGTAGCAATGCCAGAATTTGTTTCTTTTTCAGATACTGACACCCTTGTTGATCTGATTCCTGGACAAGTTAAAATAGTATTTTCGGACCCTGAACATTTTGAAAGACTTGCAAAATTAATTGCCAGGATGAAAGTCCAGCCTCTTTTGGTGGCTACCTTAGATCGCAATGATAAGTCCCTCCAATCATTGATGAGGCCTGCGGACGACTTTGAAGTGTTTGGCGTCAAGGACCCGAGAACACATGTGGTTTTGATATCATTCTCTAGTGGAACCACAGGAGTGCCCAAGGCCATCCAAATCACTGATAGCTTCCTGCAGTTTGTTGGGCTCAAGTGAGTATGTTTACAACACCTTCCATGGACATCACACATTTGACTCTTATTGTTCCACAGGTTGGTCGACCAACTCTAAGGTATTTGAAAGATTTGGTCCTAAAAGTCTAAAAAACAGGTTTTGAAATGGAAATTTTGTGTTCTTCCACTGTAAATTGTAATAGCCCGAGGAAATCTCAACATATAGGATTTCCAGGCTACTAAACTATGTAAATTTAATACAAAATAATTGTTGACATTTACTATTTTGTAGTAATTCTTTTAACCGTACAAGTAGCATTTTTAATTTCAGTTTTCAGTACACTTACAAGAGCATATTGACTGCAACTCCATTTTACTGGCTAAGCTCGGAGGTGTTTTTCATGTCTTCAATATGCTGGAACTATACGGTCGTCTTCAACACACCAAGTGACGCAAGCACCTCTTTAGAGCTGATACAAAAATATCAAGTAAGTACTTCATATCTTTGGAATAGATCAAATAGTATAGTCTATGTTGGCTAAACATAGTAAATGATAAATTCTGGTTTTCAGCAATTCCATTGGCTAACTTCAGAGAATATATACGGTACGAGCATGTAGGATAGTATTAGAGTAAAGAATTGACTTAAGATGCTAATTAATCGTGTATATAACCTATTCATTTATGGATGTCTTATACTTACAAATTTTGTACCGATGCCCATAACCATAAGTATACTTTTTTATTTCTCTAATGTTTTAGATTGAAGGGTTGTTCGCCGGGGTAGGAGCCATGGTCAAGTACAAGAATGAACCAAAGCTGAAAGAGTTCGACTTGTCATCTGTCAAGAAAGTCATTGCAGGTCAGGGAATAATATTATTTATTTGATATCTATAATAATTTATTAAATTTTCATAATCAAAAGGTGGTTTATTTCTTATCCAAACGGGTTAGAAAGTGTCCTCAGTTGATCAGAAGTCAGGTTTTGGTTTCGGTATTAAAACAAGTTTAACAATGTGAATTATTAAATACATTACGAGTAGCTTCGCTAGTGTTTCACGAATATGCTTCTTTCGTTAAAACGGTGTAAAACCATTGTTCTTAGACTTACGGTTTCTAAGATATATGGGATCAAAAACGTATAATTTTTTAATTTTGATGCCATGTACCAGTTCAATAGATATACCAGTTCAATCAGGCATATCTAATAAAATGTAAGGGTTAGTTGCATTGCTTCACGTACCCAAGCGCTCTTAAGCACTAGGAAGCTCATGACGTTTTAGGTCTGCTATTATTAAAACTGGTTGTTTCATATGAATTAAAAAGCCATCATATAATAAACTAATTAAATGCTTTCAGCTGGTGAGCCTATTTTGTCATGCAGTTTCAAAGACTTCTCCTCAAATGTGCTTGGGGAAACGCATCTCTGGATATCATCTATGGCTCTTCAGAGGTAGGAATAGCAACGATCTACAGTACCAACAAGTACCATGACCGGGAGTTTCCTACTGGCGCAGGAGGTGAACCATATCCAGGGGTGGAAATCAAGGTACTGAAGAAACATGATGATTATTTTGAATTACTGTATGTTATTTTATTACACTTCAGTATACATACATAAGTGATGAAATCTTGAAAAATGTATTTTATTTTTGAAGAATTTAAAAACAAACATGTGGCATTCGAATGAAAAACAATGTTGGTATCACCATTGTTATCACATGTAGACTTCAGGGTTATTTGTCCTTTCATTTTACCCAGTGTAGTCACAAGTATCATCTCGAAGCTCCAGGAGGACTCTAAAGAACCTATGATGGAAGTGACTAAGTTGAGATTGGAACCACTTTATAATCATAATTAGTAGATAGCCATGTTGCAAACGCGTTCTTAAAAACTTGACGCTCGAAGAATTTGTAAGTTTCAAGGTCTCAATCGTTGGACTTCCGTCAATTTGAGATAGAATTGATCTTCTGACGTTAAATTTGCTGCATCGAACTTAACTATTCAGATTGTTGTACATGGTTCCTTTGAATACTGACTCGTCCAAGATTTTCTGTTGACTCCTTGTGGGACGTTCTCCTGTGTTACTCCTAGTTACTGACTGTATCATAATGTGGCAAATTAAAGTGATCTATTATTAGCAATGCAATACATCAATTTCCTGCGTAACCTATTGACAATGTCTATAAATTCTGGCAATGAACTGTTTGATTGTAATATGTTAAGTCTTGTAGTTATATCTTTAGCTTTCGTCCAGGTGGTAGACGAGCAAGGCACGTTGGTGCCAGTAGGGAGCCTAGGGGAGGTTTGTATCAACACCCCAGCGCGCTCTATAGGCTACTGGGCCAAGCCTGAGTTGAACAAGGAAGCCTTCGACTCAGAGGGCTTCTTCAAGACAGGCGACGCCGGCTTTTGTGACAGTCAAGGCCTTCTTCATCTGAGAGGGCGGTACTCAGATTTGATCACGTTCAGAGGATTGAAGGTACAGTCAAAGTTTTTAATGGCGGAGAAAGAATATAATGTTGATGTTTTTCATGTTTATATCTGTTAAACCTCCTTAGATTGTACTAGTGACCGATAAATAAGGGCGCTTACAACCACTAAAAATACCATAGGAACACTCCCACCCTAAATCTACCCATATCTTTATATTTTCGACCCTTGATGTGCGGGCTATGATGAGTCACTGGGTTACTTTAAGAAACGACAATGACATGTGGTACAGTACATCAAATTGAAGGTCTGAATATTGATAGAGGACAATGCCGCCAATTATACATTACACAGCTCATTCTAACCGAAGTTTAGATTCGTTAAAAAGCTCGGATTCCTTTAAAACTATACAATTTTAAATCATTGCCATGTGGTTTGCAATGGTGGAGGGCTGTGGTAGCAGGTTTGCTACTACGCAGCTTTGGACCCTTATTATCTTATATTAAACTGTGATCATTTTCTATCTTAAATGCAGTTAGCCCCTTTGGATCTGGAAGACCTGCTGATGTCTCACCCCGGAGTGATGGATGTGGCGGTGGTAGGCAGACCTCATGACACAGATACTCAACACCTAACCGCCTTCGTGGTGAAGGTGCTTGGCAGTGACGTCACAGCTCAAGAACTCCAACACTTTGTAGATAGTAAGTTGACTGGCACCATAGTAAGTTTCTCATTAACCATAGCAGCTTTGAGAAGAATCAAGAAATCTGTGAAAGTTAATTACTGAGATTCTACAAAGGTTTTTTTTTTAGGAAAGCAGGATGAGCATCCCAAATGAAGTGCTGTATGGGTTTGTGGTATTTATGACAATGTTGGAAGGAAACGCATATGTTGCAACTAAAATGGTCATCACTAAAAATGCTTACAAATAACTAGACAAGATTAATCTCTATATCAATATGGATCTCTAATAAAATATCTATATAAAATTTATATTCTAAATCGATATGGTGTAGCCCACGGGCTAACACAGGTATAAATTCAAAACAAAAGTCGTAAAGCTCCTATTCAATAGAAGTTAAAAAGTATTTTTCGAGAGAACGGCAAGTGTCTCAACCCTTTTTCATGATCCAACACAAACTATTTATTAAGATCAGTAATAGTTTGGATTGATTTTGAAATACATTCCCAAAGAAAGTCGTATACGTTTAAGGTGAAATTTTTCAGGTAAAGTGAAAGATGAGCAAAAGCTAAGAGGAGGTGTCCATTTCTTGCAAGTGCTTCCTCGTACCATCATAGGCAAGGTGCAGAGGAAACTTCTCAAGGAAATGCCTCTGGAGAATTCTGTTTGATAGTTTTGAAGATTTATATTTTACTCAAATATACCATCATAGATTTCCTCCCCTTGAACTCACTCTTTTCATTAGCACACCAAGTTTATTATTATTATATTCTTGTTATATACTGTCATTTTCTATAATGCATTATCAGTGAAACATTGAAACATTTGATGACTTGATTCCTTTTCACATTTGACTAGTATTTTCTGTCAACGATCTTAGCGTCGAGTTTATAAATGTAAAACATAATTTACCCATAGAAAGTTACCTCAAGGTTACAAAGCCTCATTTTGTTTACACTTAAAAGAATAAACTATTGGTGGAACGTTCGATATAGCAAATTTGTTGTACAACTTTTACTAGTCTGCAATTTAACAGTGCTGCAGATACATTTATAAACGCTTGGACAATTTATAAAATAATGAAACAGTCTTTTTTGGATCAAAACAATGAAATATGAAATATATATTTTAATTATATAAAATACATAACAAAACGTTTCGTCTACACTATGGTAGACATCGTCAGCTGTGTTTCTACCATAGTGTAGACGAAACGGTTTATTATGTATTTTATATAACTAAAATATATATTTCAGTAATTTGATCCAAAAATGAATTTTTAATATGGCTAACCACTTAAGCCTAAAGTTGAAATTAAAAAGTGTATAAAATAGATGATTTCTGAGATGTCTTAAATCACATTTTTTGAGTAGTTTTCCTATAGCTGAATTACAAAGGAAAATTTGATAAGTTTCAGCAAGAAAAAAGTTGGCAAAGAACATTTAGCTCTTAAAGCATTGCAAAATCACCAACACTACTGGTGCAAAAGTCACATGATGTTTTATGTTAGTTATTTCTGGCACCAGAAAGGTTTCGCCTGTAAAATATGTGAGGCAGCATTCTAACTCATTCTAACTTTGAACGCAGCGCCTTAAATGAAGGGACCAGCTTCTTACGTCTTGTGTCATTCGCTCTTCTACAATATCGCCTTAAATACTAAAGCTCGTTTTATAAATTAAAAAATACATAATATTCTCGTATTTATTTACATGTTATATTAATTAGTATTAAATTGATTCAGAAGTATATACTCACTTCGTATAGCCTACTCACAGATACATGCGTTTTCTTTGATAGGCTAAATATGTTTTTTGTTGTATATATTCTACTAAATACGTGTTTTTATTGATAGAATATTCCATAATTATTAAACATTATTAACACGCAAGTGATTAATCCCAACTTTTAAGGAACCACAGAAAACATCTCACGACACGGAGAAAAACAAAAATAGTTTAAATAAAAAATGGAGGTTGATAATATCTCTCTACCATGGTCTCTACGTTTGCGGGCCTTCCCGTTCTGAGACTGGATAACTATTTTTGTACTAAAACCATAAAACGTGAACTGACAGACAAACAGTATAATTTACCGAACAACACGAATATTGAATTTGTTTTGAAATATTTAGGTAGCCTGAATGTAGCCACACACATTCTAAAAATTTACAGTAGCGTAGCACGGGTTCTGTCAGCTATACTTATTATAATAATTCAATAACTGCTTGAAAGAACAACTAAATATGTATTGCAGCTTTATAGGAGTATCGATTATTGATATATTTATGATTCCAATAAAACCTCAGAACGAACCCATGCACAATTGATTCAGGGGGTTAGCAGATCAGCTTACCCAATATTTCTTACCCATTTTCCTGACATTTCTTTTTTCTGAAAATTTCTCCTAGCCTGTCTTACTTATGTACACACTACACACATCCTACAACGGTACAACTGATAAGATGCCGGAGGTTGTTGGTTCAGGGAGGTCCTGATATGCCGGAGGTCTGACACACACTTCTGTATCCACAATGGTTCACAATATTGATACACAATGGCTCAATAATGCACAATGACGACCACCTACTCGCGCACGCGACCGTATAAACATGCTTCCTTCTCTACTCTCTGTGCTCTTTGCTTGGCATTTAGCTGTAATCACCCTTTTCCTCCTGCGACAGTGATTCAGAGCTACTTAGTCATTCACTATATTATCTGTTTGCTATTTGTGTAACAACTGCCAACATATTAAAATGCAAATTAAATTTGTGTATTGTTTAACGAGGTCTACCACTCAATCTAGTCCTTCTCCTAGCGTTTCCGCAAAGTCAGTTTACAGTAGTGATTGCAGGGGTCGCACGCGACATCAACCCGCCGCGGGTCCGCTACCAACCCGCCACGGGTCCAATTTGAACCGTAACATGTAATTGTTGTGTTTTTCAAGAACACAACGTAAAGGAGGAACATACTGTGTTGTATTTGCCTTATTTTTATATACAAATTAAATACAACCTTAAGTGAGGGTTTTCTTATAGTTTAATGGATCTTAAGAGTAGGTTGTCTGCGTACGTAGCGGATCCGTTGGCGGATTGGTATCGCACGCGACTCCGGAGCTCATCACTCTGGTGGCGCGGGTTCGATTCCCGCAAACACCACTTACATATTTTGTAATGTGACTATACGGTGACGCTAGGTAAAGGTCGAGGTTGAGTGGTAGAGAGGACTTTGTAGTCCTAACTTCGCCTCGTTAGACACCGGGTAGAGTTACCTGATCAAACAGTGGTTGAAAAAAAATTATTATAAAATAGAGTGTGAAGAGTAATTATTTTAGGACTTTGTAAACTAGTATTGTAGTTATTTTGACAATGTCACCCACTTAGCTTTACCATGTAAGATGTATTTTCAATAAAGCCTATTCGTTAAACAAGACAACACTTTGCCTTTTTTCTTTTTACGTAGCTTCAGTGAGAGAAGACACCATATTGAACTCAAGACACACTGAAGGAGTGTCGGTCTCCGGTGTGGAAGGTTCGATTCCCGACGGAGGCTTTGGACAGTTTCCCCAAAAACCGTGTTCGTGTTCCCACACATCTAGATTAAGACTAATTAAAGTGCCTTTGGCGTGTTAAAAAAGAGGGTGAAAATGTTTTCACACATTGGTAACTTAACCACACAGCCTTTTGTCTTATTTTCAAATTCTTGAAACAGTTTGGTATCGTTCCAAAATTTGAGTTTGCATAATAACGACATGCTTTTTACCTAGAAACAAACCAAGTATTATTTTCAAAAATAAAACTTTAAAATGGACAAGTTCATTAAATCTGTCCCGACGACTTAAGTAGTTCTAGGGGTACAGTGACAGTGCAAGGAAAATAGAGAGGTATTTATATTGATGTAAATAACTTAAATCAACTTCTTTAAATTGTACGATCATGACCAATCTAACATGGTTTTAGGCCCAACTTTCATAAACTTTAAGGTTATAATTGAATAATTTAAATTCTAAAGTTGTAAAAAAAATGTTTAAAGCACCAAAAACCTTTTTTGCTAGTTTTCATCTTAAACTTATTGTTGAAACAATAAATATCTTATTGCATAAAACATGGTAACATGTAATGCAATTGTCATCACTCAAGAAGACTCAAGATGTTTTAAACATTATCTACAAATCTGCGCCATTTCCTGTATTTTGTCAGTTCAAGCGAACACATGTTTCATTAGCGATGTCTGCTCGTCTGTACACCCTGTGAAGAGGGGGGGGGCTAATTTCCGAAATGTGACATTTTGAGTTGGTGTGCCACAAGCTGCGTGATCCGTGGGTCATACAGGGCTCACCTTCCTTCCGTACCCTGCCTGCTCCCTCCACTCCCACCCCTGCCACCCCCAGCACTGCCACTGCGACCTGCCTTCCGGGTCATACAGCTGCAATGTTGCGCTCAACGGAAACATGCAATTTCTAATTATGACTGTCCTGGTTAGAATATGCAAGTTTCCAATTTTCAACGATGAAAATAATTATTTGTGTCTAATTCCCGGTTTAAATTCAAATAAGCCTCTTACCAACCCAATATTTTGCAAAGATTTATTTTCACCTGAGACTTTTAGAATAGTAAACCTTGTTGTAAAATGTTTTTAATCATTAATAATTTCTAAAATATGGCCACTTATAGACATGCGGATGGTTTAATGTGAAAACCATCCAGGCAGCAACACATAACTCAAAAATAGTTTGATAAAAACTTGTACCGTAGTTGAATAAGTAAACTTCAAACGTGTTTGTTAATATTTGTGTAAGCTCATAGGGCATATCATGACAGTTTTAACCTTGTGAAGTCGTGTGTTGACTTTGGGTCGTCATAGCCGATTTTGTTGTCAGCACATAAAACTACTGTATTAACACTTTTAACGTTAAAAAAATCTTTAAACGTCGGACATATTTTACTTAATTAGCTAAGATTATTGGTGGAGGCCTAAAAGGGCTAAATAGTACTGCACTTTTTAGTACCGTATGTATAGAGAGTGGTGAAAAGCACAAAATTAAAAAATCTTTTAGCAACTGGTGAGAAAGGCCATAGTATAATTTTTTAGGGAAACTGCGGGAACACACAAATTTCTAGGCTGTTGGTTCTTCAAAAATTGGCTTTAAGAATAATTGCAAAACTAAAACATAGAGAATCCTGTCGAAGTGCTTTTAAATCAACCGGAATACTGACAATTACGTCTCTTTGCATATTGGAAACTTTATTATTCTGTTTCTCAACATTTCAATTGGTAGAGTCAAGTCACTCTTATAATACCCGTAGTGCTAACATATTAAATTTTGATAGCCACTGTTTAGAAATATTCAATAAATTGCGAATAATGGTGGTAAAAAAATGTTTAAAAACTATTAGAAAACATCAGGCAGATTCAAAATTTTTAAGAGTAAGCTGTAGCACTTTTTATCGTCAAATCCATGTTATACAGTTGGAGATTTTATTGAAAAGGGTGTTTAAATTTGTATACGTGTAGCTTTTACTATATAATTAAGGATTTTTTTAGCTTTTGTTTCTTTCCAGTGGTGGTAGATTTTGTGATGTTTTTGTTATTGTTGTCAATACAATTTTATTGTATATTGACAAATAAATTAAATAAAATGGTCGTCTGATAATTTAACTGCCATAATACAAACAACATTATTGACACATTTAGCTAAACAACCACCTGTGACGCGACCACCTGGACGAAGCGGAGCGGAGAGCCCAGCAGTAGCGGGGGCGGCTAGCAACACTCACACAGGGGTGGCGGAGGTGGTGGGGGTGGCACGTGCCCCGGGATTGGCGAGGAGGATAGGGTGAAAGGTCTAGGACCTCGGGTTCTCACGGGGAGACACCGGAAGACGGGGAGACGTCGCGAGGAGTCGCAACTGTCTGGGAAACCGGGAGCATCCCCACATGTGCATATATCGTGAGAAATACGCAGTTCACACCAAAACACGAGGGAGGAAACACTTGGAGTTAATAGTTGATTTGGTTTCAGAATAATAACACTGTAAAGGGAGCTGTTGCTACCATATTAGACTTTTGAGGGCAAAGGAGTTAAAAAGTTGCCTTTTGTTTTAAAGAACTTTGTTGCTGATTTTGAAAAGAAAAAATACATGCGGCAATCAAAGCGAAACTAGCTTCAAATTTAAAGACACGAAGACACTCTGTGAGACCTGGCTGATAATAGAACTACTAATATTTTACAAAAGGATACTGCAGGGGTGTAAAAAGAATACATCAGTTTATAATCTCAATGGTTGTGAGTGATACTTCTTGGTATAACAACATAACATTCCCTCTTTCAATATATTGTTTAAAGCCATATGCATGCACACTCCGTTTGTAATGACCGAAGGCATTTAGCCTTCGTTTGCGATATGTGGCACTGTACACAAAACGTAGTTGGTTTACATTACAAACATATACTTTACTTATACATGGAAAATCTCCTTTTTACTTACGAAATCCCAATTCGAGACATTAGGCAATCATATAGTATTATCAGTAATGTGCCAAGTTCCACCAGAAGAAGTCTCAGAATTAGGATCTATAGTTAGAAAGAGTAGTTTTTAGAGGGGTTACTAATTTCTTAACGTTGAAGGTGAGCGATCGAATTAAATTATCGTAGATTTTCATCAATCGAATGAGGAACAACTTTGCTTACCAACCTCTTTAGGTTTTGAGCACTATATACAGAATCCTCAGTCTTGTGTTCAAATAATAGCCATTGAGATTCAATTTATCAAACACAACATTCTGATCAGCTCATATTTAAATTTGATGTATCTTTATTGGCAACACGGAATAGAAACGTGCCTGTGCGACGACCGAATAGCTTTCTCACAAGAAACCCTTACATGCAACGTCAAGCGTGATTCATCTACTTCACACATCAAGTCGATCTCAAGTCAAAATACAATCAGCTGTTGGCTGTCCTCAGCTGACAAGAATAAATACAAAGGCCATCAGTAGCTCCAAGATGGCGGCAGTTTTGTTTTGCAAAGAAGCCTGGAAATAGTAATGGAGGGGCGGCGACTTCAGGAAACAGCTCATTTCCACTTACAATGTTTTCCTATTGTCTCCCTAAAACGCGGTTTTATTTTCGGACGTTTTTTTCAACTAATGATTTTATCTGGCGTCGCCGACACGGACTGTGGAGCAGACAGATAGACAGACATCCGGACACGGAGTCAGCCGGGGATTTGAGGGAGAGGAGGGATTTGTGAGCTGGAGACTTAAATTAACCCTGGAAGAAGTTTAGGGTTGTTGACAGGAATTTTAATTTAAATCTATAAAGGACGTTAGTAAAAATCCTCGTTAAGTCTATAATAATAACTTTATTTTGTCGTGTACAAAAAATATTGTGTGACGATCAAAAAATAAACAAATCTAAATATAAAATTAAATAAGATAAACCCATTCACAAAATACTGTTTCCCTATAGTACTACTTGCTACATAGCTAATGTAGTGTTAATACATGAAATGTTGTTGGGAAAATTAGTTGTATTTGAATAATCCATAAATTCACCGACACTATAAAATGGGGTTTGAATTAGAAATGTTTTCAATTTCGACTTAAAAGAGTTTATACTGTCTTTATGCTAAATAGTCCGGTAAATTTAATACCAATTTGTGTCGGTAATTTCTGAGATATTTCAAGCCTATGATATCCCAACTTATATTGACTACTATTTCTAGTGTCATGGTTGTGAATATCATGGCCTGTTACCAAATTACCATTTGTTATGGAACAAAAAATTCGTTTCATATAATTATATAAATACAAGTTAGGGTAAGAATACTTAATACTTTAAACCCTAACTATATCTACGAGTGTTTTTGTATTTACGTACGTTAGTTGGAGGTTATATAAAATAAGGTTCTAAAGACACTCCAATTATAACTTAACCTTATAAATTGTTTCAAAGATTCTCACAATAGAGTGTCTGAAATGTATAAATTGGACTTAGTTAACTGCAAATAAAACCTATATCTTTGAAAGTTACACCACCTGCAGATTTAAAACATCTGTTTTTCAAAATATAGCTGAATGTTACTATTTATTTATTTCAGTGTGAAAAACAAGCTGAAAGTTCCGTAGTCTGATTACCAGTTCTTTCAATGACATCACTCTGGGAACTGTACAATCAGTTCCTCAATCTGTACCAGACTGTAATTGATAAATTTATGAATGTTGATGGTCTTTATTTTGAACATTTACAAATTTTAGAAAAAAACATGAATATCACAATTCTAAAAGTTGTATGTAGTAAAATACATACATAGTAAGTTAAATATTGTGTATAATTTTCGAGACACTCAGTATTGTTCTTTTATATCATCTCGTTTTATGATTGTCAGCAAAAAACATATTATCAATGAAATGTTGTAGTTGTTAAATTATGTTTAGATTAACTCCTGGACATCAATTGAAGAGACACGTATATTGTGCATTGGTGGATAAGTTATTCGTCAATTATTTAACATTTATCTAGGTTGTAATTGATTATGGCTGGAGTATATTACACCGTTTTTCGTTTTTCACACAATTAAAACACAAAAGTCGCCTAAGCAATTTTTTTGTAGGTCGTATATTTTAAATAAAACTTATTACAATTTCAAACAACTTATTTATTTGCAAAACTAAACCATATTAGCTGAACGCTAGCAAAGCAATCGATAGTAAGTTAGTAACTTCTACGATTCTACGAACCAAACCTGACCAGTGAGGATGCTTGAATAATAATCAAGAAAAATTACTACGTACTTCGCTGTCTTTACATTTATAACGTTCCGCGGGTTATAACGCGGAAGTGATGTACCGACTGTCAAGGTAAGATCACACGCATCTATACCAGTGGCAGTGACAGTTTGACAGGGTCAGTGACGGATTGGAACCCGCTACCCTCGGTCTGTCTGGACAGGGGCGTGACGGACCGTTGTACTTTGTGCCCCAGTTAGGCAATTCTTCACACTGCTCGGGCTCTGCTAATGTCTTGTAATAGATCTGTCCCACAGTGGACCTGGGCTATTCACTGTATACCGGTGAGATGATAGTAATTGATGGCAGTTGGAGTTGGAGATTTAATATCGGCTAATAACATTAGCGAAATGTAGAACGGAGAAGGGTTCGTTGTAACGATGCAAATAAAATTAGTAAGATTTGTCATTGTCTTTACCTGACCCAATTTAAATACAACAAAATCGAGCCCACTTTTGATTCTAACGGTAAACCGTACGTGAATGCATAGTTATAACAGATATAATAATATAAATTGCAAATTAATTGCAAGGAAAACCAACAATTTAAAACTAACGGACTAATATAGAGTTGATTGTGCTTCTAAAGTACTCAGTGTTTTATACTCAGACCATCTCTAACATACGCCGAACAGTTTGACCTAAATGACTGTCTTATCCATAATTTAAATAAACAATAATTAATAAAATCTTTAGTCATATTGGTAGTTGACGAACAGTTTTAACCTTGCGTGACTTTGGTACCACGGTGAAATTGTCACCCTGCTTGTTTGTGACTGATTCACCAAAAAGACTGCTTTAAACATTTTATACCTAGAACTTTAAACTGAAAAGCGAGACCAACTAAATAAGACGAATTGTGCCCTTAATACTGTTCCTACTTAGGATCCTTCCTTTTAGTGGGCTTTGCAACGAAAAGTCCCTTATCACCAAAAAGATTCATTCGTCACCCCAATCTTATCTAAATATTACGACCGCCTCTGAACTATAAAACTAAAAATCGTAGCTGTCACGTGACTCTATTAAGTGCGCGATAGTCGGAGCTAAGGGTGAAGGGTCAGGAGTCACCACGACACAAGAAATGCGTTAAGTTATCAAGGGAGGGGAGGGGCGTGGGAGCCACAACCCCATAAGTTTGGCGGGAATCACTCCACTCTCACTCATACAGGTTGTCATAACAGCCGGGAGTACGTGGGAATCTGACTGCTTCCGGTTCCTGCAGACAGACAGACACAGGGATGCGGGAATCCGCCAACTAGTGCATTCCGCGGCGGGTGGGAATCATCCCCTACCTCACCCCCTCTCAGCTATCCGCGGTGCAACCCTTCGGATTTGTTTGGATTAACAAGTTCCTGTTGAATGTCACTGGATTTTAATAGTGATGATTTCAGTAAAGTGACGTTCTTGAATGGTTAATTTAAATTATTCTATTAACGCGTTTGAATGATGCCCACAACTTCATGGTTTAAACCAGTTCGTCTTGATTAACGAATGAGGAAAATTTAGGTCTTCAAGGACTACCATTCAACCTTTACCTAGCGTTACCGCGTCGTTACTTACAAATTGGTGAATGCAGGGATGGAACCCGCGCCAGTGGAGTGATGAACTCCGGGTCGCGCACGATTCCAACCCGCCAGGGTCCGTTAAACTAATTAGACTTTGCTGTTGTAGACACACAAAATACGTTTATTTACAATTTATTTGCATAACAATAAATACAATTGCATAGCAAAACAAAAAGAGACAACAAAAAAGTCACATACAGATATACATACAAAAAGATACACACTCAGTTCACAATCACATCAAAAAATCAGACTCTTCTATCATACTATATTTTACAAAAGGGTTGGGGGGATTCATGGGAAATGGTTATTTTACAAGTTCAACAAACTCATCAAAAGAATAAAACGCCTTAGTCAAACGATCACGCTTCAAGGCGCGTTTTTGAATGTTGGAGAATTTTTTAAACGTTCTAAACAACACCAACTGGCCATGGCAATTTTCAAAAGTCGATGTTCTATGATGAGCAACTTGCAAGTTGTCCTTCTTGTTTCATATGAAAGAATATTTCAGTTTTGATTTAAATTGCGATTTCGCACACAATACATCAACACGTTTATTCCTCAAACCAAGATTTTAGCATTATTCAGTGGTGTAAATTAATAACTTATTGCCAGTAAAGATAAACAAGCTCTGAGGCAATTTGTGTAATGAAGCCAGTGATGCAGCGAGGCAGCGAGGCAGCGATGGCGAGAACAAACGCCTTGTCTGTGGTGGATTGATGGCAGCAAGACTGTGCAAGGGTTGGGGAAGAATCACGTCGTTCTTTAGGCGGAGGGGAGGAGTGAAAAACGAGCAATTTGTAACATAAAACCGCGGCCCAAGATATCAACCCTTCCCCCGCTCTAATTGAATTAATGTAGTGGCTGTCGTGCTTTTTAAGGGATGTTTGTTCTTTGCCCGCGAGGGAAGTGAATTTGTTACAAGGCTAATAAACATGATGATAAGCAAGGGGTGAGAGACTTAGCGCTTTTATTGCTTTTGGAAAATGTAATTGTTCAACTCCGCGCGCTCTGGTGTTTCTCCCTTGAACGTGACAGAGTTTTGAATTGGTTACTTAAAAATAAAAATGTGTAGATTTGGAATTTGTAATGCTTAGCTCTCTTGGTTGAATTTGAAGGGGTTGTTTACCCAGAGTAAAACCCAAGAATTGTTTTAGAAATCTGCTGGTTGCGGGTCATTTTCTCAAGTAAATACCGAAAGTTAAAAAGTGTTCGAAAAATGAGAAAGCAAGTGTACTTGGCTTCGCCTCGTACGTGAGCTTCTGTCATGCTCCGGAAACTGGAAAAGTGCCACTTTCGGTACTTCTTATGAAATATACTAAGATGGATGAGGCAGCACTGTTCAGATCAGCTGTTGAGTGTTGAGGCGGTACGTGCTTTGCAGTGACGAGGTTTATGGAACGCTAAAGTGCGACTTTTGCCATAAACACGGGCATCACCACAACAGCCTTTACTGCCGACACCGCCGCCTCGTAACCGACCTGGACAAGCTTAAATAATGGTTTTACATGCGGTACTCAATTTAAAAGTGTAATTTATTTGTTTAATGCAGTATGTTTTGCCTTATAACTTCTACAAACTTTAAACATTATTAATTGTTGAGCTGCCGAAATAATTTATTAGTTAATTTCCACCCTGAACGGTCATAGTAGACCAGGGAATTGCAAACTCCTTAAGGTGGTGGCATTTCCCCGGTCTACCATTTTTAAGCTATCTCGTTTTCTAATGTTCTGTGTTATGTTTTAGGTTACTTTTCACCTGAAGACGAGATCAGATTGCAGGTCCTGAAACGTCATGATCATCTTGCTCACTAACGATGGAAAATGTACGCAATATAACAGTTTAAAATCTGAAATAGTTTGTAGATAATACGAGTCCAACGGTACAATAACATTTGTACTTTAATTGCAACGAGATAATTGACGAAACCCGCAAAAACATTAATCAAAAAACGAAACTATATATTACGACGCAGTTTACGATACTCGTATTAATATTTAATTTTAAGCTTTAGTATAGGATAATCAAAATATGACAAACTTGTCTAGACTAATTTACATGACAAAAGAAACCAAACGTTAATAAAAGCCAAGAAAGGTAGTTAAACTTATCTGGAAACCAAAATATTACTACATTGTCATGCATGGCGAGCTGTACGCATATCCTCACATGTTACACATTAAGACCCATCTAAAGACCAAATAAACACGTACAACACGAAAGTGACAACGCGCCACTTTCCGCCCGAGAAACAATTACTGAAGGAGGTGTGCCACCAGCATGTGTATGATTTCAGGCATCGTTATCCGACAGAAGGGTTGGGGACGCTAAGTAAGGGCTAATTAAGAAAGGGCCAGATGTGGCCACAATTAACAATATCGTACACTCGGGTAATTATATCAGACGCGCGCGTGGCTGGGGCGCGACAAACGCGGCAAAAAACGCGCCTGTCAACACGTAGTCCCTGGTTGTTGTCACTGGTAACACAACGCTATTTTCGGTGAAGGGTGCTTCGCAAGATTCCTTTTTTTGTTGGGAGCTAATTTTGGGGTAAAGGGCTGTTTTTTGTAATCTTCTAAACGTAGTCCGTTCCTGTTGATTTGGAAGAGGGATAATTTTTTCATTTGGGAGAAAGATGGGGTTGATTCATTTTGTATTTACACAAATCTAGGAAATAGATATATTCTTACAGGTAAGTCATTTTAAACTGACGACTACTTTCTGGGTCAGGCTTTTTAAAGCGACATGAACAAATATAAAATCTAGAATATCGAATATGTCTAGTTGATTGAGAGCACTACAAATTCCACAAAGGATTCAGTGTCATTTCAATTAAAATACTTGACCCAGAAACTAGTTACCAGTTTGAAAAGGGTCCTCGCGAGGAAAAATGCCCACTTTAGAAAACCTTGTTAATTTTGTATTACAGATAAGTTAGATTTGTATTTAACCTGAATTGGAATAGCTGCTTGAAATTCATCAAACTAGGGCACTGGATATCTATTAAGTACAGAGCTTAGCTGGTTAACTCTCCACGAACATAAATCATTCATATACAAACGTAGAAGTATGCAGGGCTTTGATTTGATTTATATGCAGTGCTTTAAATCTATTTCAGTTTATTTCAAGAACTAAATTTTGTCGTAGTCATTCCCTCAGCGCAGCTATTTCAAATTTTAACAAATTAATAATTAAAAATACAACTTAATTCAATAGTTTCAGTTTTTGTCGATATGGTGTTGTTGAAGGTGGTTCATTCATCATTGAAAGCTAATTGTTAAAAATAGTTTTATTTTTATTAAAAAAGAAGATTTGAAGCCAATTAGCTTTCAATAATTCATTCCATAGTTCTATAATCTAACTCAAACGGGTAAAATAAGTTGTAATAACGGATAATAGTCTTACAAAATTATATATGGTTATTTCCTTTGTCTTCAAAGTTTAAAAAGAATCACCAACAAAATTAAAACTATCAAACCAAATGTAATAAAATACAAAACGCCAAGATCTGTCGACACATTAAAATCTAAGATGAGAATACTCTGAGCGGGATTTCACCTGAAAAGCCCAAACTTCACTTTTACCTCACATGGAAAGCTTACTGGCGATGAGAGTTGGAGGTAAAGCAGACAGACAGGAGTGCAGGGCTTTGCTAAGCCAACATTGGTTTACGACTGGAGCAGACTGGAGACTGGAGTTTAGCTGGAGTTTTGAACACTCCAGTCGCAGCCAGTATTTGCTTCGTCTGTCTCAATTAAACTGATTAATGACAACAGTTTCAGTCTTACTGAGAGAACATCTTGCTCTCGCTCTTCCTCCGAAATATTCTTTCCAAGAAAATAATGTTGATTATGCTATGATGAAATTTCGTATCCATGTTGTTTTTTTTGTAGAGGTGTTATCTTCAGGTTTTGATAATAAACTGTTAATCTTTATAAATAAATGATATTTCTTAAACGGTTTTATCTTAATAAAATTTGAAGACAGCTAGACAAAGTTAATTTTGAAGTAATTCCAATAAGAGACCATACATCGATTTAGTTAACCCTTAAGCAGTCGCGAAGTGTTTCTTCGTAGGGGGTATATTGCTGACCATAACTGTTTATTAGTTTGTTGAAAAACAGTACAGACGTTTTAAAACGTGTTTAATTATTTGGAATTTGTGTCTTTTTCCAACCCTCCACCAAATCACCATCGCCTTTCCATAACAAAGGTGTTTAAAGGTTTTCATTTATTCGTAGACTTCATAACCAGAATATTTTTGAGTTCTCACCTCCTTCTTAACAAGTGAAAACCCCAAGGAGGCAAAGTAAACGCTAGTCTGGTAACTGCTGTCTGAAACCTACCAGGTTTTGTATAACAATATTTCAATTTAAACTCTTAGTTCAGGTATACAAATACAAGACTACTACTATACAAATACAAGAAACACTATCCATCAAACAATCCATCACACTCGCCCTTCATCCCATATTCACTTTAAATTACCCTATAAGAGTGGTCAGTGTCTCAAGTAAAGTTATCAAATGATTCAAATATATGTTTAAAAAACAATGTTAAGAATTGAAGAAGGGCTAGATAGTTTGGTACAACAGCCCTGAAAAACATTAAATTTATTGCGAGTGTTATAAAATCTAAATCTGATCCAAATCAGACACATTTTGATCTAAAATGCAACCTGATGTCCTAATACAAGCGAAATGTCCCATAATAAATCTTCCTAAACTGAACCACCCTAGAGACCCCATTACACGCGTTTAGGAATTTAACTCCTATTGCGTAAAGCCAACAATGGCAAGCAAACAATGCAAAGTCAACTGTCCCGGGGGAGGTAGTGACCAGGACACGGTGGGCGCTGGCCATCTGAGTAATGGGCCGGGGGAGGACGTAATGGGGCAGTTTTTGGTTTTGATAGAGGCCCCGGGGGCGTTAACACGAGCCGACACAATACAAGATATATCTCGCATCTTACAGAGCATCTGCACATCTTTAGCATCTGTGGGTTTTGGAGTCCATAACAACGTCTTTTCACCCTTGTCCTGCTGTGAGCGGCTGCTTCTACTTGGGGTCGGGCGATAGTTGTGAGTGAGAGAAGAGGAAAGTATGGGAGTTAAAGTTTGTATGTTAAAAGAAGCGAGAATAGGACTACAAAGTCATCTCTACCGCTTAACCTCGACCTTTACCTAGCGTTACCGAAAAATCACTTAACGAATTGTTAGTGGTGACCGCGGGATCGAACCCGCGCCACAGGAGTGATAAGCTCGATACCAATCCACCTCGTGACCGCTAAAGAGGTTGAGAGTTTGTTAAATTTGAAAAATTTATCAATAAAGTTGAAAAAAATATAGTATTGATCAAAATGTTTCCGTGATTGAGAAATATTTAGTACGGAGGATAAGCCCGTTTTGAATAAGGTAAAATCAAATAATCAAAAACCACGGTGGTCTTTTTTAAAGTGTGTGTTTTTCTTTAACATATTAAATATTGTTCTCTATAATTGGACATTTTGGTAGTTTTTTGGATTATTCGTAACGTACTTAATAGTTTTAATAAAATTGTATTGTTTTGCGTAGTCTTATAATTTAATTTTAAATATTAAATAAACTTTAACCACAGCATTATCGTGTGATTAAACCAAAGCCTAGTGATTAATGACACATTATTTTCCTTTACAATTCTCAATTACCTCGTGAGGACATCGAATTGAAATGTACAGTGACGTCTGGAGATACGTCGTTATATTAATCATGCTTTCATTATACTAAACTTGTATTACAAGCTGGACCTGATATAGTGCATTTCATGATAAGTTTGTATCATACGTAAAAGAAACAACCGTTAAAACTTCGTATAATCTCCAGATTTAGCACTTGTTTAGTACTGCCTGTGTCAATTGCTTCTTAACAAAATATTTTTTATAACTTTCAGCAGAAATAGCACAACAAACTCACAGCATGGTATCAAGACTCAGAACAGGCCACAGAAAACTAAACTAGTGTAAGCCGCCCCATTCTAAAATCTCAAATTTGAGTTTGGGTTGGCTAAAATGTACGAACCAAACGTTCCGCATAATAAGTTCTCGTGATTCATCGTGTAAGGAGTTTTCTAAACTCTTGTTAAACATTTTAACCCCTTTATTGGAAAAACTGACTCATGCTTCAAAAACTCTAATGATTTTTCCTTCCATTAACTGTGCGTAAACAGGTATTTTTGTGTTTCTTTGTTACAGTTGGTCAGTCTGATACACGTCTGTGATTAGTCGTCCGCTGCTCCAAGCCTGCCAGCCAATCAGTCGGTGGGAAGCTGTCACGGGCCGTGGAAGTGGTTAGTTTCTCTAACTGCTGGTTGTTTCATAACGTGTTCGTATATGAAGTATTATTTTCTATGCTAGTTGTTTTAAAGAAAATTACTACAAAAAATGTTGTTTAGTGATGGGTGAGTCAACTTATGCTCATTACTTTAGGCTAGTTCATTTTCTAATGTTTTTGATATATTTTAGGTTACTTTTTACCTGAAGACGAAATCAGATTGTTCTTTTTGTTCAATAAAAACTAGAAAACGTCCATAATATTATTTCAACCGCAGAAATTCTACCCTCGTCAACAACAAACTTTAAACTTAAACGCCAGGTTACAATGCATTAGCCAAATCATATGTGTAGGTTTTAACAAGTATTTTTGTTGGAATTTAATAATCCTTTGTATCTAATAATAAACTTACAGATACTTCACTAAAGAGGTTATCGATAAGTCTTTTAATAACTTACTTAACACAAAATAGTTTTTTAAAATTATCAATACATTCAGGTGCTAGATGGTTCGATGTAGAAGTCCGGAAAGCTGTAGCAGGCAAGATAGACCAAGAGACTTTTGAGCTCTTTTCGAAATTTACAGAGGTCCAATTCCAGCCTGAGATGAAGTGGAAGTTTGTTGAACAGGTTTACCCTGTTGTGGTTTTGAAAGTTGATGTCGAGTGTTTAGGAACCGATAGCTTGTTTTAATGACGCAAAGAATACGGTGTTTCTTGAAAAGTTGACACTCGAAAAGTCCTGCTTAACAAATGTCGAGGTTTCAAGAAACACACAATAATTACAAGGTTCACAAACGAATAACAAGATACCGTTTCAATGTAAACCATTTCTTTTGAACAAAACTTCAGTGACAAAGCGTGAAATAGACTATAGTGTCTCAAGAAAGGAGTGATTTCTAAGCACATCTCAGAGATGGATGGCAGCCATCTCTGCAGCTGGAATGTTGAGCCTCAGTTCAGTTCACAGACACAGAGTAGGCAGATGACTGATGACTGGCTTTGTGCTAATTTGCTGGCTTATTCCATCCCCGTGTAACTGCTGAGTCTTACTTCATTCAGTGCTTAATCCTTTCTCTTATTTGTAGAATTGTACAATTTGATATTGGATGAATAGAATGGGTCAGGTTGATAAGAAGGAAGAACTAATAAATGGATTCATAAAGCATGGTACATAACAAATTAAACGAAGCTGATGACATGGAAAAAATAAAGTTTTGAAGGCTGGACAACCATTAGTAACTAACTTGGGGCAAAGCTAACGGTTATATTTAAGAGATAAAAGATGCAAGAATATTATTATAATACTGAATTATAATACTTGTTTCAAAAGAATGGTCAATATAACCAAATCAGATAAATCATAACTAAAACGAGAAAAGTAGTTTACATGAAAAATGTGCAAAACATACTATGTACTATGGGTGTGTCAAAGGTTTGAGGAATGAAAAGAAAAGAAAAATAGCTCCTAAGACCTAACCTTGAACATTCTAGAAGTGATCAAATACGTTTCAGGAAACACCTTTGAGCAGGGTTCCTGTCAATAATTCGTTCACAGTGCTCCAACGACCCTTACAAAAAAGACAAACGAAAGACTCGCCCTACAGGCGCCGAATGAACCTGAAGACCTAGATGTCAAAGCTCGATTTATTCACTTTTATTGACGATTGTATAACATAATATGTTTGCTACAATAAATGATTTATTTGTTTATTAACGTTTGCAATGTAAGCGTTAGCGCAGGAACATTTGACGTTGGTGGTTTTCACAAATTTCTCCATTAAAATGATAATTAGAAATCATTGCAAAAGTATTTTGCATTGCTGTAACAAAGAAAGTTCGTTGACACACTATACATGACGGTATTCAAATACGCTTGGGACTAAAATATGTTTACAGATTAAAATTTTCTCTCAAAGGTGCATGAAGATTTGAAATGCTCCCGTATGAGACGACTGTTTACCATTGTCAGCAGCAAGAAAGGGTTGAGAATTATTTCAATCTATTTCGAATGCACTTGAATGAATAATTTATATCTATTATGTGCAAATAGATAATACTTCACTATTTCCTATTTTAAAACACTAAAGCCAACAGATTTTCAGGTAGTCTCAAACCTTCTAACTCTCTAGTCCAACAGAGATGCACACCCAGTTACAGCGAAAATACCGGCGGCAGAAAAGGGCATTAACTTACAATACGGTGGCTGGGAGGGCATAACGCACGAGCTGGGTCCGGAACAAGCTTTATAAATCAGCTGTTTTGCATGAACACTGGCAACAATGGTTTATTGAGTGGTTAATTGCATTGTCCGCCACCAGGTGCACTGGTGTAGTCACGAGGCGAGAATCCAGAGCTGCATTCAATGCAAATCATGCGGTGCACTGGCGCAGTGGCGCTCTCTATACACTGCGCTCTACACTACTAGTAGCTCTACTTGTCACATGGCAAACCACTCGTCATTGTCTCTGTAGTTTGAACTATTTCTCCAAGGACGGTGCACAATATGATCTGAATTTGCAATGCGATGTAGATATTTGCGTCCGAATGGAAAACCAACACTTTAACTATAGGTTCTAAGACTTTGAAATACCGTTCTGCAAACAATGTGAGACGTGCCAAAAATACGCAGGAAAACCACTTCCTAATAATAACAAACTATCTGATACTACTGTCTATTTTACCTTCAGTTGCTGGGAGTCTCTAAGACTAAATTCCTATAGCTGTACATTTGAAAGGCCTCAGATAATTCAGGTTTTTTTATTAGACAGTTTGAAGTTTTCCTTACAGTATCTCTAAATTTTAAACACACGTCTATATAAAAACAAGTAGCTGCAGACCAGCCCAGCTAAACTCTTTCACCTGGCATTAAAATGTTATTAAACCCAAAATTTCGTCACATTAAAGCGCCGTTTTACGCACTGCTAACGCTTGTACAGGCATTAAAAGTCGAGCGTACAAAGTTGACGCGAGAAGTAGTACTTTCTAGCCGTTAGTTTTGTCTACAGTGATTACCCAGACTCGTCATTTTTGACGCTTTTACTGCGCACCTTTAATTAAAACCGTTAAAAATCATGACTTTTACTGATGATTCTACTTGTTTGGCATTTACAAAGAATATCCACGAAGCAATAAACCATACAAACCAAAAATACTAGTAAAGGTAAACTAAAAAAGGTTCATTTTAAGAAAACATAGAAACAAGTTGTTCTTGAAGTAAACTATTCAAAATACCAAGCTGACTGAAGATGATGTATCCGTTACATCCCGATTGTGCCTCGTAGCATTCAAATCAACCCTTCTCGTAGTCGCGTTAATTGATTACATGGTTTTAATTGTAACCGCACCCTCTTGTCCAAAGTGTTCTTGAAGAGTACACAGAGTATTAATCAATCTTGGCCAAGGAGCTATTCTTGCGACTGCAGCGCATTCTCCAGTTACAAGACACTACTAGCCGAATGTCTCGTCATTGCATCATTAGTCATCTAACATTCAACAATGAACTCTGTTTGGCAATAACGTTGACATCTCCGCTGATTGCCTGGTGTTAAGTTTCTTGATCTCTTCTCTAGGAGTTTCGATTGAATTGCCTTGTGAAATATGTTCAAGGATGTGGTTACGAAAATAGGAATGTTGGATTGTTTTGGATTGTGCTTGTTTTGGATTTCGGGAAGTTTAGTACCCAAACGCTGCTGTAGAAAGAACGTGTACTTTAATTCAAAGCTTTTAATACGTGTACTTGAACTCTTAAGTTTCGTTCAAATTTTAAGAAAACCTTTTCCTGAACTACCAAATTTGTATCTGATCTTCCTAATTATGTTTTCAGCTGTAGAATGAGTCTAATATTTCAAACTGTGTATTTAATTATTTGCTATTTGGGTACCCAAGTCTACCAAAACTTATGAGGTAAAGATGTAGCTTCAATTAATCTTTATCTGACGTATTGCCAATTTGACCTACAAATTCAAATTGCCATGATTTTTGGCTTTAGTGTCAGTTAAAACATGCGTATCAAAACTTTGGATGAGTTTTAAACTAAACCAAGTGAAAAAATACCAATGTAATGAACTTTTTGGTGGTTTAGAGCAAAACTTCAACACTGCTTTTAACACGTGACTCTAAATGTTTCAAATTTAAATAACTTAGTTTCACATAATTTCTCTTAATATTTTATTGTTTTATTGCTATTTGTACGAGATCCGGTGATGACAACCTGGGACGTGCTACAACTGGGAATCAGCTGTTCTCCATGCAGCAGTGTTGCCAACTGACAAATCATTTTATTGCAGCTCAGTGCTCAAATCACATCACTGCTAACAACCTACCAGCGCGAAAATCTGTTCTCCAAAAGAACACGTCTCTTGCAGTTTACAGATGAAATGCTTTTGTTACTTCCACTCGTAAAAATTGTAATGATTGCGTTTTTTTGTTTGGTTGTACTAGATTTTATTGGTTGTGGTGTCTCTTTAATACATTTGTTGGATAGTCTTTTTATATGCTCGTTTGTTAGCTTCGATATCTTGAATTGATTAAAAGTGAAGATATTTTGACAACGTTAGCTATGACTGTCCTAAACTGTCAGAAAAATCAGCTGTACCTGTTTAGCGGATCCGTGGCGGATTGGTATCGCACGCGACTCCGGAGCTCATCACTCCGGTGGCGCGGGTTCAATCCCCGCAGTCACCACTTACAATTTGTAATGTTACTATACGGTGACGCTAGGTAAAGGTCGAGGTTGAGTGGTAGAGAGGACGTTGTAGTCCTAACTTCGCCTCGTTAAACAAGACAAACTTTACCTTTACCTTTTTACCTACTCATAGCAAATACGTTGTGCATTTTTCAACTGAGGAAAACTTATGGAAATTCCTACAAGTTATATTGATAGCGTAGGGTGGACTTTATGTGCTTCTCTCACGAGTTAAACAATCTACTTTAAAAAAACTTTAATCAACAAAAATCAACAGAAAACTTTACTGGTCTTATCCATTGCTACTTTTATCATAAAAGGCTCACCCTGAAGACAGAAGTAGCGTGGAAGAAGTGCTGCCACCCCAAGAGACATTAGCATATTAATTCCCTGCTCGGTGACGATAAAGACGCAGTGTTACCAACTCTTATCGTTAATTGTTTTATAACAAGTTTGCCGATACCGGCGTTGCGTTGTTGGTTCAGCCGGTGTGCAGAAATTGCGTCCTCTTTCTTCCTTTGACATTTATGATGTTCATTACCGCATTATGCAGGGTAAACGAGTTTGTTTTCTGCTAACAGGGTAGATTACGACTGAATTGTTTGGTATGCGTGGCTTAATGCTTATTTTTAGTGTTTGTAATATATTTCACGTTTAGTGTGGTTGAAAGCTTAGACAGCGGCTTTTACTTCTGTGTAGCTTTTGATTGAAATGTGTTATTTTTGAAAGAATTATAGGGAGACATTAGAAACAGGGATAGTTCGACACTCCTTATGTTTTGACACCTTCCGTCGGTATGTCGATAGTAATAACAAAAAAACTTTAATAGAAACACCTTTTAAAATATTATTATTGTATACTCGTACAAGCTAAGTTATACAGTAAATTGGGGTTTCTTTCTTTGTAACAACTTACCCATTAAATAAACCGTATTTTATGGTATTTCACCTTTAATGTTGTAACACTTTTATGATACAATCCTATATTCATACTGGACAGTTTGACATTGTGATTGTTCAACACTTCTTCACTTCGACGAACAGTCATGATTACTATTTACATATCAGTATGCCCATTGTAGAAAAACAATAATAGCAGGACTTCTTCGACGATCAGCCAGGAACGTAGATGATAATCTTTATTCATGATTTAGTTTCACGCCAATGTATTGGTTATGTTGTTAAGTCTTGTACAAATCTAGTCGAAACAAATATAGGGCTTCATATTTATCAAGTCGCCTTTCAAACCTGATTTAAAAAAATTAAGTTACTTTTTCTTGATAAGTTAATTTGTAATATAATTGTGTTAAACGACTGAGGAAACGTACTACTTACTAGACAGTTTATACGGTAATTACTCGTATTTAATTTCTTACTTAATTTCCTGGTGTAACAAGTTTCTAACTGTAGATTTTGTTCTTTACTTTTACTACAGCATTGTTTATCGCGTGAAAAGACAGCATTGCCCGGTCCATTCTTCACTTGTGCAGCTGAGGAGCTGCGCTAATGTGATCTGGTGGATTAATGTCCTTCATCAGCTTGATTGTGGGTAAGAATGCTGCTAGATGAGCACAGGGTGTCAGGAGCCCAGACCTGTTAATGACGTCATATCTATCACGTCATAGTGCTTCATAGTCTCGTGCTTTATCCCACCAAGCACTTCTCGTACTAGTGGTGCAATGTAGTAGTTATTGTACTGACATTCTTTCTGTGAGGGGTTTTGTTTGCGGACTGTTTCCATTGCTTTGGAAAACAAGAAGAACACGACGTTTCTGGATCTGGAATTTGATTCCGTCTTCAGGTGAAAACTAACCTAAGACATCAGCCTAAAGTGATCAGTGCGAGCCCACGAGTCACTTACCACCAAACAACGTGTGTGTGTTATCCTTTGCTGCAATCAGTTTTATTATAAAACCACTAACTTAAAACAACACAAGATGCTCAAAAACGTTAAACACAAACAGCAGTTAGAAAAACTAAACACATCCTCGGCCTCTGACAGCTGCCCACTGACTGACTGACTGGCTGACAGAGACCAGCGGACGACCAATCACATGTGTATCCATATTTACGACTGACTAACGAAGGTATCAGATATTTACGGAAGGTCACTTTATACGTTACTTTAAAACTTATTTGGCTTCCAACGTTTCTACGAATTAGATTTCAAAAATGCTTAGCCGCGTTGAAAGGATAGCTTAACCATAAATATTTTGATGTAGCCTACAGTATACGGAAAGCCCAGTATTTTCTTTGTAAACTCAAGTAAACTAGTTCTGATTAATTGTACAAGTTTAGAGTTGTCTGAGCCTTTAAATTATGTCACAAGCATGTCTTTTAAAAACACCTTAAAGTACATTTTTTTAAATGGTAGCCATTAAAGGCTATGAGAGGATATTGAATTCAATTCGTTTATTCAATAATGCATTACATTACAGGTAATGCTCAATTACAAGGTAGCATTAAAAGATAATAATATAATAATTTAGGAATATTAACAATCTTGAATGATCACTAGCGACAGTAACACACATTTTAGCACAACAGTAACAACCAATAAAATAAATAAATATCATAGTAAAATAATGTATATGTTTATAACTTAATTAATGATGAGACTAAAAACATAATAGACAGAGCATCAAATTTTACTACTGTATCATATAAATGTGGAAACTAAATACTGCAACGAAGGTTATGTTAAAACTACTACTTTTGAGATCTGTTTCCACAAAAAAGCAGAAACTAAATAAGCTTTTGGTGATGAATACATGATCTACCTTTACATAAAAAGTATCGAGCTACGATTTCATACTAAGAAGTTTGATACGTTTTATTTTTGCATTGGCATTATAGTGTGGTTTGGTTGAGTTTGTTTCATCTTGCTGGGTCACTTGCTTGCCTGTTATCCGCTTGAGACATACACACCCTGTATACTTCTCCAAGCAAGACACGGAGGGATGCGACACCCCCTCCCACCATCCCCTCACCTCCACGAGTAATTACCATACTAATGCAGCTGTTGTGAGAAGATAAAGACTCTGGCTTATCAGCTCAGTCGAGCTGTTTTTTTAAGAAAGTAGTTACAGCTCCTTTAAGCGTGTTAGCAAGTTATATTTTTGAAACTCTAGCTATGAATAATCTTTAATATAAATAATACTAATACGAAACCACATTATTTCTTTTTTTAGTTTAATCTTATGGTTAGTTTGTGCTGACGTTTATTTTGGCTATTGCACTCTTTACCATATTTGAATTTTCCCACACGTTTTCAACAATTTTTTAATTTGTTGCTTTAATTTTAACTTTTTTTTTCGACTATGTTCTATTAATTTTATTATTTAAACAACACGTAACTTTTTCGTCCTATAAATCCACTAACCATCGCGATGTCCTTCACTGATTTTTCTCTTTTCAAAATAATATATGTGACCCCTTTTTATTTTTACTTTTGGCAATATACGAGTTTTAATGCCGAACCTTTATGTTTTTCGATTGAGTTATTTCTTTTTTATAAAACGTATTCATACAGAAAACATTCGTCAAATTTAAGTTGTTGATTTAAATACTTGCAATTAGTGACAAATGCGTCTGTGAAAGAAAACCTATTTCAGCTTTTGTGAGTGAATTGCTTGATTAAGTGCTTTCTTCTGTAGTTTTGTGTAGCAAATTCATTTTTCATGCAGATAAACTTACAAGTTAAGTTTAGTATGAAACATTAAGAGAATCATGGTTGTTTTGGAAGCAAATTGAACTAGTTAGATGTTTGTGAAAATCTAACTAACTGGTTATCGTTGCACGATGATACTTGTATGGATATCCTCGTTAGAGTAAATGAATAAGGATCAAACGCTAACGCAAAAGACTGTAGAAAATTCAATTTCCTTAGTTTTAGTGGTTAGTTATATCATTAGTTGTTGTATACATAATAGTTACATTATATCGTAGTTGTTTTAAATATATTTGTAAACTTTAGCTACGAGGCATAACTCCTTGGTTAAGAAAGCCTGGGTCGCATTAAGTAGAATTTGAGTATGCAGAATAAAAGTGAGAAATGTTTGTCCAATTAATGAATTTACCAAAGTGAAAATGTGCTGTTGACTGGAAATTTTCCACAATATATATATATAGTACAAGTAAATTGTTTGAATTTTAAGTAAAATAAATTTCTTATTCATTCCTTTGTTCTCAAAGCTCAAGCTTCAAGCAATTAATATAAAGTAAAACAACTAAAACCAATTGAAAGTTCATAGTATAGCAGATTACTATCTCCACACTATCACTAGATGGCCGATGACATATCGCCTATCAGCTGGGGTTAACCACGGTTCCTGGTATGTATAACACCCCCACCCCTCCCACCATCACTTACTGATAAGGAAGGGAGTGTCACCCCTTGCATGGTGTGATTGTTGCAGGGTTGCCACTACAAATCACTTTACACTTTACATCCTAATCAGCCTCAGGGTTGCAGCTACAAGGGATGATGGTTTCACAACTGGCAAACCCCATCTCTCGTGGTTAAAGCGAGGTTTCAACTGCTTTGATTTCCAATAGATATAAAGGATATTTCAACACTAAAGACAACACATGACGCAATCAATCCTCTTGAGGTCACAGATGAAGAATACAAGTATCAAGTAAGTAAGTATCAAGTAATACAAAGGTTGTTACTAAAGACATTTGAAGACAGAATGTTTGGACCAAACCGGGACTTGAACCCAGGTCTCGCACTTGCCGGGTGATAATGCTGACCACTACACTATCCGGCTAACAATTGTTTTCATCAAGTAACACAAATGTTGGTATAGATGGACATTTGGAATACCTAACTAGGTTTTAACATAGTTCAATAGAAGTATAAACGAAAGCATCAGAACGAAGTTCAGTAGAAGATTTTCAGCAGGATATTCAGATATTCAGGAATAGCACAAAGCTCATATCATAGTATAAATAACCTTAAAACAGACACAGAAACATTAACTTGCGTACGATGTTCCATTCTGAAACCCTACACATAGGTTGGCCAAAATTCATTAACCTAAAGCTCTGCTTAGGCTTACAATCAGTTTTCGTGAATCATCGTGTTTTCGAGAACTTTCTAAATAATTGTGTCCATTTTAACTCCATTGTTAGTAAAAAATTACTCATTCTCATTCATCAAAACTCTGAAGAATGTCTTCCCTTCCATTGGCTGGGTTTATATAGGAATTTTTGCGTTTTCTGTACCGATTGGTTAGTGTGATACACGTCTTTGATTGGTCGTCCGCTGCTCCCAGCCAGCCAGCCAGTCCATGGACGTGCTTGGTTTCTCTATTTGTTTTTTAAATCTAATGTTTGTGATGTTGCATTATCTTCTAGACTAGTTGTTTTATAATTATTTAATTAAGTGTATAGGAAAAATGAATGTAATCTTTTGGTGATTGGTCAGCTTACGCTGATTACTTTAGCCACCTCATTTCCTAATGTTCTATCTTATCTTTTAGGTTTATGTTTTCACCTGAAGATAGAATCAGACTACAGATCCCCTCAATCACTAAAAACTATGGAATACGCCCGTAATAATATTTAATCCTCAGAAACATCGTCAACAGAAAACTTCAAACAATGAAAAGATTCAATATTTTATTTATGGAAAACCCAAAACAAATTTAATTTTTATTTCATTAGTTCACTTGAGCTAGATACGACTATTATTCTCTTTTCATAAGATGCTGAAATTGCACAGCTAGTATCAAAGTTAGAACTTTTAAGTACAATTTGCATGATATAAAACGACTCGTATTTACTCCCGGCCTCACTTGTAAACAAAAAGAAACTCGTTGGATAACCTTTCTAACCAATACAAACGCACATCATCGTCAATAAGCTAAGTCTTCACCAGTATCCCAATAAACCAAAACGTTTCTCCAAACCAGCCACATTCGGTGAATGAATTCTCGGTTGGAATCGTGGAGAAAAGTCGAAATCTGAATTAGATGCTGTCAAGGGAAGAGGTGGAAGCGAAGTGTCTTGTTATAGGTTGAGCGGCTGAGGGAGACTGACTGACAGCAACATCGCGGCATGCCACGTGAAAAGTGTCTTAGAAACATTCATTCCGCTGACGACGACAGGTGAATTAATCGTGAAACGTCACTCAGCCGGCAAAAATATCTCGTCGTCATATCTGAGATGAGATCTGACAAAATAACAAATACAACTCGACTCTGGGCACTTCTTCATTAGAGGTGGATTTTAATTGGAAAAGTCTTCTCTTATAATGTTATTGGAGCTAGCTGGTGTATTATATACGCAGGCATTCCTCTTGTTTAATTTGTGAACAGAACTTCAGTTAAAAAGGTAAATTTAGTGGAAAACTACTAACTGTGGAAGTGACCAATAAGCAATTCTGCAAAGAAAACTCTAATTTCTGGATTAACAGTGGGACCCATTCCTGTAGAGAGGGACTTAGTTGCAAATTTAATTCGCCCTCTAAGCCTTCTGAAACAATGTCGAACATTTAGTGTACATCGTACTTGGATACAAGCTCTACAGCTGTTTAACTCTATCTTAATCCGTTTGTATCTCAACTCACTCTAGATGATCTCTTCAACATCATGCAAAAATTTGGATACACACAGAAAGTCATCACATGAGAGTAGCGTTTTTTTTATTGCAAACTCTTGTATTTAGTTAATATTCGTTCGGAAACATATAACTTTTTGTGCTTGTAGCTTAGCCTAAAGCTTAGACTAAAGTCATCGATCAGATTACATCGTCATTTTTAACGCTCGTAAAACTAGAAACCTTGATGAATCGTTGCATAAAGAATTGGTGTTGAAACCTTGTTCACTTACTACCAAGAAGAGCTCTGGGAGAAAGATGTACAGTAACCGGTTAATTCCAGTTGAACAATTGAAGTAACAGCTGATGGCTCTAGTAGATGGATAATTGTTCCGGCGCCGTCAGCTCACTCTGCTGGCCACTTTCAGCACTAAAATTCTTCGTTGTTATAACAAGAGTTATTTATGCAATTGTTTGAGTATTTAAATAGCCTAGTTTATTTATGCTACGTGCACACGAATAATGCTGAAAGTCTTACTACTGAACAGTTGGTTTTAAAAAGAATTGAGAAAAATGGTGGGCTTTGAATTGGTTTTCATCAAGACGAATAAGCAATACGTAATAAAAACTGGTAAATATTAACTCGAAAACTAACAGGAAATATTATCAGGAAATTTTAATTTTTACAAAACATTCCTTCTGTCAAAGGATACATTATATTTTTGTGCTTAGATGCTGTGTTATATTTTGTTTTACTTACAACCATTATTTTGTACATCTTTATTATAAGGGACAACTGCCTGTTTTTATTGAGTAATAAAAAAGGCCGACACACAGCTGAGCGCTAATGAATAAAGTGAATTTACTTTGCAATTTGTTACTCTGATTCGCAACGCTCATGGCCTCTCTTCGGCCTTCGGCCTCGGCGTTTCGTCCTGTATTATCACGTGCGTTACGAGGCAGTTAGCACGCTCACAGTCTCACCTTGGCCTTCGGGCTCAGGTTTACGTGGTCTTTTATACCAAGTTTTAATTCATATCATGAAAGAAAATGCATTTAAAATGCCATTAAACTCGTTTACTCATTCCACAGCGAGAAATCTCGGTTTTAACAACATTTTAAAATGCCTGCGAACGGATTTTCACAGTTTTTGGTAGGTTAATGGATACAATTAAAATAGGTTTTTACTTCTAATGTCATCAAATTCACTGTTTCAGATAGTTAAACCTCTCTTTCCTGTGAAAACTAACCTTTTCCCTTGCCAAAAGGGCTTATGCTATTCCGACTTTGCTATCTAACAAACTTAACTGATATTTTTACAAACGGAACATTTGTACCAAGTTTTATGAAAGTCATCGGACTAAAATTCGCCTTGAAGAGAGCTCACACATATTTATATATGATTTGAAAACTGGGTCTGAGTCTTACCATACTGACAGCACGTATTTTTTATGAATAAATTCGTTAATAACACGTTATATTACGTATACAGGTGACAGAGTAATAATTTTACAATTTGCTTTCAATTCTTCATAATTCCTACATCACTACATCATTTACGTCACCCAGCTGAAAAAATATTGCATTTAGCCCTGAAAAAGGACTGTGATAATTCACTTAAACCATTCATCAGCAGTATCCACTCCGGTTGATGGGGTGCCAAAACCCGCCAGGGCGCGGTGATGTTTTATTATTTATACGCGCACACGGCTGTGCAAAAGGGTTGCAGTCAGCACCTAATGTGGCTCGCCACTAATGCTTGTATCAAAGCCGATAGCGCATCAATAATGCAACCAGTAATGGCCCATAATTGGACACTCGGGGAGGCCAATTGTCACCCTCAGAGCGTTGCTCTGATGTATCGCCACTACATACCACTACATGTCAACATTCCACATATCTGCTGATTCAACTCATATATTGTTTATGACCTCAAGGTTCGTTACGTATAGTCATTTGTTGATGTGATAACATTACGGCCAAAAGAAAATTTATAATCCATAATCCAAAAACTAATTTCATGTGATGTAATTAGTTTGAATAAACATTGCAATAAAAATTTATTGCTCTCTTTAAACCAATAAAATTTTACATTTTTAAAGCGAGGACATTTCACAAAATTAGTATAAGGTTGAGTAAATCATATTTTTAGTTTTCTTAACAGTACAAATGACCAACGTAAAATAGAAAGGTTTTCGGTTATAAATTAGTACTAGTAAATTAAAATGGTTTGAAAATATTTGGCTGACAAGTGCAATGTATATAGTGACAATATTTTTTGAATCAATTACTATTGTGTTGATTTTCCATGTATGAAGTCTTATCGTTTTCCTAACGGATACAGCTTTGAACAGACCAAAATATCTGTGAAGAATCAAACACTAATTTTGTAGTATTTTTACTGAGAAAATCCAGTTTTGTTGAATAAGCTTTCAAACTTATATTTCAAAGATAATTGGGGAACTATTTGAAGGGTGTCAGTTCGGGTGGTAAAAATTACAATGTAATCTGGCCTGTCCTTATAGTCCGCGAGTGAAGTAAAATTATATGTTTGTGTATTGTGTATATTACGTGTATTATGTGTATTTCAACTGTAATAATCATGCATTACTAGGTCTTTTATTTTATTTATTCAGTTCCCCTATATTTTTACCCATAACCACTCTCAATAACCAAATAAATCTCAAAACCAAAATGAAGTACAAAGAATACAGTATCATCCAAGTCGGGGTGGATTGGAAGAAATTGGACCACGATTTACATTTATTCTTTCTGCCCATAACGTATCATGTTCTTTCTTTTAGCTCAAAGTTTTATATTTTTATTTTGTATTCATAACATGAATAAACGGCTTCAGTGGTTTTACATTTTTCAATAGCATTAAAACTGCAAACCCCTGCATTTCTCAAAAGGTCTACACTGGATAATATGTGTGTACAGTTTCGCCTAAGGAATATTTCTAAGAGTCTTTTCAAATTGAATCCAGTATACAATAGTTCAAAGGGTTATATTAGGTAATTATTTTTAACCAATGTGTTAAAATCCATTTTTGGAACATCACATACCACTAGCGTTGAACATTTAGAAGAAAATATGAAACAAACACAGTACTGAGGCAAGTGAAGTTGTGGTGAGGTGGATTGAGAGGTATAGTATCAGTATTCACGGCAGGGTGGGACCTTATGCACACATGTAACCAAAAGCCACCCCCGGGCTCAAGTGAAAATAAGCGAGTTATTTAGATGCCATGTAAAGTGTCGGGTCGTGGGCCTGGGACAGCGCGGAATACAAAACAGCTGACCTGACGTCTTCACACAGCTGGCCGCAAGTGTTCAATAAACAAACACACACTTGCTCAGGGTAAATCCGCGAAATTCGGAAATATTTTTTACACATTTTTTAACTGTTCAGCAAATTACGACTACTATGCAGGCTACTTATAACTTAACATATTAACAAAATATACAGTCAGTGTGAGGACAGCTTTGAGCCTTTCTGGAAATAAAGTAAAGTTCATAGCATAATTAACAAAGTACACACATAATCATAACTCTGGAACAAAGTAATAATATAAATAAATAATAACATAAATTTATAATTTACCGTGTTTATAATCATGATGCTATAGTAAATGGTGCGTTTCCGTAAATAAACAGTTTTAAACAATTTTTAGTCACAGAAAATCAAATTTGATATCTTGAGGCAATTAGGGCTTTAATCTTAGGTTTTCCAGCACTGATGGTTCGATGTTAAAATGTTGAGTACTTGAAGTCAAAGTTAATTTTGAAAAATTTTGTAGCGATCTTGTGGATGAATTCTTTTATTGTCAATACTCCTAACTCTTTGTAGACTTGGTCGTTTCTAACATACCAAGGGCAGTAAAGAATTTTCTTATACTTTTTCAAGATTTGTAATTTAGTTATAGCATATGTTAAAGTGTTGTAGCTGTTCCCCATATTTGGGAGCTGTATGGTAGAAGTGGCCAAAGAATAGCTTTGTACAAAAGAAGTCCGTTTTTATTGATAGAGATGATTTTTTGTTTATTAGTAGTCTTCCGTGAGCTAAGTTAAGTTTTTCTAATTCGCTCCGTTCACAGAATCGCTTCGGCATTTGGCTGTTCTACCATCGCATTGCTCGGGCTTATGAATTCTTTTACTGCAAGTTTTATTATATATTTTGAAGCGATAACAAATTTCAAATATCATTGAAATAGAACTATTCGTTTCGCAGTTATAGTGAAAATCACTTTTCTGACTAATTTTTAAATAATAATAGATATTCTTAAATACATATTTAATTCAAATTTGATTAAAATCGGATGAAATTGACTAACTTTAAAGCATTAAACCTGTTTTTTTTGAGAAAATGCCCTCCCCTAAAAGGGGGATTGCGGCATTGCAATTTTTCTGGCTAACGAACTTGACCGAGATATTTACAAAAGGAACATTTGTACCAAATTTCGGACACCAATTCGGACAAAAGATTGTGACCTGTAAGGAATATACACATATATACATATGATTATGAATATAAAGGTGGAAAAATGCTCAAAACGTGTTCTAGGGGTCAGGACCGGTGCTCATTTCATGGTCCCGGGTCTGGGGTTTACCATACTGATGGCATGACTATCTCGTTTTTCCTAAGGAAATTCGAACCTTAAGTGTAAATAATAAAATATTTCTTTGATTGCAGGATTGCTTTGTGTATATTCAAAAGCTTTTTATTTTTGGCAAAGGTAGGTTGCAAAAACTGCCCAAATAATACTTTGTATTACGAAGTGTTTTTTGTAAGAGAGCAATATACGTTTCTGGCCAATTAGGTACTAGTTAACATTTAATTTGTATTAATGTTGTATAGAAACGACAAAATAGTATTTTAACTTCCATTAAGAGTGTACTTAAAGAATGATTTAATTTGTGTTTATTAAAACATTCGAAACTTTAATTATTACTTCAGTTGATACTTGAAGTATAAATCGATGCCTTAGATTGGCGGTTACGCATTTGATTCAATAAGCTCTTAACAAGATAGAACAAATATATAAACTGCTGTTTGTTTCAACTAACGAGAAAAGATGTTTTGTCATTTTCTAAGGACAGTTTCCGTTTTGCTACAGTAATTATCTTATCTTTCAAGTCCTTTGCTAATATTGTATCCAGTTTGGTAACTAGTGAAGGAAACCTTACGGTGCCATTTACCTGTATATTCTCTTTCTTTAGATCTTAGTGTATTTGATTAGACAATACTGGCTAAATATGATAGGGACGCCATTCTGAATGAAAATAATAAGTTAATAAATAATAAGCTTAGGGGCACTTAAAGCGTTTACTATTTATATTAAGCTGAGCATGATTTAGAAGAATAAACAGGAAATAAATTTAAAATTCAAAAATTTCATAGGCGTTTTACGGTTATGTAAAATGTATTTTTCCTCGTACCAAGAATTTACGTGGGTTTAAACTCAGATTTCCATATAGTATCGTAAATCTTGGCCAGTAAGCTGCATATCACTTCCCGGGTTACGGTACTAACAACCAATAAGATTCACATTTACATTCCACGCAACTATAGCAGGGACGGTACATCTTGGACGTGACTCAGGCCACCTCTCGCACTGCAGCGTGCCAAGGTATGACGGACCGTGTATAATGCAGATACATTATTCACTGCATTATCAGCTGCGGTATCTGTTATCAGCTGATTTCCTACTGCTTATCTACTCACAGGTGGGTGTACAAATATCTCATTACAGCGTGTCCAGGCGTGAGAAGGTCCTTGACAGGTGTGTCCCTTGGCCCCTCCGATAATCTGTGAAGGATCGATTGTCGAACTCGTGAACTCGTATCTGTAATTATTTTAGATTTGTATTATCATTGTGTTAGATTATATTCGTGATATTGAAATATATGCTGCAAAACAATATTAAGTTTGAAAGCCTTACTGTGAACCAAAGAGGGACCTATACTATAGGTTGTAATTGTACAGAGTGATCCAAAAATGGTAAGTCTTTCCTTTATTAGCTATACAAAACTGAGTTTATCTCAAAACTAAAGGCTCGACATTTTTTAGCCATTGAGTTGGGTATGACATATTTCTTACGTCTTAACAGGTAGAGCATATTTATTTTTAGATGAAGTCATTTTGTACAGATAATAAATGAAATACTTACCATTAACTAACGAGTACCTTTTATGGACCACCCCGTATTATCCCAAATGCCATGTATAGACTTCTTACTATGAAAGTTAAATCAAAGACTTACCAAAGTGCCACATCCGAGCTAGTAAATTTATGAAATATAATTTTACATTTACAAGTAAAGCCAATACACGTTAAATTTTGTTGACAGTAAGAATAAATATTTAACCTGTACTGCCCTTATTTGTAAATGTAACATTTTCCTTCATATCTGCCAATATTTCTTTCAGAAGAGTATTAGAAAATTTAATTGAAAACTCCGTTGCTAAGAAACAAGTTTTGTGGTAACATGTGTGGCGTTAGCATTCATTCCAGATAAATTCTTTAATAACTCGTGTGATAGTTAGCACCAGGTTTTTATTATAGTTTGTCGGACTAAAAACGCTGCTGTCAACGCAAATCAAAAGATCATCCCCTCATTGTTGTCTTCTTTGTTTAATTGTGCGTGGCTTAGTCTGTGGTTTTATTTTGGCAAAGTTTACTAAAAATCTCAGGTTTGAAAATTAAGTTTAATTTACTGAGATGTTTGGAAAACAGTAAAATATTGAAGAGCGTGTTGAATTGTCCTCCTCATTATTCCCTTAGATATAATGAAGCAACCTGTGGCCTCCAATCATAGTGAATTGTGAAACAAAAATAGCCATATAGCATTGTAATTAGTTTGTAAACAATCAGCTAAATATTAAACCTAAAATGCAAATTCAATGTTAACAAACAAATACAACTTATAAAAACTGTGGCCCTAACATCCACAAGAGTTAAGGTCAGTACTACAGCAGACGCAGGTGTGTCATCGCCGGTGCCGCCCCCCGTGGGACTCCAGGGCACTTCCGTCACTCTATCACATGGACAACCCATAAATATAACACTATACGATACAAGGAAGCTGCCGTGCCTCATCAGCTGTAGAACTGACCAACTTTCTCACACATATTATGCATGCATTTGCACTAAATTGGTTGTAAAGTTAAAGTTAAACAATTTAGAATAATTATTGTCTTGTTCTGTAAATTAAGAATATTGGTATGGTTGTTCGTGCTCAAATAGGTTTGAGGATGATGGGGTAGTTAACAGGAATTAAAACTAAAGCTACAGTTATTTTACTAACCCTCAAGCCGACCTATCCGTATACAAGTTGATTGGGATGAAAACGTCACCTTGATTTAGCGAAAGGGAGACCTAAGACACCTTGTCAAGAAGCAAGAGGCAAGATGGCGGATGTGGCGTGTTTGCAGACAATTAGCGGGTAGATTACTCTGTGGCTTGATGACTCAATTACTCTGTGTGTTCTGGGAGGATCAGCTGTTGTAGCGCGGCAAGGCGGGAGAATCATCTGTCACCCCTGGGACCACGCACCCCGTGTCGTGCCAATCTGTCAACTAACTCCCTCGACATTTTGAATAAAAATTGCTAATAATAAATTTAATTTTGTTCCTTGTAATAATAGTAGTTTTTGTGTGAAAATTTAAAACATAATTTAATTTATGAGAAATTTGTTTAAACCTCTCCAAGTATGATTTACAGTTTTTGTGCCTCAACATGATGATACGTCTTATGGGACACTAAAGACATCAGACTTTAGCCATTACCTCCTCCTTATATTACTTCCTATGCCCCCTTACCGTGGTTTTGATTTTACATACCCGTCGTGAATGCTATACTCGTAATCTTATACTACCCCTTCTTTCTTCCCACCACTATTTTCTTTCATACTACATTCTTTTTGCATCCTCAAGGCCGATTTTTTAATGAGACGACTTAATTCATATTACTTTTGAGCGCTGTTGAACTTATCCTTATAAATCATTCACATTTTCAGTTTTTTCATAAGCAAACAAAACGTTTACACTTCTTTATTACCTATTATTTTATTTAACTAAACACAATTTAAACACCATTGTGCCATAGCTACACAGTATACAAGGTAGCTGGAAAGTAATTGAAAAGTATCTGAAAAGTAACTGATTTTATTAAAATTTGTTGTCTGTTGAAATGTTTGTTCTGATCGCTGATTTCTTGGTTTTTATAACAGTAAAAAACACAGCTAATTGATTTAAAACGGTTTATATAATCAGCCGGCACATATGTTGGTACACTTTACATGTTATTGTACGGGCTAAATGAAAAGTTCGAAGTAGTCTTCGAGAGTTAACAAGAAACGCAAATACGAAATGTAGGCTCTTGAAACAATTAAACCTTATCAAAACTTACAATAATTGCTTATATTTAAAAAAATCAAATAGACTCTTCTACAGTTTAAAAAAGCAGTTTTAAATTAAGCCGTTCCAAACATTCGCTGTGTACATATCCTCGTGTATTATACTCTTCCCCTAGCCACAGCATTAATATTGACCGGAACAAGATAAATTCCCACTCTGCGACCGCGTCTTAACCTCTTAAACAATCGGACAGGCCGGGCTGTGGATGATTTAGGCCCTGAATGATTTGTGGCCGAGGGGTGCGCATAATCTCGGCTAGACAAAGCAACCTGCGCGCCGCGCGCACCCCTGTGACCGTGGCCACCGCACAGCGCGGACACCGCCCAGCCGTGACCATGGGAATATCATTCCGGAAATATGGAAACGGCCGCATATTTTAGTACCAGGGGTAGAAACCGGTCCACTCGGTCCACTCTGGGTTGTTTCTGATATCACTGCCGCATCTGCGGCTTTGTTAGATCCTGATCTAGGATTATTTGTATGTAGGGTCTCTCACTGGACAATGGTGACATTTCTGGGCCGATTTTGACACGATTTGGCGAGATTATTCGGTGACCGTTACCGTGAGAATGGTTCTGAGGGGTGGGTTGTTACGGTTCTGCTGACATTTGAATATTTTGTTTGTAAATATATCGTCGCCTTGGTTTGAGGAGGGCTGTGCAAAATGCCCTTTGCATGTTTTGCCCAACACACTTAACTTCTGTCAGTTTTTCTACATGATTTCTTTCTACCGCTCGCCTTTCTTATTTAGTACCTCTCGAGCTATTGTGAAATATTCAGTCGAAGTTAGATCGTCTGTGAAATAATAAATAAATTTCAATTTGACGATTAATGGACCTGATTACGTACAACCCCGTTACAAAGAAGGGCATACTGTATCGATATGGAAAAAGTAAAATTCATATCAAGGAATTATTTTAACATAATGTAAAGTTAAAATAAGTGTACAGTTATAGGTTAACTGTAAGAGAGTACTTGTTAGTCCTAACTTCGCCTAATAAAGCCATTTTTCATTTCATTTCATAATACCTAAAGACTGAACATATTTTATTTTAGATGATAGTTTCATAGACCACATTCAAAACAGCGCATTTTCTGGTAAGAATTCGAAATCCGGCGTGAACATACCGGATGTTCTTATTCTAATAAGAATTTCTACATGCAATTCAATTAAATAATTTCAGTGACAGCAACATTATCTTCTTCTGGAGATATTGGAACTCGATGGATAAGAATTTGTAACAGTAGGCTAATATAATACATTTTATTAACACAAGATTTTAAAACCGTGCGTTAGTAAAAATTTATTATACTGGCCTACCGTTTCAAATTCTCATCAAAATTTTAACTGTACCAACATTTTCAAGTTCGAACTTGAACGTCTTAATAAAGTCCGGTAAACCTTATACCATACAGTCGTAGTATGAATTATTTATGAAAGTTAACAATTTAAATAAATCCACGCAGTTATCGGTGTTTCAGAAACCATTCCTTCGCAGAACATGGAAAAGTCCATTATGACCAAGGGTCAGCCAGTGAGCTGGGATCTCATGCCAAATCCCTTTTATTCAAAGAAACCGCACAGATCGTATCTTAAGTAGGAAATAAATCGAGGAGTCGGCTGTCCGTTATCCGTATGAATAACTTAGCCGGGCCATCAGTTAGTGAGGGGAGTGGACCACCGCACTCTCTGCATCTGTGACTCACCGTCTGTCCGTGGCGAAGCACGGGTACACTGGCTGTAAAGGAGATCAGATGGTAGGTCTCCACATCCATATAAATAAAACAAGACTTTTGTCTGTACATTTAAATTAATCCATCGGCTTTTAATTATTTGGCTTTCTTAAAGACCGAAACTGACGTTAAAAAATTCCAGTCCGTCTGTCTATCCGTCTCTAACATTTTTAAGCCAGTTTGGAACGCTTATAACTCAAGATCGGCTGAAATGATGGTGATGAAACTTTATTTAAGAGTTCAACCCATCACACAGCCATATTGTTTAATATCCAAATAACATCCTAAAAAATGGCAAAATACCAAAGTGGGTTCTAAAAACACCGGAATGGCGAGAGTAACTATGACTCTTACAAGGTCAAATACCGGTAAGCACCAGTATTTGGTTTCCGTCTTCTATATAAATGCTAGCAGCGCTTTAGCGCTAAGCTGCGTGTCGGCCTGGATATGTACTAAAACTATAAAATGGTGAACAGGCAAATTGTATAATTTACCGAACAGCACAAACATTGTTTTTTTACATTTAGGTCAGAATAATACACAAAATTCAATATTTAAATCCCGTAGCGCAGCACGGGTACAGTCAGCTAGCGCATATACAGTATATAATATTATTGTATTAAATACGTAAATCAGTAGAGTAATTATTGTTTTACAAAATTATGTCAATGGAGTATTGTGCAATTTTAAGGCTAGAGGCCAGCGCTATAATGATTTTAAACTATCAGACATTCTAACCTTTCCTTCACTTTACATTTATGATTCCATTTTATTTTGTCTCTTTACATTCAGTTTAGGACAACGCAGTGATAATCATAGTCATGCTAGTGTTATACAATCGATTATCACAGGCTAGAACTATTCAAACAATTGCCGTCTCAGGTTAAAATTAAATAATTTCAAAACTTCAGTGTTTAAAATGCTAAACCTTTTAAGAAAAACACTTAGAAACTATCTTGTTACCAAAGAGTTTTGTAGTGTTCAGGAATTCAAAGACCATTTAATTTTACTGACCATTCAGAAGTCTGATGTTGTATATAATTAATAATTTATTTATACTGTATATTAATAAATACGTTAGTAATTGGTATAACATTTACTGTAGTCCTGGTAATGTTCATTGTTTTATAATTTATACTACAACATTAATTTTGTTATTGATATGTATCTTCTATTATATTTTACAAACCAACACACTATTGATTTGTTTCAAAATATATGTTAAACCATGTATTTTGGTTTAATTTTTAATTTTGAAAAGTGTTGGATGAAAATGGAAAAGTGTAACGGAAATAGTAAATAAAGCTCAATTTGAAATATCGTGTCATAGAGATCATCGTGTCCCGTTTTCCCCAGCTGGTGCTACGAAAAACAAGCCAACATTGTGATGAACAGCTACATAAATTAATCGTATTCACGAGAACTCATAAAATCTGATGGCTACTTTTAAATTGATAATCACCCAACTCATTGAAGCCCGGATATAAGTAAACCTACTTTTCTACATGTTAATAAGAGTCTGATTTTGAAAATGCCTGATGTTCACAAAAAGACAATCGTACTGAAGTATTTCGCGTGAAGCGTTTGCCAAAAGTAAGTCCGATGTCACCTAGGATTCTGGACAGTTTCGTTTTGTCTTAAGTACTCGTATATTATAAATGTGATGGGTGTTTGAATATTACAGGATTTTCCAAATGTAGTTTCAAAGTAAGTAAAGGACATCTTTATAAAAAGTTACTTAAAAAGGGGTTATACTCGTACCATCGAAAAACTACAAAAACTTAATAATAATAGAATTTGTTATTTTTTAAATAAATACATTTGTGTCAAAATTAAAACCTCTAACTTACTTATTAAAAATAATATCATCTAAATAAAATTATCATCCCCTATTCTTTTGTTTTAACGTACAGGTGGCGGGTTGGAATCGTACGCGACTCAGGAGCTCATCACTCCGCTGGCGTATAGCTTCGATCCCCGCAGTAACTATTAAAAGGTCTCTGCGGTAACCCTAAATAAAGGGCAAAATTAAAAGTTACAGTTCCTCTTGGTTGATGAGACGAAGTTAGGACTGCAAATTCCTCTCTATCTCGACCTTTACCTAGCATTACCGTAAAGTCAACAAGTTGTTAGTGGTTACTGTGGGGATCAAATTCTCGCCACCGGAGTAATGGGCTCGGAGTCGGTCGCAACGCCAATCCGCTACGGGTCCACCGTAAGGACGAGTGGTAGAGAAGACTTTTTAGTCCTAATTTCACCTCGTTAGACAAATCTTTACCTTTACTTATTATCACAGCAAAATAGTGTTCCGTATGTACTAGTACTAGTAACTACAAAAGATGATTTATTCCACTGGCCCAGCACGGGACACTGATATAAATGCACGATTGTACTGGACCTCCGGTGATGGTGCGAGCTGCGAGGTAAGGATGGAAGGATGGCGGGCTGCAGTGATGGCGGTGTGATGAGCCGCCGATATCGGTGATGGATGAAGTGACTGATTGACAGTACAATGAGAACCATTCACGCCCGCGCTGCAAGAATTAACACAACAAAACCCGTGTCGATAAATCTTCATTGAGCGTTGACCCCACACCTGCAGCCTGCAAGCCGTCCGGCTCATTAACACGCGTCTTCACATGATCCCTTCGAGTGTGTGGTGATACTTGGTTACGTAAAGCAATCCAAGATGTTTTGTATAGGTTTAGTGTACAGAGTGTCTCATTTAAAACCGGCCCAGGGATTACAGCACCATGCTATAACGAAGTACATGGTTTTGGACGATGGCAAAGACAGGTAAAGCCTCGTGTTGCCTTTGAATTAATATAAACTTCAAGTCAGAGACACCTAAGGTCACAACTGAATAGGATTGACATGGAAAATTGAAGTTTAGGACATACACTTAGCAAACTGACTGAAAGTTAGGATACATTTAGAAACTTGGCTTAGGATTGACATGGAAACGTATACCCTTACGGAAAGTACATTTAAGCTTTTATTATTTTTCCTGTTGCGTTATAGAGAACGAACGAGCAGTTGGCGTTTAAATATGATGAAAATCGTTCGCAAGGAAATTATCTACATATTTGGTAATAAAAAGGTGTCTAATCGTAATGGTTTGATGGTGTAAAACGTGTTTAAAGTTATATGTATGGAAAGATACGGTACATTCAATATGAGTTGAATGATCCATCAAATGCCATAATTATTTACGCATTGGATAATACTAGATATTTAAGATTAAATTGATTTCTTTTTAAATTAAAATTGTCTACAAATAGCTAGAACAAGCTGTTTGAAACATAGTATTGCTTTAATGTTTTATGGCCAGTTTTAAATGAAAAGAGCATACAACATGTATACGAACAACTTACTGCTATTGGTTTAAATATCGACCAATGAAATGTCAAAACATTGATTAGAAACATCGATAAAATATTACCAGTTTACTCTTCAAAGGATTACTTAACTGCACAGTACGAACACTAAAATTTAACTGTATGCATATTTAAATCCTGTTAAAACAAACAGATACTTCTGAAATTGCTTGATATCTTGGCACTTGACCAATAAAATGTTTTCAAACATCTAGACTAAAATATTTACTACAGTATACTATCTAGCTTAAAGATACCTCGTAGTAACATGGTGTTTGGACTTTCGCTACTCTTTACTAAGTTTGTGTGAAATGTTCTGCTGCTTTTTTATCTATTCAAGGGTTTCACATCCCCTCGTCAGGATCCACACGTAAGCTGCGGGAGGGATTTCCCAAGAAGTGGTCACTGATTTGATTTCCATATCTGAGAAAGGATCAACTTCAATTTTGGCTTTCAAATCAATGCCTAACTTTGTGAAAGTTTATCTTTTCACTGAGCGACGGAGTCCTCTGGGAAAAGGAAAGTGTAAGTGTTGGGGATTTTATGAGTGGGAATTTCATGATGGTTTGCGATGAGATAAGTACTTGAAATTTAAAATTCACCGAAGAGTAATATTCACGCCGTTTGTCAAATCTAACCTTTAACCTTTCGCCTGCTTGGAGAGTAGAAATGCCGATTATTAACCTTAACAGTTGGTAGCACTATGAAAGTTTATAGTTGCACTAAATACCGCATTTGATCAACAAAAATTATTCAAAGACCTATTTGATTTCCCATTGAACTCTGACGATAGAAGTAGATGGAACATAGTTTCAAAGTAATTTTAGAGCCCAAAAGAGGGTAAAGAGCTTTACAGCTTTAGTTAGTTAACAAGTTAAACGTACAGCTAAAGATTAAAGATTAAGAATGTGTTATAAGCACTAGAGCACTGTTTTGTTGTTAAATTACATATAATTTGCAATAGCAATAATAATTTATTTGTCAATATACAAAAATAAATTGTGCTGACAATAAAATGACTAAAAACTGAATTGTGTTGACTAAAAACAATTAAAAACAAAATTGGAAAAATACAAATTTAAAATGAAGCTGCTCCATGAAATCAAAGAAAATTCTAATTAAGTGATGAACCCTCCCATCGGACTCAAGTCCTAAGGGCACTATTTTTCTCTGTGCGAATTCTGTCTTATATCCTCGTAGTGTTATATTTACTGTAGTGATTGAATTTCAAAATACTGTATTATGAGGCATTTGATCAGAGAAAATAAATATTCTAATATAAAAACCTAACGGTCAAACATATGTACAGCAACAAATAAGCGTCCCGTTGTTTGTATATAATCATAAAGCAATGTATCCACCAATTTTACGGATTCTCATAAAGAAATACAAAATTGCGTTCGAACCTTAGAAACCTATAACAGTTTTTATACTTTTAGTTTTACAGTGCTGAGGGGTGAAGACATAAAATTTGGTTCAAAATTATTACAGGCTCACTTTAACCGCTGTTACCATTCTTGCTCTAGACAATAATCAATTTTCTTCTATATGGGTCAAAAGTAATAATTTCGGAGATTTTGTAGATAATGTATTTGTAGTTGGACCAAAAATCAAGAAAATCAAGTATATATTTTGTAAAACATTGGTCGAGTTTTGATGGTTGCAAATAGTAATTTCCTACGTCACGTCTACCGAAAAGAAATAAAACTCGGGCAGAGTATGAAGGTGTTCTAGAAGGCTGTTTTATTTCCGCCGATTCCACAAATATTCCACACGTCATACATATACAACAGCCGGCCTGCTCCTGAGCGTCTTAGGGATAAATCACACCACACCCACACTTGCACACTACGCAGTACTGTTCCTGAGCACTTCAAGTATGTACTCTGTGTGCGTCTGGTTGAGTTCTGGACCCGGGAAATACCTGAAGCAACTCTATTGTAGATCTATTGACGCTAACTGTCCCTTCGTGCTCGGACAGAAACTAGTAAAATTTGTTAGATCATGTGCTTTGCTTTAATTTTTGAATCGTAGGCTGATGCAATAATTTAGAACTAACAGTGATGTTTAGTATTGATGTTCTTTTTTACTATCTGTTTAGGTGTAACATCAGGTTGAGATTTCAGATAATAATCTATATCATGCAGAGAGAATAAAATCTATTAATATATTAAATACCTGTTGGGTGCCTGTAGTGACTAGTTTTAAGCATAAGTGTAAATAGTGTGTAAAAGTGTGCTTATGTAAACAGTACCCCAGAAGATGCGACAAACGTCGCGAAATGTACATCGGGACTTTTCAATCTCTTCACAAGGTCTACAGGCACCCAACAGGTATTTAATATATTAATTTATATAGGCCTTGAAACTGGATATAATAAAATCTATTAAATAAATTTAAGAACACTAATTCTTTCACCTCAGTTTTTCTAGTTCAAATCTCGTGCTCACAATGCTTGCACTGTATAACCAATCTAGTGTTTGTATGGTGTAATGGATGCTGTATCTCTATGTAGTTGTCTGTCTGTCTATCAGGTGTCAAAGATGAAAACAGCTGATACCAATAGTCAGCTGATTGACCTTCCTGACCTGACCTTTACAGCTGATGTACTCTGTTGATGTTTGCAAATCTGACTAATCAAACAGAACAGATCTAAGATGTGCATCGTCTACCACTTTCTCCAAGCTACTGTTTATGTGGCTAAAATTGAACAATATATATTTTTGGCACAATACTGAGGGAATCAAATATATATTAAAATGTATATTACTATTAAAGAAGTTAACGATGAAGTACCCTGAATAAAATTTTAATCACGACTAGTTTCAGGACTGAGCCCATTATCAAGTGTATACAAACATAGTCTAGTACATCTAGGTTACAACTAATACAATTCTAAATAAACACATATGGAAAAAGTAATTGTTTTAGGCAGGTGATGAATAATTTTGTCTAAATAAACATTTTAGTTTTGGTTGATTTCTGCTATTTTTATATTACTGGTATGAATGTATTCGAAAATTGGATTTTTGTTTGTTGCGTGAGTAATATTTAGTATGTTTGGATCTGCTAATTTGTTGAGGTAAATGCGCAAAAGTCCATGCATACCTGTTCAGCAACGAGATTTCAAATCTGCTTATGTTTACTTAAATTGTTATATCAAGAAAATTTACAACTAAAATTTTTATTTGACAAAATTACTTGCCTAAAACAAACTTTTTCCAATGTGTTTATTTAAATTGTATTTGTTTCTAGATGTACTAGAATGTTTGTAAACTTGATACTTGAAACATTTATTCAGGGTACTTTGTAGTACTAAAAGTTTATGAACGATTTTTCCAAATATTAAAATGTATGTTAAGTAAAAGTGTGAAATCTATAGAAACTACTACCACTGGTAAAACAAGGTCTAATTCCGTAATATGCAATTTAACAATTTATACTAAATAAAAGTATTTTATAAATTCGCCTAAAGAGTAAATTTTTGGTTTATGAGGTAATTTATTAGTTATTGTTTTTATGAAACAAAGTCGTTGGTTGGTCTAATATCTATTAGGAGTTTGTTAAACATTTTGTCCAGCCTAAAGAGGACGTTTGTCAAACATTTCAACGTGATGGGATTCAAAATTTAACCTATTCTTATTACAAATTCCATAGTTATAAGAAGGTATCACGCATTGGAATTTCTGAAAACAAAATTAGCGTTTCAAATATGAAAAAGTAACGGTTAAAATGCTAAAAGAGACAAACGCATTAGGACAGACCTGTCTGTCCGAAACGTAGTGAAAAATCAAAATCAACATCTCTCGATGTAGCTGTCCAGCAAAACCACAAAAATTACAAAAACCAAAGTGCAAGGCTTTATAAATAAAACCAAATAAAATTAATAGTTTAAGCTTAAAATCTTATTTCACCGTGTAAGAAAATAATTTTAGCACAACGCCTAGCTATTTCAATACAACTAAACTGAAATTATGATTTAAATACAAAATCATATTATTTTCTTTCCTGCTCACACAAACAGATCTAGTTCAGTTGAGCCGCCAGCATCAGTTCTCCTTGTGATAACTAATGAGTTACACACACACACAAGCGTGAGTGCGACATTGTGGTGCCAGGACAGACCGGTGTCAATTAAACATGAATATGTTTTAATTCTGAGCATACAAAGGAGTCAGCAGCATGCGGGCACGTGGTTACCCAAGTAATGTTCTCCAGTAATTGCAGCTTACTTACTCTACGTACCGGTACGTGTTCTTGTTCTTCTTCATTGTGTGTATACTGCCATAGAATATACAGAGTGAGTTTTAAATGTCCAACCCCACCTTAAATGTTGAAAAAGTAAATATTTTTAAACCATTTGGGGAATGTGCGTCACCCCCCCCATTTTTTTACTAACCCACCCTCTTTTGTAACACTTCAAAACATAGGTAATTTAATACTAATTCAACGACGCAAAGAAAATGGTGTTATCTTGACTTTTTTTTGTTATACCAATTTCAAAATGATTCAAAATCAGGTTAAAATTTGCCAAATTTCACATACATTTTGTTTTGAATGACAAAATGTTCTTCATAAAATACTTATTGGGATTATGTTATAGGGCTGTGATGTTTCCCTAAAGAATATTTTGAAGAAAATGTTGTCATTCACAATAAATTGTATGAGAAATGTGGCATTTTAAACCTGATATTGTGTCATCTTTGAATTGTTATGACAAAAAACTAGTCGAGTTAAAAAAAAACTTTCTTTTCTACGATGAATTTGTGTTAAAATTTTTTTTTAGGTGCCACAAAGGGGTTTTGAGTTTAAAAGATTTGGGAAGGCCCCCCGGATTTTGGGTGGGGTGGATGAAGCAAATAACGTCAAGACAAACTTTAGAATCATATAAAAAACCTTCCCTAAAAGGTCTCCTTTTTCAAAAGTTATGGTGTGGGGGGACATTTAAAAATCACCCTGTATGTGTTTAGAAAGACAGGAGAAAAGGACAATTTTGAAATTAGTTCGCAGGTTAATTTATAGTTTGTTCGCCCATTATGGCTGTGTGCACTTGTTTATAGTTCTTATCGGAAAATTCAGCAAGGAAGGAAAAGGATTTGACTTCTTGGCTCTAAATTTAAGAGTAAGGACTCCTACACCACGAAGTCGTTATTTTCAAGTACAGTATATTTTGGTATAAAGTAAAAATAAAAGACCACAAATCGTCCAGCCAAATAAAACTGTAAAGATACAAAAAGTTCCAGTGTTTAAAATGTAACCAATCTTATTTCGTAACTATGAAAAACATAGATGAAAAGATTATAGATTCTTTTCAGGCTATGCGAGCTACAAGGTTGGTCTGCCCAATGGTCTAAATTTAATCAAATATAATTAAAGTATGTAATGAACATCGCCAGAATAATAACAAACGCTAGATCACGTTAGTTTTACACAACACAATATTGACTAACTTAAGTAAAAATGCGTTTATGTTTAAATTCTACCAGACACGAGCCAATGTTAAATTTAGGTAACCAGCTTATGCTACCCAACCCCCACCAGTATTAGGTGACAAATTAACTTATCATTTCAACTAGACATGAAAAACTACGTTGAGATCAAAATCAAAATCCAATTTGTCTCTTTCTTCATCATCCAAATTAAATCCTTAGATGGTCCTGTCCTAATTTGTAGCAGCCGGTTGGCTGACGAGATGACTGGGTAGATATACCGGTGTTTAACATTAATTTCGTAAAGGTGGGCGAGATAGTTCCACCAGTGCACACCAGGGGCGCTGACCTCGGCTAATTGTCGGCACAGATTAGTGGCAAGTCTAAAAAGAAACAGCTGAGAAAACAACCCACAGATTTCTTCGTACTGAACGGCAACGCTATTTTAGGTGTGTTTAATTTTGGGCAAATTCAGAACATGAAGGCCTGCTTAAAGCACCTTTTTAAAGCATACTAATAGCACTTTTCTGTTAAACATTAATTTCCTCACTAAACAGGTTCTGATTGGTCAGCAGCTAGAGCTATTTAGAAAAATCAGACAAATCGCCAGACTATTTCCTTCGAGACCTCGTACGGCTTCATGAGGAGACGACCCTTATTGTTTAATGTATTCCTCCTGAAACTAAAGACGAGTTGATCGAACGCCACAAAGTAACATACAACAAAATTACTAACAATAATCTAGTTCATCCGGGTCGCACCGCGTCAAAACATCATAATAATTAGCTTGGGATATTTAAATCTCGCTGTGGAGTATCATCTTCAGTCACTGATTGGCTGAAATCATTTCACTGTTTTAGTCAATCAGTGACTGAAGATGGTACTCCACAGCGAGACCGAGATATCTCAAGATTAAATTAGATATGATTTAATATAGAGATATCAACCGAGATATCATCAGTTGTGGGTAATTATGATGTTTTGACGCAGTGTGACCTGGAAGAACCATATAATACAGGATGGTACAAAAAGGATGGTACTCGTAATTTTATGATAAGTATTTCTTTTATTGGCTATAGATTCGAGATAATGGGAATAGTACGAATAAATCGAATTCCTGCAAAGTTTCAGATCGAATTGACGATTGAGATATGTTTGTTAGCTAGACACCTTTGTTTATTCAATAAAATATATTTTATTTATTCAACACTTACAGTTTTTGTTTGTCAGTTGACTAAAACATAGCGATGAAGATTAAGTGGCATGGATGTTCTATGAATTAAAATAGTAATTATTCCTCGTATGCTTGGCACACTTGTTTGCTCTAAGGTCATGTAGGCCTGTGGTAGCGGAACTAACAGCACGCTTGCCACTTGGAGGGTTAAGTACGACCAAGGATGCGAGCCGTGACTGCTTCTGTTCACTGTGCTACACTTCTCATTAGGGAGCACACGGTCAAGGTCGAGAACCAGATTAATTGTACGGTAAACCTTACGGCAGGAATCACGCTGAATGTTGTAATTGATGGTAAACTATTAAATACTAATACTTTTGTATTTTTATTTATTTGAGTTTTTCATGGGGTGATCGTAAAGGTCTCTATAAGCGATTAAAAAGTGTTGTGTCTATTTGTGTTTATCAATGTTGTAACTATGCTCACCTTAGCAATCATCCAGATTTTGTTAGTCAAAATCGATCTCGGGATCGAAACACCATCTTCAGTTGGGACTTAGAAAAACCAACATTTATATGCTAATAAAAATCATTTTTTAGCAGTAGTTGCAGTTTTTAGCATATTACTGGTTTACATAATACAGTATTGGTTTTCCAACTGAAGATCGATCCCGAAATCGATTTTTATTAACAAAATCTGAATGATTGCTAAGGTGAGCATAGTTACATCATTGACAATTTACAAGCAATCAGAGGCTTAACATTAATTTATTTGTTTTGGTTTGTTTGCACTTTCACACCCACTCCACTATACTACCATATATTATAATTCATAGTTTGAAAGCATTGAATGTACTTACAGAAGTTCAACTGAATGTTTATACATATTTCAGTCAACTGTCCATTTTCGAGTAGTTCAGGATTGTTGCCTACAGGTGAGCCACTTGTTTACTTTTGGCAGAGCTAGTCACTATAAAAGGCTATGATCCTATTTACCACATCTTCAAAAGCTTCTGGGGTTGATACCGACATAGTGCGGGCTGATCTCAGCGACCAAGAGTCCCATTTGAGGTAAGCTTCCATGATTAAATTCAATGATGGCTCTTAAAACGATCCGATCCAATAATGACGATTCATGTTGCTTGTAATTTAAAAAATCCAAAGGAACCGAATATGTTTGAATATGATTTAGTGGACCCGTGGTGGATTGGAATCGTGCGCGACTCTGGAGCTGATCACTCCGCTAACGCGGGTTCGATCCCCGCAGTCACCACTTACATTTGTAATGTGAATATACGATAACGCTAGGTAAAGGTTAAAGGTAAAGTTTGTCTTGTTTGTTAGAACTACAAAGTCCTCTCTACCACTCAACCTCGACCTTACCTAGCGTCACCGACACACTAGGTAAGGTTGGATGCTAAACATGTTGAGTGGTAGAGAGGACATCGTTGTCCTAACTTCGCCTCGTTAAACAAGACAAACTTTACCTTTTTGTCACAACCTGCAATCCTGAACATTAACACGCGTGGAATTAGGTTTGTCTTTTCACGTTCGTATTTGTGTAAAGTGTAAACCTGTGCATACAATCCAAAAACTACCAATACACAACGATTCAAAAATTGAATGGATATAGTAAAACCAGCCTGTCGTCTAGAAAAATAGACACCTGTGATTGCGAAGTCACAAATGTTATGTAGAGTTCATTTTAAATTACCCGCTTTCAAACTACTTCAGAAATTCGGACATTGACTTCTAAATGGCCTTTACATCTGTACATTGTACAACCGGTCTCCCCAGCCGCAGACTGTGCTGTGGAGTGGCCGGTGGTGTCCCGCTGGCACATTGTTGTACAGAGCAGGGGCTCGTACCTCGCAGGGGTTCTTTGTGCACCACTGTTTATACACAAGGCTTTTACCTTAATCACTGGCCGGCCAAACAGAAGTGACCACCTCGCTCTCCTCTTTAATTCCACAGATGGAAATTTAGAACTTTATTGCGGCCCTTATCGATTGAGGCTCCTGGTGGGGGTCTTGGTGCACGAGACAAAGGTTTGGAGAGTTTTAGTTGATGGAGTTTTCAATGTTTTGCTGATAGGAGTAATGTCTGAAAGCCTTAGGCTAGTTTTGGGCCTTTTGTAGGTTTATGTGAATTTCTTAACTGATGCTTTCAACCATGGAAAAACTAAGAACTAGCTTGGTTTGTGGAAAAGATAACTCCGATAAAACTGTTTTCTTAATGATTCTTTTATTATTAGGGTATTATTAACGACCACGTAAAGTTACGTTAACGCCGTATTAAAAGTTGGGTTTTCTTTGTAATCTGACTCGCTTTATCCTTTCGCAATAAGCTCTTTTTCTGTCATCAGTCCAGGCTATTCCTCTGCTTTTAGTAACTTCCCTCTGGCCAACCTACCAATCAAACATTTTTGTGTAAATGTGTTTCTTTCATAAATATCCGTTTGTGTGATACCTCCCGCTTTAAAATATTTTTTAACTACCGTTTACATTTTAGACATAACACACACTTGTAATTGAACGTTGCTACGTATTTATCACACATGTTACTTAAACACGTGCATCTTAAATAGCCATTCTACCTACAAAACCGTTTGGTGATAGTGTAGTCTTTTAGTTTTTCTTAAACGAATCAACATTTTGGCCAAATATAATATCAAGATATCCTTAATATGTTAAAATTTGACATCGTTGCCGTAGAATGACGAAATTTCACCATCTTTGCTAAGAACGACAAGTAAAAAACAAACTGTGGTGAGCGTTGCGAGCAAAATGAAGAACGAGCGAGTGAAATCTAAGGAAGGTGAGCTGCACGCCAACAGCTGTTTCCCTATAGTATAATTGTCAGGAACTAATTTAAACGCTTGATACCGCATGTTACATAGCCCATCACAGTTTTCATTATTAATAAAATATACATACAAAGAAGGCATTATGGTTATATTTTGTACTATGCTAAATACAACCTCGTTTGAAATACAACCATGTAAAATAAACTTTAAATGACCCCCTTTAAACTCACAAACAACTTTTAATCGTAATCGTAACTCCCTTATCATTTTCTAATGAAGGAAAGTTCGACGCAAGAATTGAAGAGAAGCCACATTAAAATCAGCTCAAAGACAAAAAGCCGAGACATGAGACAGATGACGGTAATTACTTTATAATCTCATCCCTGACGACTTCTGCAGAGTCTTTGTAGATTAACCATCGTGCAACGTACGCTGGAAAAAACTCATCAATTTGGAATTATTCAGATTTTACTTTAAAAAGCAAGTGAACTAAATAAGTGCACTTTATTTGCACCAGTTCACTTTGTGGCAGTTTTTAATATAGAAAGATTATTTGATTTTAAACCACGAATTGATTTAAGGCCCCTTAAAAATAAATTTAGTGGATTATAGCCAGAAAATGGTATTTTAATATGAATAGGTGCGTTCACATAAGGTGTAATTAACTCTGAATTAATAGTGGACACGCTTTAATTTTATGAACAATTAAAACTTGGAGCCGAGAGAAATTTAAAAGTTAAGATATAAGTACGTTTTTTTTGGTACCAAAGACAATTCATGAATTGGTGCACTATATTGTGCACTATATCCACTATATTATGGATACCCATAAAAGAAATTGTGTGAAAGTTTTTGATTTTGAGAGTATTTATTAAAAGAACTGATGAATACAATGTGATTAGTAAGCAAGGAAATGTAAATCACAACATAATACTGGTAATACAAATCTACTGTTAATAACCTATAATTTATTTTTAACTAAGTTCTATTGATAATCGGCATTCGTTGTTTTTCCATAGTTGTATATCATTTTGTTTATTTACCGCAATATATGCTTATTTACCGGTATATGCTCTATAGGCTACTCTATTAACTTACGTACAAAATCATTTCGTCAAAAATTTAGTTTCTTTATTTCATAAATAAATCTAACTTATTGAAACTGTGCAGGCTCTGGTTTACTCTTTGAAACACTGTCATCAACAACTCCAAAAATAACTCATGTCAATTTTCAAAAATTCATTCCATATAAATACATTCCGGGCTCAGAACGCAAAAGACACAGATGAGAGAAAACCAACAGATCTAAGCCAGCAGCCCCCGCAATCAATCCCACCACAAGGCAAAGGACCTCAGCCCTTTCACAAGAGTAAATGAATTTTGACTTGGGACTTCAAAAAGGAACCGCGGATTATCCGCACTTGATTAAAAATTTAGTGGAATTGATGGGAAGTGAGGGGAGGGGGAGTATTGTTGAAGGCGAACAAAAGCAGTCACCCTTGAAACCCGAGTAAACATCAACCCTTGGTGTGTGTGTGTGTGTGTGTGTGTGTGTGTGTGGTAGTTGCTGGCAAATACATTGTTTAGAGGTCATTATCCAGCCCCTTTACATCAACCCTCTCACCGCACTGTCTGACCTGTAAATTAATTAGTGGTCGGATTGAATTACCTGATGGAATTTGATTTCAGTTTACCTACAAGTGTACAAATATATTATACTTTAATATATCTACGTAGGCAATAAATGTTTATCAGTTATTTACATAAGCTGTCTTGTATTATGTTTATACAACACAAATATATGTACTTGAAAACTGTTCTCACGTAATGCACAAATTGGTTCTAAACTCTTCGCAAGATATACTTTGATTACTTACACAACATACAAGCTTAGCTGTGGAAACGGACACAATTTGCTGTTTCCAAGTTAGTTTTAACTGTTGACGGTGCGTTCCCCATTATTATGGTTATGATATTGATCTTTGTAAGGAACAAATCAAATTAAAGACGTTTCAAAAAGTAAATTATGTTTCAAATTATTTGCTGGTTTGCTCGTCACATTTTCGTATTTTTACACAGTTGTAAACAAACCCGTGATGTACTACAAAAAATGAAATTGTTTATTTTTTGTATTTAAGGTTTGTACACACTTGAAACCGTTGTATACAGACAAAAATAAAGAAGTAGAGGCTTGGTTCACATACGGCAAACAAACAATTTTTCATTAGTTTATGGTCATCATTTGTGTTTTGTTTTCATTGTTAAAAAATAAAAATATAATGAAATTTTAATAGTGTTGTATTTTCTCAATTCATCAGACGGAAACAGAAATATAAAGAGAGGGAGAGAGACGTTTGCGGACTGTGGAGGGCCAAAGTTGTGCAGGGCAGAGGCCCAAGTAAGCCTGGCCATATTAAACTGTCACCCGGCAGTAATGTGAGTTTATCCCAGGAATGCTAAGTGGGGGTCACTTAGGCTGAGTTATGGCGGGATAACTCCAGGCTTTTGTTCTCTGCAAACATAGAAACCCGAGTCACTTGATGCCTATCTGACCATGCATGGTGTGGTACAATGCTGCCGTACTCGAGGTAAGTGAAACCACGTTGAGTTTACAGATAGTAATAAAACTCTGTGTGTGATCTCTGGTGTATATTTTCTAGCGAATTGCCTTTGGAAAAATGAGGTATTTAAGGCGTTTCGCATGGTAAGACCCACACCCGGTACCATGAAATGTGCACCGATCCTTTTCAATACTGTATATCAATATGTATTTATGTGTATCATCTCTACAGGTCGCATTTTGTGTCCAATTTTCATGAAGTTTAGTACAAATGTTCCTTTTGAATATCTCAAAAGTAGTTTTAATTATCTAAAAACAGTATATTTCATCCATTTTTTTATAAAAATTTGAAATAAGTATGTGTTTTTACAATATCCGTCAATAGACTAAAAATCGTAAAAATCCATCGAGTCATTTTAAAAACGCGGCCAAAAAGGTTATTTTTCGCTCTAACAGTGTTATAAGTAGTCCAATTTTAATAAAATTTGAGACAGATTTCTCATTTCTGATACGTAGACTAGTAAAACGTGCAGTAAAACAGCCTCGTAACTCCTATGGTAATAAGGAAATTCGCTTCACCCATGCTAACGGCGGTTTAGCGTTTAGCTGCGTGTCGGCCTGAATTAATCTAGAGGCTGGTTTTACTCACTCTATTCTGGTTTTAAATTATCTGTTTAATGTTTTCCGAATACTATGCATAGGTTGACACCTTCCACAAATTTGAACAGTGAAAAACCCAAAGTCCAGGCGTGATGATTTGCAGGATAGCTGGCTGTGATCCTTGTGCGGTCGAACTTTCCCTAAGTTGACCACTGAGGAGGACCCTTAAAAGTCATCTCTGCAAGCCTAAATTTGAAATTCTATAAACTAACCCATCCATACCTTATTTAAAGAGCCATTTTCATGGCACAATAAGTGATTTAAATAACTACCTAACTATAATTCATAACTAACCTCCTCAATAAAACACCTACTCATCCTACCTATCAGCAACCTAACCCTTCACACCCAATCCACAACTCATCAAGAAACACCCCCCCTCCGCGCCCGGGGCAAGACGCACTTCAATCTCTTAGGAAATTGGGCTTAATTAAATCACCGGGGGTGGAGAGGACCTCACCACAGAGGACGGAACGGAGAAGTTACTCCTCTATGGACTCTAATGTCATTACTCTGTGGGCCGGAATGACTCACAGCCGTCAAGTCGTCATCTAGACTAATATATGCGGGCCATGTCTCCTATTTAAATGTCCTGGTGTAATTGGTGGTATGCTATACGGGTGGCGGTGGCGGTGGCGGTGGTGGTGATTTCAATTCACTGGGTGACTGCTGTATTGAGGTGGTCACAAAGGGTTTAATGTGGGCCCGTATGCAAGTTTCGGATCTGATTGCGTTCGATTGGGTTAATCGGCTATGTGACCGCGCGCACTGAGATATGGAGATATGGTGGTAAGTAGCCGCTGTAATACTGGCTACATGTTGAATTCTACAAATCTACTTTAAAAAGTTCCATTTTTTACGTGTTTAACTCAAGATTTTAGGCTGGGTAGTTATAAAGTTTCGGAAGAAACTCTATATACGCGTTTAAAAAGGTTGTCTGCTTTACGATGAATGAAAATACTCAATTTTAGATTTTAAAGTGACGGCGTTTTTGGCTTCTTGCTCACCTTTGTATCGAAACTCGAAGTGGCACTGAGGCTGACCCTTATAACTACTGTAATAAACAAATAATCTTGTATTGAAACTACTGTGGTGTCATATTTATCTCTTTAGGGTGGCCAAGTTTGGTTTGCATTAAAAAGTATCAGACGTCCCTATCGTTCAAGGGATATTTTTAAACTCCAGATAAACTCCACAAACCATTAAAATACTTGTAGAAAGATTTTATAATCAATACACAGTTTTATTGTAATTTTAAATGAAAAGAATTTAAGAAGAAACTGCTTCAGTTTTTCTATCGTACTGTGTTTGAATCGATTTAAAAAAATGTCCAGTGTGATAATTATGTAACCCATTTTAGTACTAAACATTGCAGTCTCAAATCTGCAGCAATTGGTTTGGCGCTGTCAGTAGCCTACTAATCGATTCTAAGATCAAATGGGGTAAACTGAGAGGGGGGATTAACCTTCAAAGTTTAAGGTTACTCGATTCGAGGTTCTGTGCTGTCATCGATATCAAGTGACCAAGTGGGTAGAATCCTGATTTTTGCCTCATCACAACCAACCCACATTTCCTATAATCATTCTAATACATTTGACAATAACAAATGACCATTAGAGTCAAACATTTCAGTAACTAATCATGAAGTTTCCTTGATGACAACTGGTTCAGTAGATGAGTCACCAAAGCACCAAAGGGTGTAGAGGTGTGGGGTGCTGAATGTTACAGTAGGGGAGGCTGTAGCACGTGGTACATACATACATCAGGTGTATCAGATCATCTCAGTAACAGCTGAGAGGGTGAGAGTCACGTGACATATCAGCTGGTTTCTAACCCTTCTCCGGTTATAATGTGTCTTCTTAACCCCTTCGTTTAGGGACCGTTGGAAGAAGGCTGTTGATAGGATGGTTTTTCCTGACTGTGGAGTTTAGAAACCCAAATTGTATTGGCAATGCATTTAAAATTCATTTGGGGTATGTAGGTGTAGCCTTTTATTTCCTTTTACTATGTTAAAAAACTCCCTCTGGATGCAATTTACGATTAGGTAAAATCGAAAATCAAATAGTCACTTTAAATATTTTGCCTTTTAATATATTGCTTAAAATACTTGACAGTTATAAGGTTGAAATTCCCACAACGGTTTCACAGCGGACTTCAATACACCTTTAAAGTTACATTACTCGAATCTTGTGGGGAGGTTTTACACCAATGACAAAAGTTGGGAAGGTTTGTTAGCAGACATGGTAAGCCCTACGAACAATTCATGGGTTTGGTTGGTTTGATTGTCGTTTTGTTGGACGGGTTATTCCAACGAACACAGAGTCTCTGGATTATTCCTTCCCTTCTTACATTGTTTTTTCAAATCAATCAAGCTACCAAAAGCAAAATTGTAAATCCCTACGAACATCGGATGTTGAGTGACATTAGTTATTCGTCTAACTGCGCTACAGACCAATCAATCAGGTTTCGACTTTTTCCCTTTAAAAGTAGTTCAAAAGCGATTTTCACTGCTCAGATGAGTGTGCCTCAGGAAAATTCGCACAGTGCAAAAAGATTTACATACATAATGAAATTGTAGGCTCAGAGTGTGAAGCGGAAGTAGAAGAGTATTGTGTTGGACGGGCAGAGGGGCTGAGGGTTGGCAACCCTGAGGCGATGCTAATCCACGCCCCTGCCACCAGATGTCTCTGCGGTCTCCACCTCACTTGCGCTCTCGGAATATGGATGAGCGCCTTCGTCCCCACACACACACACACGGCGAGCTGTCCAACCTTAGACTACGCCATGAAAATGGTTAACAACGATACTTTTCCGTGAAAACTAATTGTACCAAATTTTATCTCCCTCTTGTTTTTTTTTTGCTCTACTGGAAAGGTTGAACAGAAATGCGAGAAAGCATGATTGCTGCAGGGTTGGTAAGAACAGGTTAATAATTTACTTTGGAGCTATTTACATATTTTAAATCAAACTAAATTCATAAACATTTGCCACAATATAAACACAAAGAACCAATCACAACTAATGCCTCAAATTATGTTTTCTACACTATGTACTATGATTTTAGCTGTTTTCGTGATGTGTTTACAACCTGCGAAACATCATATTTTCAACAGCTGTCTATTGTTTACTACCGAAAGTAACTTTGTTTACAACCGAAAATTTGCCACTGTCAACAACTTAATAACCAAAACACATTCTTGCTATCGTTTCTGGTTTAAAATTTTTTCTAATTTAATAAACAAAACATGTTTGTAATTTATTAAACCGTTAACATTCCAACAATGAGCTTTTATTCCGTAGTGCAGTGAAAAGTATCGTTCAAAACTCGAGTGAAAGTGTTTTGCATGTTCTCGACCAGTCTCGCACCTCAAACATATGGTCTCGAACATGCAAAACCCCACTTTCCACTCTTGTTATAAAATTTACTATTGATTTGGAGTTTTGCAGAAATTCAATTTTTTATCAAGGTATAAGTTTATTTAATAAACTTCCAGGTGAAATTAAACAATTACCTGGCTTGGATACTTTCAAACGCAGACTAAGATGATATCTCTCTCGAAGGCTCCTTTATAGTTTGTCGGAGCTTCTCATGGCACTTAATAAACTGTTTTAAATTACTGTATTTTATAAGTTTAGTTTTATCTATAAAAATTAAACAATGATTTGTATTTTTTGACTTGCATAGAAATTTAATTTACATGTAATATGATGTAAAAAAAGAATTTGAATTTTGACAGGAAACGTACATTATGTTTGGGAAGCCGTGAGTATGCAAGGTGTTTAAAACGGGTAAATCGAAATATATAAATAAATACAATGGAGATAAATGTGGTGTCGATTGTGAGCCGTTCAGTATGGCTAGTTTGGTAGATGAATTACCATACCCAGCGAAAGAATTGATAGAAGAATAAAATACATAACAAAGATGAATCTAGTTTGGCTCCTTATTAGATTTGTATTTATGAAGTTTATTGAAAACATACATTTTTATAGTTGATGTTATGGTCTGTAGATGGGAACATTGTTCCCGAAAAGCTTTACCAACTATAACAAGTTTTATTAAACTATTTGTTTTTTCAATCAATTTCAAAATTACTAGAATAAATTAATAAAATAAAATCTATTTTAAAACTACCTCACCGAAGTCAAACGAATATACTGAGTCATTTTTCACAAAAGGGTTCTATTTAAAGAAAAGTCAGCAGTTGTATTGAAAACTACACACTTTGGCTTCATTTACATCCTACCATAACCACATACTCACTCACATTATTAGCACCCCGCGTTTATTTCCAAATGCAAATCTCGGCGAGGAAATCAGCACCAGTCACTCATTGACAGCTGATCATCCAATAAGTCCCCTCGCACAGCTATGTTTACCACAATATAATCCCATCCTGGTGGTTAGCATACATTACCATACATCTCGTGGTGCGCACTATCAATCAGTGCAGTGCATGGTCAGGGGGTGGTTGCGGACAAAAGATCAAGTGGCCCCGGGTCATGGCGAGGGGGTGAGTGTGTGTGCACTGCTCACATTTCCCTGGAGGCTTGTGGCCAATCGCTCACCCCCTCGGTACGTCATAACCCCTAATTACTGTCTCCGGCCTCGGTCATCCCCCGCCACGTGCTGCAGTCTGTGCGCTGCAAGATGCTGGACAGTGAGGCAAGTGTACAAGGTAGTTATAATAGCACCTTTGTAAACATTTAAACCCTATACTGCAAAGGAAACAGTTTCAACCAGAAGGGAAAGAATCGCCTCAGGTCAACTTGTATAACCTCCAGTCGGTTAAAAAGACACAACCTTACATGAGGAAGGTTTTCATTACATGAAACGTGTTGAACTCACGAAATCCAATGCAGTTCTAACAACCCAAAGTATGAAATATTATCGTGGTATTTTTTTATGAATAAGAAGAACGGGACATTTTGGGATTTGGAATCTGATCCCGTTTTCCGGACCTAAAACATAACACAAAACACTAGGAAAGGAGCTAGCCTAAAGTAATTAAGTAACCTGAGTAGTCGAACACACCTAACGAAATGTGCGTGTCCTCCTCCTTGAAGTCGTCAACAACGTACTTCAAACAAAGAAACTAAATCAGCAAATTTCTCGCAGTCCCCAGACTCATGGTCACTGTAGGATAAAGATCATCGACCACTACTCTAGAAACTTTTAAAACCCATAATCCAATCAACAAAACAACAATAAGGGTGAAATCACTTGAGTCGGCTCCGATGCCGAGCCCCACTTCTGAAAATATTCACAGGCAACCTGTTAACTTACATAAAGAGAGATGGATGGTGTTGTGAACGCTCCATTGTGGTGTGAGAGCCAAAAAAGCGCTCCGACAATTAAGTCGGGGTCGGGTATTAAACAATTTTTCACACATTTGTGGGGGTGACCCTTTTTGATCGATGGAGGGAAGGAATGTGTCTACCCCTACAACACGTGCAGGCGACTTGACCTCTGCTCTGGCGCGCTCTGCCGAGTGACGAATGTATTAGCGATGACGTCACAGACATGGGATAAATGCTGCTGCTTGCAGATTCGGGAATTATGATGTTAATACAAACAAACGCAAGTGAGTTTTGTTAGCTAATTTCTATCGCCATTTATGCCATATAACAGATCAGGTTGCAATTTTGAGCTTCCCAACACCTCTTGAGGCAAATGGCAAAACTGTACTTGATCTAACTGTTTGGATTTCTTTGTTTGAAGTTTGTTGTTGACGATGGGAGGATTTCAGAAGTTGAACTATTATTGCGGACATTTTCCATCGTTAGTGAACAAAAAGGATCACGACGTTTCGGGATCTGCAATCTGATCCCGTCTTCAGGTGAAAATAACCTAAAACATAACACAGAACATTAGAAAATGAGCTTGCCCATATGTTTGGATTTCATTGATTATTTGGAACACATGTTAGGTACGATGTTATAAATGTTTCTACCAGTATCAAGTTGAATGAAACTCGGATCATAAATACAGTTTTTAGAGCATAAATCACCATTTTTGGAGCATCGCCCACCCACCTCAAGGTCTTTCCCGATGTAAACTTTCCCCCGTTACAGGAGATTTGCTAGGATGCACTGTAGTACTTGTGGCTACGCGTCGGCTGGGTTATATATCCAATACTTTCTAGATCTTCTCCGCACGAAGTGTAGTTAGACATCTGATCCTGTACTAATCTGACTTAATACTTTAATTTTGACATCACTAGAAAAAATTTAAAATTACTGTCTCAAAGCTTAGTATGAGTGCCTACGTTATGAGGCATCATCAATGTAATGTAGTTATGGCAGCTTTATTTATCTTGTTGACTGGATGACTGCTAAGATCAACATTGTTTGTCGTATCAGAGTACCAGAGTATTGATGTTGATTGTTTTACCACCAAGTTTAATTTGTGTGCAAGATTGCTGATATTCTTTAGACTTTAATTAACCAAATCATTGTCCACTGAATTTAACATTGTTGACCGAATTTATTTAAAATTTGTCCACCGAGTTTGTGGTGTACTATTGCAACCCCTAGCATATTATTGCGAACGTTTTCCAGCGCTTTAAGTGAGCAAGAAGAACACGACGTTTCAAAATCTAGAATCTGGTCCCGTCTTCAGGTAAAAGTTACCCTAAAACATTAGAAGATTAAATACTATTCCCATTACAACTGTGGGGATGGGGAGATCCATTTTATGTTTGTGGTCACCTGGATGAGACGAATTTAAAGTCCAAACTAACGACTGATTCTTCTAAAGCAATCTTCAGAGTTTCTTAGTTTTGCATTTAAAAAAATCTCTACACCGAAATCTTAGAGTTACAAATATATAGATCGACGTAGGAAGCCTTCTTCAAGCGTGACCACGACCTGGCCTAGGAGCGATTATGTGGGTTGGGGGGTTCTCAGGGTTCAGCAGGGGAGCCGCCAAACACCGCCACATCAAACATTAATTAATTTCACAGATTTCTAAAAGCCGTGACATTCCTGGGCTGACTAATGATCGGTATCGGTCAGCAAATGATCGGGATCGCAAACAGGCCGTTAAATAAGACCAGCTGTCTAATGATGCCTGGCCACGATTGTCCGCTCACGGCTGTACCAGTGCCATGTGTGGTGGAAGTTATTGATTTTACATTGGTAAATACTATGAAAAGATACAATTTACAAAGGCTAAATAGTTTATCACTCAACCACCGGGTTGTGTTGGTTGTGTATGTATTGTAAAGAAAATACGCGACGCGGTTCTTTGTTGTTATTCAGTTGTTGATATACATAATTTGTTACATAACAAACTTGATAGTTTTCAGTCAACTGATCGGTTCATACTAAATTCTTAGTTATTTCCGTGTACTTTTACCGGAAAAACTCTAAAAATTCAATTGGAGCAAAATATAGTATTTAAGTTTAAAACATCCCTTAATGCGTGAATAATGTTTCTTTGTCCAGAAAACTCTTTGATAAAGAAATCAAACAGATGCTGTACCGATACAGTAGTCTACTTTCTTTTGATATTGGTGTAACCGTGTAAACTAATAGCTCTATTTCCTGTAGACATTCGCTAGTAGGAAAAGTAAAGATATCCGAGGACTTCTCAAACCGTAAAATATCCATCCTAAAGGTATCTTCAAGATATTTTATGAACTTGATTCGGCAGATGTTTACCACAACTTAGACAAACGTCCGTTTGTGGAAATTAAAAACTTAACATTTTAATAGAACAGCACTATAAACTGTTTAAGTAAATTACTTCATTATAAATTCAAACCCATAACCGCTACTGTTTCCCTAAAAGTCCACCCATAAAGTTGAAAATAGCAAATTGCTAAAGTAAATTCCGCGGGAAATGTATGTAAATTTGTCGGAACGGACTTGAACAGATGAATAGTTTAAGATGTTATACGACGAGGTCGCGTATGAAAGTGCCACCTTTAGCCCCGCCACGTTCACTCGCTGATAAATTACGTCTTTTCGCGGCTTTGAGTAGCTATAAATTGATAGCGGACGGAGAAATTTATGTAAAACTCGGCAGAGCGCGCGCGGGGCGTCCCACGCGGGGGTCTCGGGTGTAATTAAACAATCTGTGGTGTACTCTGTGGACCGGACATGTGTTGGTTTGTATAGTATAACACTTCCGGCGTTATGGTGGACGTGATGAGGTTGTCACACCTGTCGCAGCTGCGGGTGACTCGTGAGACCTAGTCCACTATGACGTCACGCTTCTGTTAGCGCCGGCGTTACGATCATTTTGATTTATGTGATGAATTGACAGATTTTTGCCAGCGGTTTTGGAAGGGGGTTTGTACTTAAAATTTAATTATAAAACTGTCTATAAATTCAACATTTAATAATTAAAATAAAAACTTAAAATGTAATTATTTTGAATCTGTTTGGGGTTTGAGCTTTTTTACCGATTTTTAAATACTTCCTTCTAATTTATAATCAATTGGTGCAATAGGTCCTCTAAAGATTTAGCATAACTCAAAGCGCTTCCTAATGATTATAATTTATGACAAGTTTTAAAATGTAATTGTAAAAGAATAGTCGTTGGAAAATAAATGCTTCACCAGCGTTGCCAAATTTGCCAACTGAACCGATTTGTGATACAAAACATCAGTTTAGTTGACCAACTTGTAATCGCTTTTCATCAAACAAGGTCTATAAACAACTCTACTACCTCTACTTCCTTATTAGGCCCTATTACTACCTAAACTATTTTCCCATCCCTTAAAAATTCCAACTACAGCACTAAAAACACCCAGCGCAAACAACCTCCTTTCTCACCAAAGGCCACCATTTATCTAGATTAAGAAACCCTTATCAAACTAGATCAAGTCGACGTAACCTGCGCGCGCAGACAGGTATTCGGAAGTGCGGGTCTCGCTGTCGGAATTAATCACTGAAAATAAATAGTCGGGTGACTTGGTCGTGAGAACGCACAGGGCAGGGGCAGGGGCAGGGGTTGTGTAGGGTCGGGACCGTTGGAGGGACAGTGGTCAAGGGGATGATGTCTGGCAGGTAATGATGATAGTGCAGTGTAATCACCGGCACCCCTGAGGGAACACCTACGGAGGATTACACGTCGTCACAGGGATTAAGTAACCTGATACTCGCAGGGTAGTAGTAGATATGTAACCAAGTGAAACTTTGCTGCTGAAGTACTATTTTCTGTTTTTACAATGAATCAAAATTTTTCAAATTGTTTTTTTCAAGTGAGAGTAATAACCAACAAGAACTTTAATTTCTTATTTAAGTCAAATTTATAGTAAAGACATTAGAAACCAGTAGTTTCTAGGTAATCAATTTGTTTAACAGAAATTGAAATACATGTGCATATTACAAATTCAAGTAGGAGGTTACACAATTCGACCTGAGAAGGTTTTTCATGCAAGTTCGTCCCCGCATAAATTTGAACATTGTTTGCAGAATAATGTAGAAGATGCTTTTCTAATCCAAAGATCTACTTTCAACATTATAAGGACAATTCTAAACGAGATATTCTGAAATCGTCCAACATTTATCAACTACAATTCATTGAATAAACTATTACAAGAGAAGACAACAAAGCACAAATCTCTGACCAATCTCTTGTTGTTATAAACCCGCATAAACTCTCATTAAATAGTCGAATTTCTTTTTCTCTACAACAATATTTTTCACAATAACATTAAAAAGAATGACATTTCCCAAAGTTAAATTCAAATACAGAAATCTCGATGTACACCTAAAAAATACGCATGGAGTCGTACAGTAGCACCTTGTATCAAGAATGAATGACGGACCTTGTACCAATTTTCCGTACTACAAAACCCCACGGCCCGAAGTTCAGGCTGCATATGGCGTAAATTCTAGTCCCTAACGTCGCCACGTGGTTCTATTTCAGTATCTTTGATAAGAACAGCTGATGACTTTGAACTTTTAGTCTAGAGTACCAAAAGGGCATCGAGAAACCGATAACAAACTAATGAACTCTCTTTTTTTAACACTCTGTGTTTAAAGAGGGAGAATGAGTTGCTGAGTGTAACATTATTTTTGACTCATCGTCATTTTAATTTTTCGCGAAAAATCCACTTGAATTTCTATTAATATATTGAAGTTAATTGAACTGGCGCCCAAATTACATGTTGTAGAATGCATTTAATGAATATAGTGTTTTACACAGAGTGGTCCAAAAAAAGGTACTCGTCATTTTATGGTAAGTAATTCTTTTAAAAGCTATACAGAACTGACTTTATCTTAAAACTAAATGCTCTACATGTTTTCCACCATTGACATATTCCGTACGTCTTTACATGTTTGCAAACCATTCCTAACCATTTCTGAAAACTGTTTCAGGCCACCTACTCATAGTAGGCCTACTCAAAATCTGAAGCAAAACATAACATGTTAAGACGTACTGTATTATATTATAACATAGTCAATGGCGGAGTCATATCGAGCATTTAGTTATAAGATAGAGTCACTTTTGTATAGTTGATAAAAATCATCCCTACCATAAAATGACGAATACGTTTTTTGGACTCACGTATATTCATTGCAATTCTGTAAAACGTCATGACTAAATTTTGGAAAAGACTGAAAACAGCTTCGTATACAAGCGAGATACATCAATATTTTAGTTAAAAAATATCAACTAGTTTTACAGCCAAAAGCACTTCTAAAGAAAAAAGTAGACAGGACAAAAAATGAAAGCACATGCGAGAGATCAGCATCTGGCCGCGTAGAGGTGACACGCAGCCCTACTCCAGCTTTAATCATCTGGTGGCAGAACACAAGGCAAGGGGGAGGGAGGGTGAGGGGAGGCTTGTTTGTCATCGGCAAATATTGGTCCACAAGGAATCCGACACTTGGAAAAAGTGAATTAAGCCCCGAACACACATGCAAACCCTAATGTGATCAAGATCATCAAACACACGGCACAGGAGTGATTGGAGTTGCCAGGGTGAATGAAAGAGTGAGGTGCAGGTGAGGTGGGAGGTGGGGAGGTAGGGTGGTTGGTGAGTAGTGATGCTAAGACCGGGAAAACAAACAAAAATTGTAAAGCTCAACGCGTAAAATTTAAAAACTCAAAGACATAAAGTTTATTTTTTTTATAAAATAAAATGAATATTAAAGAGTGTTAGTAACTTAACTTAATAACATTACATATATTTTTCACTTTCACTTCAAGTATATAGTAAAACCTAAATAGCTGACAAGATTACGTTACATGTTGAAAAACAATAAAAGTTTTGTTTGTAGCCTACTCGTAGTTCAAAAAAGCGGTTAAGCAATGAAAATAATGTTTTTAAAGGAGGAGATCAACTAATATATTTCTTGTATAGGCATGTTTCTTTTTGAGTGTAAACTAAAGGATTCTAAATTGATAACTAAGAACAAATTGTATACAATTTAATTAGGTTAAGACTATTTGTGGGTTTAATACAGTTGAGTCTGTATTTTTCTTCGTTTAATTGAAACATTTTAAAATGACCCCATATATTTGGATAGACTTTCTGAGGAGCAGCAACGTTTTCTACGTTTCCTTGTAGTGCATCCATTCGTACAAATAATCCAAGAATTAATGTTCAGTACAGATTCAATTTTGATAATTGTTGCTCATATGTCAATCTAAGACTGCAACAAACACATTACATACCCACCTTAACTACTTTGTAGTTTGCCGATGCCCTAAACCAATCGGCCTTACCACCCTCTTACTATTTAGGATTTTTAACTATTTCTTGATTTGTAAGATATTTTGCCACTTGGATTTGTTTCAGGTGCACCAACCCTCTCCAGACCCAGACGTACTGCGCCTCCCTGTGCACAGCCGGTAGGTTGGCAGCTCTGCTCGACCTGGAATGCCCTGGCGCTCACATGTTATCCCCTGCCAATACTCGACATCCACAACTCTCAATGGGGAATTCGACTCAAGAATAGCTCAGGCTCAAGCAGTGCCAGCTCACTGTCTGCACCTCACTTGTCTATATGTACCTAGTCTTATTATCAATCTATAATCAGTCATTTGACATAGTATTTACATTCTCTGTTTGTAATATTTCCAGCTTGTTGATTTAAAGTCACTATTTGACAGTCACATGTTTCGGATAAACATTAAGATTTCAGTACTTCTCTAAATTTGAAGACATGAAAAGCTGGACCGGATGGGGTAGTGGTCAGCATAATCGCCCGGCAAGCGAGATACCCAGGTTCAAATCCCGGCTCGGTCCAAACATTTTTGTTTTCAAATTTCTTTAGTAATAGGTAGTTTTCATGTTTGCATTGTACATGCGGGGTCTAAGCAAGGTTAGGTGTATTAGTGCGTTTACAATGTATATAACAGAGTAATAAACTACCAAACTGGGAGACACAGAACGGTGGTTCACGAACTTTTACCTTCTCAGGTAGGGGTTCAACTCGTCAACAAGTTGCCAAATTCGATCAAAAGTGCTCCAGAGCTCAAGGCTTTTAAAACTCGTGTGAAAATGAAAAACGTTTTGGCCGCAGAAGCAATTTATAATACAGACGAGTTTATGGAATATGTCTGTGAAATTGTGGAACACACTGACTGACTTCGGGACTAGATTGGTATAATTCAAACGAATGGGCAAGAGTGAATGTCATAAATGTACGTAGGCCTATAAACGGGATTTCAATGTTAAAACTTGTGGAAAATTTTAGCTTTAAAAATAACTAAGATTTAAATAACATGTCAAATGATTCTAGCAATAAACGATTGTATTTATTTAATTTAGATGGTATTGGATCAATTTCTGCAGATGGAGTGGGGTAGTTTAAAGGTTGTTATGGGATGTTTGTTAACTGCCTGAGTTTGAAAACACGATGTATAAAAGTGGGTCTTATGTTTCCTTTTTGATTATGAAATGAACATCAACAACAACTGCCAAGAACAAAACTGCTAATTCAGTAAATCTATAGTTTAACTAGTGTTTTATACAACACATGCCATTAATCCTCGCATTAATCAACAAAACAGTACCTAGTATCATTTAAATATTGTAAATAATATATGCAACTTAAAACAACAATGCAGTTAAGTTATTTTACATTTATTCTGTTTTACTTAGACCAACCTTTACTCCAACTCAAACACCAACCTTAACAATTATTTTGCAGTTGATTAAATTTACTTGAAAATTTGCTCTGTAATAATGAAATTCATATTGAGTTCGATCAGTCATTTAATGAAAATGCAAAGATTTGAATCCGATTTCTTTCACTACCGACGAAATCTTACTTACAATCATTACTACAATCATTCAACTGTAGCCAGGATTGTAATTTTTAAACACAATTTAGCTTTACCTCTACCTGGGAAATGCCTATTTTGCTAGAGAGCCAATAAGTAAGAATGTTTCAGGGGTCAAGAGCTGTGGCAAAGGGTGCTAGCAGTCAATACGGAAACCTTACAACAGAACAGGAACTTACTAATAAACTTAGACCTGCAGGCCCTCCCTCGTCACCGGTCGGTAAATACTCAGCGAGGGAACCAAGCAACCCTTTACTTTCAATATATATTAAAAGTGAAGAAATTCAAAACCCCTGTTTAGAAGTTGATGAAATAAAACCCAGAATTTTACTTATCTGTCAGTACTTGTGCTCTCAGTAGTGTATTGTTTCCAAAACCGTTCGTTACTTTTTGCGGTGGAAAAATTCCTTTTCGTCAACATTGAGTGTAAAAGGCAATGGATGTTGTATATTGATTAAGAATAATAACACAAGAATAATAATATAAGTATTTCGGAAAAACTGTTCAGTGCAAAGTAAACCATTTAAAAATAGTGTCTATATGCAGCCAGGAACTACAGTAGTTAGTGGTTTTAAACGAATGTTTTAGATATTTTCACATTTTACATGTTGCAGCCTATTTCACAATGTACATTGTAACCTGATACAATATCTGAAAAACGCTATTTGGAATCTACCGAGAAAGGAATGCAGCTGCGAAACAAAGAACTTTGAGAGTTGTCTTAGTGTAATATTTGTAGATTAAAACTTTTGTCTTAACACTCTCAGATGGTAGGAATTTTATACTCAAGCAATTTTTATACTAAAGCTCTAGCAGTCCGAGGCTAGGTGAACCATGAACTAAATGTTTCTATTTGTGATATTTCGACACAATTCACAAAATTAACCTTATATCTTGTATAAATATCAAACATTTTTTTAACGTATTATTACAAAGGCTCAATCTCAAAGGCCATCTATGGAACTCAACCGACGCCAAAGATTAACTGCCCTCGAAAAGCATAATTGTTCGAAATATGTTGTATGTTGTGTACGTTAGGCTATATAAATGTCATATACAACAACTTCATCAGTGAATTTAACTTATATTAGTTTGCCTTTAAAACTTGGCAACAAACTCGCTTTCCTCAGGGCAAAGTAGCCTAGGTTCGAGTACATACAACACAAGATGAGCTGCAACTGGGTCACAGGCAGATAACATCTACAGAGAGTATTGTGTGGTGGTGTGATTGTTATGTAAGTGAGTGAGTCGATATCTGCGGGGTTCTGCCCCCAGCTGCCGCCCCCGACCGCCCCCGAACTTTGGCGCGCCTTAAGTTGGCGTCCCAACCTGTCACGATCTCCACCTCGTCACCTCCACCCCCCTCACCAACCTCACCTCACCTCACCTCACCTAGCCTCTAGACCTCCGTGCCTCTCAATATTTACTCCCTTATTGCTGCTGGGTTTATAACTTGTGAGTTGGGTTTGTTATTTTTATTTTCTTACTAGGTTGGTAAGTCTGTTGGAGAATTATCTAACCTACTCTATGAATACAATGAGGTTTAGCGATGTAAAATTAAATGCAATAAAATTAGAATAAAAAAGTGTACTCATTCTCTAATTATTTACTCCTAAAATTAAAAATTCCTTGTTTTAACAAAATTTCCTTATGGTACAAAATAAAACAAACGCACTGTGAGCCCCGTGCAGTTTGTCGATCGTACAGCGGACAACACTCTAATAAATCAGTAAATGGTGTTTTGCGTGCACATTTTATATGTATGTATTCGTCAGTTAATTTTCAAGAGCTAAATATTCCACACGTTCTAACATTAAAATCCCAATCAGACATAAATTTTCGACATTCACTCTCTCTTTCTCACAATGATTTGAGTTGTGCCTATCCAGTCCTGTAGTTTATCAGTTTGATAAGAGCTTTCCTAGTCGTATGCCTCTAATAGTGTTTTAAAAGTATGTTTTTGTTTAAATTAATTTTGTGAATCTTTGAAGGGACGGAAATGTGTTAAAAGCTTTTCAACCCTCTCAGAACAGTGCGCAGAGTGAAGCAACTTCTTTAATACATAAGTGATTTAAACAAGCTTTGTATTTACTACAAACCTCCATAACTGTACGTGCTCTTACAATGTTATGCCTCAATACAAAATAGAAATCAAACTTATCGTACAATTTAAGTTTGTATGAAAGTCTTTCGGGTAAGAACCACCACTGTAGCTATCAAATATTGACTGCATTATGCGGTAGCATTTAGGCGTTCATCTTGAAAAACTAATACTTTGAAGTCAAATTAAATAAAACACTCAAATTGAATAACTTGGTCTTTGTTGGTGGCGAAGACGCGAAGTCCTCTCTTCCACTTAACCACAATACTTAAATGTAAATGAACTCAAATCATATGGATTTCCACACCCCAAATAAAAGTATATAGACCTACGAATCGCGCATGCAGACGCAGCCAAGTGTCGATACAACAGCTACAATGCAACGAGATAAATAGTCACGGGTGATGTACTGAAATAGCCAGGTGTTGGCAGGTTCACAGGTAGTTCCATCGTCTGCCAATAGATCGCACATAGATCACTTCCACCTACATCTACATTACTGTTGTAACCCACATACTCATACATAACCTGACCGCAGAGTACGGTACATATACATCCAGTAGACGGCATTTATAGTGAGAGGTTATCAATGTGCATGTTAGCTTCGTACACTTGAGGACAGGCATCGATGAGTAATGGATTGATTCGTCTGTTCGGAAGGTTTTAGAAGTCGCAGTTTAGGATTGTGTAAATCAATAAATATTTTATTGCATGCAGATTTGTTTGCGTGAAATATACGGCAGTCATTATTTATGAGCTACGATGTTCCTTTCATACTTATCGAAATCTCATTCAGGCTTAAAGATTTTACATTAACTCTCTTTTATTCATTCGAACTACTGTACCACCCTAGATCCTAGTAAACAGTCGATTTGTAGGATCAGTCAATTAAATGCCATGAACTACGCCATGTTATAGTAAAACGTTTGAGATATGGGACTGTTTTCAAACGAGTTTTGAAGGCCTTTGGCACAACGTTTTTGATAGAATTTTGGCAATCTCTTGACAAAATGAACTCCTGTCTGAGAAGGCAAACGTTGATCAACTACCGTTATGAGTCTCCCAGACTAGTATTACTTTTTGATTTGCAAAAGAGACTTCTCCAAAATGTAGAGGCAGGGTAGTGTCAACAGATTCAGACCTTTGATGAGTGCTTGCCTACAAGACTCTCTTTATGAAACTTTAAAACCGAAGTTCCTGTACGGTTTAAGTGTTCAAAATTAACTTTGAAGATATTTTAAGACAAATCCAGAAGATTACCTAACAACTTTACAGATTAGTGCAAAATATGGATGAAATATGTGAACTCCCATTCTTTACATTTACACTACAATTGCGTTGAACAAATAAAAACACTTCTTTTCTCAAAACATAAACCAACGACATCGTATTTCATTATTTAACTAGATACAAGTACGGCGAATGCTCACTCGGAAGAAATTTATCGAGTTATAAAAATAGCGAACATAAAACTGAAATTCTAAAACAAGGAAAGAGCGGCGGTGACATTACGACATGTAGATATTAAAACTGGCCATAAACGGGACCGCGGCCAGTAAACTGAGCGAGCCCTCGTGTTCAAACCCTCGTAAACCGCGGCGCTCGGGCAGCGCACTGAGCTGGTCACCCTGGCGCGCACTCTAGTAGGACATACGAGCAAGCACACGGTACATAGTGTGAGAGAGGGGGATGCTGCGAGGATTCTTCAGAGGTGCCGATTTCGTAGATTGCATTGGGAATTGAAGGAAAAAACTGAGCTAAAACTAATTTTACGACCCCTGTACCAAAAATCAACAAAAGCCGGACGGCCAAATCAAGGTAGCGGCGAATAACTGTTTAAAATACGTAAATGGAGTTTTGCCGTTTGACTGAGCAGGTGTTAGAAAACTCAAAACCTTTTTCAGTTTTGCCTATATGACGATAGAAATAATTCTTCTGATACAAAAATCACTAATAAATAACATAGTGCGTAGTTTTTTCTTTCTTGTGTCTACAGAGATAGATATTTGTGTGTAATAATGTAGGCTACCTGTTAAGCTATTGAAAGCAAAGCATTCTGGGAACTAATCCGTAGCACCTGATCTAAACTTCTTAATAGCGGAAAGCTTGAAATTTTATACCTTAAGAACTTTAAGACGAAAACACAGAAATGTGTGATTGGTACATGATTATTCAAATAACATTATTAGAAAATGTTCTAAAAGGTACCTTGAAAATTATTATAAACTAAATGTGTTTTTATTTTAAAAACTTATTTGATTTTTATACTTAGGTTTTTAGCCTAGAAAAATTAAAACTACAGGACTACTGTAAAACATGTGTCAGGGAGACCCAATCAGGCAGTTTAAGCGACGATAATAATAAAGTTAAAATTAAACAAAGAAGTTCAATAAATTGTACTTAAAATATATTTTATGGAGCTGATTGATGTGATTGTCTGATTGAAACTGAAAAGAAGACTTGGTGGGTTCGAGCCCCTCACAACCCTTTTGACATTTGACTTTTTGGCTTCCGATAACCACAACGACGGCCTCGTTGTACCAGTCTAGTATTCATCTTAGACTCTTCATTAGGAGGTTATAGTTTTCATTTTATTTAGTGGTTCATGGTTTTCATTTCTGAGTGGTGACATTTGTGCTCCTTGCTTTGGATATATGTTTTGTTCTTCCTCGACGTCCTCGTGATTCGATAAGGTATCTACTCTTTGTTTGCTGAATATTTTTAGCTTTTTAATAACGGGTTGACTATAACCACCACTTTTATATATTTGAAATTTTGCATTATTTTCAACTCTGACTCAACATTTTAGTACAGAGCTGAACATATATAGGTCAGCTGGGTACCGTGTAAATGCAGTTGTCTTCTTGTTGTGTGTAAACCGTTTCTATTCCTTGTGCTTCGGATATAATTTTAATATTATTTTACTACGTGAATACATATTTATATATAGTCACCAACAACACGTCTATGATAGATACAGTCCCGTAACCTTTGTACAGTAGTTAACGGTTCTAAAGTAGTTATAGCTTAGTGTTTCATCATGTTCTCCAATAATAAACTACAAACATACCATAAACATATTCTATTTTGAGAATTTACTAAATATAGGCCTAATTTAATGAAGGTTTATTTTTTTTGTATTCTGTAACTATTTTCTTCCTTTTTCTCTGGGGTATTTAGAATAAATTAGGATTATCAATTTCAAACAATATATTAAAATAATTTGCCATCACTTTATAGCATTGGTTTTATTTTTCCCTACAGCTATTACTCAAACGGTGAAAGTATTGTGTTCTCTGAGTAATAATGTTCGGCAGTTTAAATAAGGTGCATTGTAGTCGCACCTGTATAAAACGCGATTTTAAATTTATATGTAATATAAAATCAATCGTTTAGCCCCATGGATAGGAACTCACAGCCCATATACCTATGCTATCTGGTTGAACACCTTGAGTGAGACTGATGTGTTCCTTGTATTGTATGTTAGGATTGGTTGGCGTGGTTTTTTCACGAGATATATATATGTATACTAGAAATCAAAGAAGAAATGTTGGTTCTATTTTTGTGTTATATAGATACACAATTTCAACGCCTGTTAAAGCTTTCATTCAGATATAATCACTTAAAACACAGAATATATCAGCAAATTAGCTCATTAAAGAGGAAAGTAATCCACAATTGCGTCAATAATTTAAATTTATCTTTACTTGTCTGCAAAACTGGTGCTGACTGGTTGAAATAACGACACAATCTACATTAAGCAACAGCAAAAGATATTGCATTTTGTATGCCACTGATATAAAAACTTATAGCGATAGTGAACAAACACAAGTAACGATTCAGATTAGTATAAGAAAATAATGAACTTTAGAACAAACCAGCAAAGCAAGATTTTGATAGCCTTTGATCTTAGGAAAGAAACACCGTAAAATCAAGAGATAAGTTGAACAAAAACAGCCTAATTAAACATCTTGTTTATCACTGTTACTAACTTGCCCGATGAACAACTAACTCGTCTTCATAGAAGAACGTAATGGCGCCACCAAGCAAAGCTATAACGAGCATTAATGAAATTGTTTCAAATTTCCTTAATCAGCAAATTTTCATAGGAAATAGAGCTATTTATTTCTATTGCCAGAGAGAACGAAACGTCGTAGAATAAAATAATTTGCAACCCCAACGCCTCCTGAATGAAATGGCAAAACTTTATATCATCCATGTATATAATTAATTATAAATATGTGAGCACCATTTTATGTGATCACATCGAATTGTTTGTCAGATTGTCACGAAATATGGTAACATTGTAACTAACTTTTCATTTTAACTGTTCATTTTAAGTTTGGTACCAAAAAAATCAGTCCACTGGAAGTGCTCTTTATGGGGAACGTTTTCTCCCAAAAATGGGTTTTAGACGATAAAAACTGTATCTATGATTTTATTTAGGTTAAACGTGGTATAAGCATTTATGGCACGATACCTAACGTGTGTACACAAAATTCACAACATCCGTTCAGCCAGACCCAACATAGCGTTCCAGCACACCGCCAGTCTTGTTACAAACTAAGGCCGAAGAATGGGTCGGAAATACAAGGACCAACGGCTTAACGTGACTTCGCAGGTGATGGTCTGATATGTCTTAACGATGGTAGTTGATGCGTTCATCAGATTTTGAAATAATATATGTCAACCAAGTACCATCTCTATCTCAAAAACTACTACACGTAGCACTAAATAAGTACAAAAATGAATATAGCAACATTTCTTGTATAGTAATTTATTTGATTTTTTCTGTCTTCTACTGAGGATGCACTCCTCTAGCCTGTGTGATGTACAAAGCAGACAATAGCTGAAAGTGGGACAATACCTGCAGTGTTTACGGTACAAGTGTCTGGGGCGGGGAGATGGGGTGCCGGGGTGCTAGGGCAGTGGCCTAGGCCTAATCCCTGACCCTAGCTAGGCCTGAGGCCGGTCTAGCATGTGATGTGTAGCTCGGTGTCTGTAACGGTCAAACCGTGCGGGATATAGCTAACAATTTATCTAACGGGAAGTATTAAAACCAAAATATTTTTAGCTTCAGGAATTCTTAGATTCAGGAAAAATTGAGAAATCGAATTTTATAGAACAGATGAGGTTACGGTGTTGGATGCAATAGCGTAAAAAGCACGAAGCTTCAATATCACCTTTTGACCAAATGTCTTAAATATAACTTTTTCTAACACCAAAAATAGGACGCAAATATAACCTTTGTTGGTGCCTTTTGGTTATTAAATTATTGCAGTAGCCTATGTACGTTATTGAATCTGTAATTGATCAATGATCATGCATATAAATGAAAAATATTTACAATTGCATTTTGCGCTAGTAAAACAATTCTAGTACAGTCAAAAGTTTTGGACTAAATTTTTAAACGTTTAAATTATTAAAATTGACATTGCAAAAGCTCATTGTGATCCAGTGAGCTTTTAACTTACTAATATTTATCTTATACCATCATCTATTATGTAATATTTAATCGTTTTTTTACTTATAGCAGTCTTGTATAACATCTTGAAACTACATGATCATGCAACATGAGAAGGAACACCGTCGGAAAAACATCGTAATAAACTCATTTAACTTTAGCATTTTGATTTATTTACTTAATCGACTACTTAGTGGTCACAACCAACACTCTAGCAAACTGGCCTGAAATATTTGAAAATGGTATCACGTGTTGTCTTAACAACGAATGGCATGGCATGCAAACAGCTGTTGAAGTGACGCCCTCACAGCACGGCGCAGTGTGGCAATCCAGGTACACAGCTGTGTTGCGGCTGCGTTCTGCGTGGCACGGCGCTCACCCGCTGTACACCGGTCACGTGACCACTTGTGCGCGCTTCACTTGGCCAACCACTAGAGTGTTAAGTGTGTTGTTGAGATGACAAATATGTCGTTGTTTACCAGGTGAGTGGACATTGCTAGGGTTAGTTGTAGCTGCCCTGTCTGGTTCAAACAGATAGGAGCTGTAGATAGGAGGGGTCGAGTTTCAAAAAAAGAGTTTTTTCACTTTCGTGTATATGTAAGATGACATTTTCTATCAGAAACATGCAATATATGTTGTTTATATTGTTTGAAATATTTTGCCTTACTTATTTTTAATCATTCATCTTCCTTTTTTTGTCACGCAATCTTTATTGTAAACGACAATAAACGATTATTATTATTATTAATGAATATTTAGGTAGATACTCTTTTGTTCTCTAAAGTCCAAAGAATTATGTAATTGAATCTTTATTTGTTTTTTATATTTTTGAGTGTAACCCAAACAATACAATACGATACCAAAATATTTAAAAACAGCAGTCCAAACCCAACCGAGCTTCATACGGTTTTCATCAAACGGTTATTGATAATTTTACAATACAAACATGGTAACTAAACAGTCGTATACCCCTACTCATAAGACACATTTAACAGCTAATACAACTACAGGTTTACGCCCATCAATAATTTAGATAAATAATTTTATATTAAATAAATAGTGCAGTTTTTAGGGTTAGAGGAACTCATTTCTTTATAAATAAAATTTACAGAACAGGAAACATATATAATATTTATTTCGTTGCAATACATGTCTTCCATTTAGGGCCAATATCTTCACTCACAAAACGTCTATTCACTATTGTAAATATAACTTCCGTAGTTTTAGCAAAGGAATACATAACTTGAATTGGTACATATGTATTTCTTGACAAAAACCATTGATAAAATGAGAAAGAATGTTAAAATTTTGGTTTTGGTATATAAACAGAGACCAAAGTTAAAATTATTTTACTTTTCCAATGGTTTACCCATTTACATAAAATCACAACCATATTTAAAATATAACTCGAGACATATTTAAAGAGTCATTGTCTCCAGTGACAAAAGAAATAATAAACGTCACATTTCCGCGAGCCTCAAGTAATCCCGAAGCCCCGGGGGCTCGATCCTATTATGTAGTGAGGTGACTGCAGTTCAGCGGGGTCGCGCGAGCTCCGCTTAGGTCCAAAGTGACGGTCACAGGCGGCCATAAGCACTCACTACACCAGCTAATGAGTCAGCTAATTACCCCGGCTGCGCGAACTTAAAGCGCCGCACATGTAGAGGCAGAGGTCGGGAGCCAATGGGAGTCGCAGGCCAAGAGTCTCGGTTGCTAAGCGACGCGGGCCGTGGCAGGGGGCGGGAGGAGGGGGTCAGAAGTCGCGGGGTCTGGGGTCCAGTTCAGTCGATCGTGGACTAGCGACCCGCACGGTCGCCAAGGTTAGAGGTTACTGTCAATATTACGCTGCTAAAACATCCTCGCACGTTATCTTTGTCACCAAAGTGTCGCGAGGTTAAATAGTGATAAACTTTTTTCGAATTTGTGCTGTGTGTCTCCGAAATATTTTGGAGGGTGAGTGATGATAGCAAATTCGCGGACTACGTAGTGCTCGGGACTTTGCAGTTTTGTGAATTTTTGACAAGTTTCTCGGACTTTCTCCTGCAGCATGGTGGTGTAGTTCCTAGACTCCGCCACCCTACGCCCGTGGGGCGATCTCCTAGTCTCCGGACGCAGTTTCTCGCGCGAGTTCGGGAGGCGGTCGCCGCTCCCTTCGTCCGCCATCATTATTCTTCCTCACAGCGCCCTGACGGTGTGTAGGCCGGGGGTGCTCTGTCCTCCAGGTCCTCCCCCGGACACCCTGGACCTTGGCTTCGCCAGGAGCATGACCCTGGTGGCGCCTCCCTGGCGGGAACCTCCGCCCGTGCTAGGCCACCACGTCGTCACCCCCGCGGTCCCTGACGAGTCCCTGGTCCCCGGCTCGGGTCTCCGGGAACTCCAAGTGAGCACCACCCCCGGCACTAACTCCACTCAGAGTGGCGGCTCCTCGCAGGGGGTGGATAAGAACCAGAACATTGAGTGTGTGGTCTGCGGGGATAAGTCCAGTGGCAAGCACTACGGCCAGTTCACATGCGAGGGTGAGTACTTCACCCTTATCTATCTATCGTACTGTATATACTAAACTCTAAAGCATTGATATACACGAACAAGCTAATATAGTTAACAAGACAACAGTAACAGTTTGGAACGAATTGCAAATTAATACCCTCACGACAGTAGCTCTCGTAACCTAATCGGTTCGAAACTATTTACTGATACAGAATATAACGAACGTAGAATAAAGTAGTAGGATAAATATATAACAGAAAACCCCTAGGTAAAAGTATTTTGTATAAAAATTACATAGACATTTATACTACTTTAAACTATAGCATCCCTATAATTTTCAAATTGTTCAAAGATCGTAGAGTAATTTCAATTTAAGGATTTATCTTTGATTATAAAAACGTTACTCAAAAATTCAAGTACAAATATAGCATTTTAGTGGCCGTATTTCTGATTTGTGATCGCAGGTCGACCATAGATAGCATATTTTGATGTGTTATCAAAAGTACCAAACAGACAACTTTAAAAATATATATATATATGACGGAAACTCTAACCTTAATATCTTGTTATTTAGAAATACATTTTAAATGTAAATTTATACACATTAAATTGTATAATTGATTTATTGTTTGAAACGTCAAAGTTCTCATTTGGAAGCCATTTCTCGCATAGCTTCGGACCCAAATAATATGCTCCAGTATTCAGCTATGAAACACATAAATTTCATGATATTTGCGTCTAACGACGTAATTTATATTAACAACTATTAAATCCTTCATTGTTAAATCGCTTATCTATAATAGTTGTTCAAAATAAATAACGCGTGAAATACGTTCAACTATATAAAATGTTCGTTCCATGCACGTATTTTTAAGTTTTAATTTGGTTTTAAAGTTTTAAAATTGTTAATTACATTGTTAAATACTTAAAACGGTATTGTTTTATTTTAAAAGCACGGTAAACCCATATTCTACAAACAGTTTAGTTATTCGAACAATCATTAACGTTTACAATGTCAGTTTACGCGATGACAAAATAAAATTAGATTCGATGTGAAATATTTCAAAGTAGTTTTGATTAGTTTTAAAATTTGTAAGCTTGAGCGTGAAATACGTACATTTATTTTATTTAAATAATTGAAAATTACGCTTGTATTATATAGGACGTCGTTCAAGTACCCTTAAAAAGTAAATTTAAAACGTAAAACGTTGTAATATTGCATTAGTTTAACTTTTTATTTCCATTCAAAATATAATACACACGTTTATTCTCATTTAATTAATATATAAAATTGTTAAATTTTCAAGCGATATTATATTATTACGCATCAAAAAACAATATAAAGGATACAGACACAAAATACTTAGTTTACGTAGGTTGTTGAACAGCTGATTTATTATATAAATGAATATTTTATTGAGTATTTTAAATATTTTATATACGAGAAGGTACTAAAAAATTAATGTTAATACTTGAAGCATGTCTTAATTGTAACGCCTTTCGGAACTAGTTATGCAATTAGGTTCAACTTGTGACGCAGTAGTTTTGTAAAACCAAATAACTAAATAACCTGTTGTAAAACTTATTTAAATTTTATTCAATTATTAAATTAAGTTTACAAAAGCCAATTGACATTTAAAAACAGTTAATAAATTTAATAAGTTCTTTCTAGCGTGGACTAACGTAAAACGTTCAGTAGCCTACAATTGGTGAATCTTATCAAATACATAATTATATATTTGCAACACTTTCTCAGTTGTGTCACGTTTACATGTTATTTCTACTGAAGCATTGTTTTTGACGTAACTTACAACAACCGTAACTTTAATACACTGCTTAATTCACAGTTAAGTTATACAGTATTTGACTCTAAAGCTTTGCTAGGTTTGACTTATAACTACGAAATGCTTAAGCATAGTACGCTACCTTTAAATGGTAAAAATAACGAATAAAATACACATGAAATTAAAACAATTTATTTGCCATAGTATGTCAAACTTCCAAGCTTCTATTTCTGATAATTGCTAATGACAGGCTACAGTTTGCTCCTTTTTTATTATTTTTAGTTTAAGGTATAATTTAAGTCGAACTATCTGGTATAGTCTTGTCAATCGAACATATATTTCGATAACTTTAAAATCAGAAACAGTTGTAATTTCTAACTTTACCATCTAAAATATATTGCACATTTTTAAAGAGGTCCGGATACGTCTTTTAAATTTAAGTCTTCATAAAATGTCTCCGGAAGCATCGAAGCATTCATTGGCCCATAATTCTTTTTAAAGGGGAGATTTTATTGTTAAGTCTTCTTTCTACTACCCCAAAATCGTATTACTTCACGTAATTTTATTGTATCAAAATATTGCTGCTTTTCTAAGCTCTCTGTACTTCTACTGTCAGTGAAGTACAGTAATAATTTAGTTGTAGGGGCAATAATAGAACAATAAAGTGTTAGAAGTTTTACCAATCAATATCTCGAAAATTCTATACAACAAGTATTTAAAGTACTTATCTATATTTAATATAGAAAGTAAAAAGTCTTATCTTTCATATTATGTAAATTACTCGGCTACTACTTAAAGGTATTTAATGAATATACAATGCATACAGTTTGAAAAGTATTTCTTTTTTCTCTATTTTACTATACAATTAATATGGCATGAATCGTGTAACAATTAATGTATTGAAAAAAATGCGTTGTATTAGTTTATCCTCTCTACTGCTCTACTGTCATTATGTTGAACTTTATTGAGTTTCGAGTATATCGTTTTAAGTTTCAAAACTAGTTTTACAAGTTAGAAAACTAACATATCTGAATTAAATGCAGTCTTGGCAGAATTTTAAAGTTGCAATTGAAAACAGTAATTTACTTTTTAAATGCGTTGGAAAATGTTTTAAACATTTCAAGAAAATACAAGTATCCTTACTCTTTAACTTTCAAGATTTAAGTTTATAAAATAATCAAATAATGTACGAAAAATCCTTTGTAATTATTTTGTGTTATTACTTCTTTGACGTGTGGATAGTTTATCAAAATTCCCTACAAATGACTTTTGTAAAGCTCAGGAAGACAGTAATATGTCTTTTATTTCATAATATTCTTATGGAACCTGAAAAAAGAAGACATGTATAAACTGATCTAGGTACTGAACTAGTAAAATTATATAGATAACGTTTGCTAAAAACGTTTCAGTTTTTTTGACAGAAGTTACATTGACCGGAATGTTATACTTAATTATGAATGGAATATAAATGTTTCCTGAAGCTTAGTGTTGTTCATTGTTTCTATACAAATTCAACTGATCAACTTAGTGACAAACTAATTGTGACGTCTACCAACTTCGTTCCCGGTTAAATTCCAATTTTTCATAACCTTTAATATTTCATTCCCAGTTGATATGACACTCATTATTATCAATACTGTTAATATAACAATAGATAATTCCATACAAAAATTATCGGTTTAATCAAATCTTGATAAAATCACACCATAACGTTGTTCCAAACAGCTTCTCATATTTGTATACAAAACCACGGGTACGACAAGGATAAGCACTTAAACACGTAAGCCTGGTGATGATGAGGGGTAGGGTGGGGGTGTGAGGAACACCCTGTATATTAGCATATTGTACTCCATCCCGAGCTTCCGTATCCGCCCGTGACGTCATGTCTAAGGGTAGGTGAAGAGGAGGGGGGAAAAATTAACTACCCGACGGCGCGACGTGTAATACGGTTTTTAACTTTTATGCCGTTGTAAGGGCTTAGTTACTACACCCTTTTACAAATTGTCGCGTCCCTTTTTTATTATTATTTTCACTTTATGCGCTCTTTTTGCCCTTTTGTCACCCTTGATTTAATCATTTCCAGCGGGAGTTTTATTCTTGTAAGCGTGGGTTATTAGTTTAAGGATCCCGTTTAACCTAAGGTTTCGCAGAGATTTCTTGTCAGGTGGAATAACAGCTGTATTTTTATGTAATGTTATTAGTTACGTGAACTGAAGAAATGTTATCGGTAAAAAACAAATGTAAAAAATTGTTTTATTGCTAGGTTTTAAATTTTATTTCATTGGCTATTTTAATCCTTAATTTATTGTTGTAGTGAACATATTGTACTAGTGTTTATAGACAATATAATCAGCTGGTTTACATGTATACATGACCAAGGTGAACTAGCAACTTACTGGGAGCCCGTGGCGTATCATGCTTTGAATATAAATGTATAAAAATAACTCCAACATAGGTTGAATCCCAGAGTTAATGTTGTTTTCGAATTTTACTCTTATATATGTTATTGAAGGCCCAAACCTCATCTTTGCAATTAGACATGATCACTACCCTTCAACCGATTATGTTGTCAATTATTATTCATCAAACTGAATGAATACATTGTAAATATGCTATTGAATGTTGGATCTGTGAGATTGTGCGTATCAGAGATTGTGCAGAAATCCTTGATGGAAACAACTTCCTAAGTTTGGCCGAGGCAAGGTCTCGTACCGCCACTTAGCGGTAACTACGAGAGGAGGAAGACGCGTCAAAATTTGCGGCAAAGGTTAAACTGGAAATTGGACGGTAGTTTAGACCGTCATTCCGTCTCCTTCTGATTCTTCATACTGAGAGATTGCAGGGTTAAGCGATCAATTCTTATACAATTTTAATTTTTACCGAATAGATTTTTTTTAATGAATATTCCCAGGATAGTTTTGGTGTTAAAAGATAAATAAGAATGACTATACACAGGCATATTCAAATTATTTAGGTTTGTTTTATATACAACATTTTGACTTCTTCCGCCTTTTGTTGTTTGTTTTACGACCCGTCTATTGAAAAGAAAACATATACATTCGATTCACATATAAGAGTATATCGATGATGACCATATATATTATATGGTTTTAACATATATTCGTTTACCTAATAGCTTATATTTGGTCCCTTTGTAACATAACCTAACCAACTAAAATAAACAGTTTTCAACTACTGATGTTACATAATTATCTCATGTTTTATGATTATAACTTGCTAATTATTTTCATTTCTTTAGTCTTTTCAATTTGAAATTTATATTGTCTTTTGACTTAATGAAATCTTGTCAAATCTTGATAGTTAATATAACCTAAAAAACTATATACATCGATATAAAATGTGTATGTGATAGTTGTTTTGATTTCTAAGTACATGAAAACATTGTAAAGCTAACAACATCAAGACTTGATTTAGGTTATGAAATCCATCACAAATTTGTATTAGTTAAAGTGAGTAAACATTATGTAATCATACAATTTGGTAATAATGTAAGATTGTTAGGTTAACTTGTCTAGAAAATTACTAGATCGCTGGATTTACCATGGAGATAAATGAAATAAAAATGTTTGTAACCTCAGAGGCTTCAAAGTATAATTATTTAGGGAGTCTCTTTTGGTAATTGCCTAGAGGAATTAAAGTTTTACTTTAAATAAAACGTTTTATAAATTATAATGTTCAACAATGTAGAAACTCAAATATTTATACACACAAACCTTAACTTCTTCTTCTTCAGTTTTTTCAACGGTTCGTCTAATCGTATAAAACATTCTTATTGTCCTACTCGATATCTCCCCTTGGACTTGGACCACCCTTTCATCCCTTAGTTAGGGGAGACTACTGCACACCACCCGTGACACCATCCTTTTGTTATTCTAATAAAATATCTACCCCAAGGACACTGGCGGGATATCGCTATCCACTCGCCGCGGTGTCCACTGTATAGATAATGTTGGGAAATAGTCTGGGCGTATCGGTTTCTCTAAGGTTTTATAGTTCACGCAAGCCGTTTACGAAAGAGAACTGTTTTCGCAACTAAATTGAAGTTATTTATACTGTAGGTATAGTTTATCTTTTTTCACGAAGAAAAAATGAATCATAGAACATTGATTACTATTTATTATATATTATTATTTTTGCAACGTGATAGACGAACAATCAGTTTAATTCAATAAATGTATTGAATATGCAGTACGGGTTCTAAAAACTCTAAAGCTTAATGTACTCATGAACTCTTTACTTGAGATTTTAGTTTGAGGTTAAAATATTATTACGGACGTTTTCCATAGACTTTTTAGTGAACAAGAAGAATACGACGTTTCGGGATCTGGAATCTGATCCCGTCTTCAGGTATAACAACCTAAAATACAAAACATTTACGAAATGAGGTGGAATAAAAGTAATCAGCGCAAGCTGACCAGTCACGTAACACCAAAAACATAATTGTGTTGTGCGTTACTTTATTTTCCCCGTTTATTTAATTTTGTAACAACTAGCCTAGCAAACAATAAACATGCTGTGTGCAAACATGTAAGTTTGTGTAACTTTCAGAAATTAAGAAATCATATACTGATTTCTTAAGGTGTTATTGAAGTTCTAAAAGTTGTACATGTTGTATTGTTTTGTAGGCTAGTTGTTATAAAATTAAATAAGCTTAAAAAACCTAATATAAAACACAAAAACAAACAAAATACAAAACAAAACTCATTTTATTTAGTGGTAGATGTCTGGTGAGCTTGCGCTGATTACTTTTAGGTCAGCTCATTTTGTAATGTTTACTTTTCACCTGCAGACGGGATGAGACTCCAGATACCGAAACGTCATGTTCTTGTTCACTAAAAACTATGGAAAACACCCGTAATAAAATTTCAACCTCAGGTGCTCATGAAAGTTTACCCATATTGTTCCTAGTAAATTCGAAGTTCGATCGACAACTGATGCAGTACTCAGACACCTGCTGCTAGACAACATTCTCCCCAGACACGCAGAACAGTATAACTCTTGTTATCACCAGTGGTGGTGGACTGGTGGTCACAGTATTGTGGATGACCTTACCGCTTCCCTTATCAATATGTATGTCAGTTGTTGTGTGTGTCGGTGTCCCGAGTCGGTCATATTGTTCAGTCTCCATTGTTTGTTAACTGATACGATCTACTCCTCACACCTGCCTCTTATCAATGTCTTATCAGCCGGCCACAGTCCTATTCAATGGTGTAAGTTTACATGACTTTTAACCTGGGAAAGGTCTTTTGTTTCGTGAAACGTATAACTTGAACTGCAATTTAAGATACAACGTTTGCGGGTTTCTCGAACTTTTAACAGTTAAAAACTAATCCACTTTACTAACTTGTATTACGTGGTAAATGACGAAGGGATTCGGTCAAATGATTCATGCTGGCTTATGAAGTCTTCAGCTGAACGACGAAGGACTAATGAACGAAGGTTTCCTAATTTGACTTTTACCAAACACTTGATAACGAATTCACATAACTACTTGGGTGGAGATTGGAAAGTTAATTCGTTATATCGTACTACAACAATGTGCAAATTCGTACTAACCAACCAAGCGTTTTCATTCATATAGTAGCCCTGTAATATAAATTTGAGGTAAATAATCGAACTGTCCAAATAGACAACAGTGTCAAGGACTGCTCATTTCAAAACCATCTTATTAACATTAACATTTAAGATATTAAGTAGAGATATCTAATTAAGAGTTGAACTGTTGAACAACACTAAGCAACAATTTAGTTCGTTTATGTACAAACATCAAAACGTAAATTACATACAGATATATCTTTTGAAACCTGAATCATGACGTTGCTGTCTTCAACATTCTTTATATTACTAATTATGTTTTGTTTTGACTGTTAAACTTCATCACGCGTCAACCAAATTTAAACTCCCACAGAATGATTTTCGAAAACCATTAAAAGCTCAACCCTAAAACAACACTGCGACGTCAACACACTGAAAATCTCCTCACCACGCATTACGTAGAAGCTTTAAACCCCTTTCGGAAATCTTGGATCGGCAGCGGGCGGCGGACCCGAGGGTCGAACGGTCGGTCAGTGATAGCCTAATGATAAGGGAGAGGTGAGGAGGGTATCAAAGGTCGGACATTTCCATACATGAATATGCAGGACTCGCACTAACGAACTGGCGAACTGGCGGCAAAAACACTGTTTAAACACCAGAACTGACCACGTGACACAAACATCAAACATGTGTTGTGCTTCTCACACCTCGCTACGTGATTCCCAGCTGTTTGGTTTTGGCGTTGATTTGATAAGCACGTTTGATAAGGGAGTCGGAAGTCGTTAATTAATCTTACTTTTGCTGAGCAAAACGATTCAAGTCGTACATACCTAAAATGTATTACAGTATGACTTTCCAGTTTATACTGGGTGGCCAAAAAAACAGGGACAATTTTAATCTGTTATTTATCACCTATTATGGCCGCTGGTGATTCCATTGATGTGGCAAATGAATGTTCATTTATTGCCATTTAGAGGTTAGTTACCACGACTCATCACTGGTTAGCGCATCATCGTGCATTTGTAATAGAAACACTTTTTAAGTGTAATGAAACGTTTTTCTGCTCAACGTCAGTTTCGAGCTCATTTCAACATCGGCCGTCACGGTGCCATTCCAATTTGGAACGCTCTCTCATGTTGTGGGGCTGTGGGGCTTTCTGAAGAGTGAATTGTTAGTTTCAAAGCCCCAGACCGTTGCTGAATTGAAGCACTGCATAAGACGCGAAATCGCTGCGATTCCTCAATCCTTGTTGCGGAGATTGCATCAGGTAGGCAAAAAAGATGGGAGGTCTGCGTGAATGAGGAAGGACGTCACTTGGGAGACATTATCTTCCATAAGTAAAAATGGCAATACAATGTGTCTTTTTTAGTTTGGTTTGTAACATTAAACTATGTTTTGTTATTGACTCGTTTAATTTCAAAAATGTCCCTGTTTTTTTGCTCACCCGTTATTAGCAACAACACACATTATTTGGCATTTGTGGTTTGTGCAAATTAGACGTACTGCCACAACACTCTCTTAATTATTGAGTCGAGCTTGATCCCGTGACTTTTGTCGGATACAAAAATGATTTTTCGTTCCTGGTTTTAAAGTTCAGAGTTTCCACTTTTCTCGCGTTTCAGTTAGCTTCACGAGTCACTAAATGTTATCTATTCTGTGTTGATTGTTTATCACATATTTAAGAACAATACCTTTTTTCAGTAGAAACTTCTTTGTAGCCGTGGTCTAGGAGCTGTAAAGTATGATTTTCATCCATACTCTCATATTAATGAAATGCAAATACTTATTATCAAGTTAGCCTACTCTAAAGAATTATAATCAATATATCAGGACTTAAGTAACAGGCGCCGAAGTACTACAATACTAGTTTTGAGATATCTCGAAATTATGTTAATGTGGTACTTTATTGAACCACAGCTTAGTGAAAACTAAATTTCTTCTGGTAAAACAAGTCACAATATCCTGAACAGAGTAACTAAAGTCACTCATTGCTCAAGAACTGTTCTACAGCCCTGATGGTTTTGTTACAATATCCTCCGACTCAAGGAGCTGTAGGCGCGCGAGAGAGAGAGATAGAAGTCTCTACACACAAAGTCCCAGTCATGTTTTCATATGACCACGCCACGCCATCCATGATCTGCGTGGCCTTGTACAACTCCGACTGCGGTCTACACTTCCTTCTTGCCAGCTGAGCTTACATAACATACTTTTCCGACACAAGCGAAGAACAGTCAAAGCTATTTTTCATTTAAAGTTGAAAAAGGCTGTGCTGAAATATACTGAGCATTATTATGGAACTGTATTTATGATACGATGTTAGTAAAACGCGGTATAAACATTGTTGCTACCTTACTAATATGTGTATCAAAAATCAACACACTCCGTTCAGCCACACCAAGATGGCGATGAAAAGCCATTTTGGTCTCGCTAAACAGATTTTTTACTAAATGAAACCTAAAAGAAAACTTCCGAGAAACGGGTTTTCTGGTTAACAAACTCAACCCAGATATTTACAAACAGAAAGTGTACACCAAACTTCGTTATGATTATTCAAAACATGCTTCCTGTAGAGTGGTCACAGGGGTCTAAATAGGCGTCAAAATGGCACATCCGGTGTAGTTTATTACCCCGTCATAAAAAATCACTGTAGCGCTTTTAGCAACGCGTCGGCTGTTTTGGGTTTTATAAGTCTCAGCACACTGCTCCAGCCATACTTTTTTGCTTCATTTGCCACTAATAAAAAAGGGTTTTCTTTTTTCCTTAAATTGACAATGTGTTTCCTGATCATTGAGACATATAGCTGGAATAATACTTATTCAACTTGTGTATCTTGCTCTTCCTAGAGTCTCTGTGTTTAAAATATATACGTACTACCGAATATTTTATGTGGAATACCTTGAATATTTTCTCACCCAAGTACATTTATAGGATATTTTTCATCCCTCAATTTTTCAACTTTTTCCATTCAAACCATTTGATTGCTGAACAAAACAATGAAATAGTGTAGCAAAACTATTTCAATGACTGAGCAGGTTTATGATGGAACTTAAACAAGGAGAAAGTTTACAACAATAAGCACGTACTTTAGAAACTTAATTCCTAACCTACTCCTTCTTCTTTATCACATGACTAAATCTCATTTGCCCAAAGCCAGCCGATATAACAGTGTTCAGAATAAATTGTCTATCATTCAAAAGAAACTGGCATTAGTTAGGGTCAAATATTTGACATGACAATTATTGGCATTGGTGGACGCAGATTATTGCTGCGGCCAGCGGCTGTAACAGCTGATTACAGTTTTACACGCCTCATCAGTGGTACCAACCCACATATCAGCTGGTCAACCTACATAACCAGTGTGGCCAACTACACCGTACACTCCCCCGCCACAATTACTGTATTACCTTTTGTGTAATACTATATTGCATCAGGGCATCGCGTGCCGCGTTGTGTGTCAATGGGTTTTAGTAACTATTATTATTCTTTTGATGCTCAGATGTTTTATTTTCTTTGAGTTTCGAATTCAAAATACAGGGTTATTCAAAAAGAATGTCCTACTTTCATTCTTCTGTGACTTTCATAGTTTGAGTGCTTTATGAATAATTTACATATGGTTGAAAAAAAGAAGTTTCAAAGTTTTGTTTACATATAGTGAGAGGTAATTTCCGCTTTTAATTAACAAAAAGATGGCTGCCCATTCAACACAAGATATTTTGCGTTCTTTAATTTCCAAAAATCCAGTCAGTTCAGTTCAACGAGGGTTTCGTCGTAGATTTGTGGTTTACTCGTGAATTTCTTTTGTCGGGCTATGTAAAGGTGAAGGTTTACGTACCCACTCTAAAAAAGTCTATATGACCTGCGGAACCGTATCGGTGCTGCAGTAAATTCCATAAATCAATATTAACTTCGTGATCTACGGGGAAAGAGTTTGATTATCGGCTAGATTTTTGCCGAGCAGTCAGGGGAGGACATGGTGAGCATTTATAGAAGTGTAACAAGGAAGACAAACTTTGAAAATTGCTCTTTTTACTAGTATTTTATTTAATATGTATATCTAAGGAATATCTCTAAATCACTAAACCACTATTTGAGATGCCGACCACTCTCATGAGGGTATTTTAAGGCAAATATGTGGTGAAGAATGAGTGGTAGTAATGAGTTAGGAGGTGTAGTCTTGTTACAAACTAAGGCCGACTCTTCCTTAGAATGGTTCATTAGCTAATAGCCCAATGACCAATGGAAATACCAACGGCTTAACGTGACTTCCGAACCACGCATGTGATGGTCTGATATGTCTAAATGATGGTGGGAGTTGATGCAGGTATCATCAGATGGTCACTGAGACTATCTGAGCCGCTTTAGACCTATATCATCCTCAAAACCTGACCTCCATGAAGCTGGATTACAGGACCACGCCACGAGTCCCAGTCGGTTTATGAATAGGAGTTGTTTGGAAGTAGGACATTCTTTTGAATAGCCCTGTATATTTAAATGGTTTGGACATTATTATCCTGAATAATATACCAGAGCTGTTAAAAACCATCATCTACCCATTGTACGAGATAATGGGCAAGGTCACCCTTAATTTACCCCTCTTTTAAGGCCCGAATTAAATCAGCTGAATCTAGTTTAAAGCGTGAGAACCCGAGTCAAAACAGAGGCAAACTGGGGAAAAAGCTAATAACGGGGCAATAAAGAGCGGGCGAACAGAAACCACCTGTTTGGGGCAAAAACTGCGCGGGGCTGTATCGTGTTTCAAGGGTCTCACAACACTGACCCTTGCTCAAGCCAGGGCGTCTGGCAACTATACACTTCCACGCCTCAACCGAGGGGCGGGGCTGGCTAATTATTTACACTTTTTTGAATTTTGGTTTTAGCAGAAAAGCAGGTTTTGAGGGCGAACCCCCATTTTGAGATTTCTTATGTCTTTGTCAAATATTTACTGAAACACGCTGACTGATGTATGCACGGCTAAATCAGAGTGCAGAGAGGTTCTAACAAAATCTTACACTTATTTATCAGATCTTGTGCTAAAATTAAGTAAAACAAAATTTCTTGTTCTTTGCGTTGAAAGTAAAGTAGGACTATAAGTTCTTTCATACATAATTGACCGATTGTGACCCATGTACATTCGCACACTACAAGCATTGAAAGGATTGGGGCCTATCACAGAAAAAACTTAAATCATAAACACAAAAAAGTTACACATTGAGAATGGATACTATACATTATATTTACAGCAGCAATTAATGAAAGGAACCTATACTGTCATGTTGCTCTAACACTCGTTGATTCTGAGCTTTGCATAGTTATGTTGTTTGACAATTTAGCACAATATTCAATCAATTTCAAATTCATAATGTACCAACATTTTACTAAAATCCAGTATTTAAAATGTAGAAACAACCCATAGAATTACAATGTCTTAAGCTAGTTTTAATCCCCACAAACTTTAAAAGTACATAGCAGAATTTTCGAATGCTTTTAGCTTTTTAAAGCAAACATTTTTATCATCACTGGACCACATCTGTTTTAAATCCACACAAAAATGCACCTAAACCAGAACCGCACTCGTGGTTCGCTCCGGGTTTACGACTCCCCAGGATCGCTATAAAAGCTAGGCGACAGGACCAGAACCGTTGTGAATGTCAAGTCGACCAGCTGAGAGCAGTAGGTGCAGTTCGAGGAATCAGCTGATGATTGAGTTTAGAATCTGTGTGACAGTTTTAGTGCAGACATTCTAATGGCGGTTCTCAGAGCTCAAGACACTCGTTGTCCGTTATCACTGGGCTCTGACAGAGCCAGCGTTGTCTGTATTGCTGGTAGTCTGCTTGGTTTAATGATATCCAGATTTTATTTAGTGGTTTAACTTAACTTAACCGCCTCAATTTTAATTTTTTCAAGTTGATGTAACAATAGAAACATGGTCATAAACTCTTTCCAACCAACGTGTTCATGACTTTTCGTTGATTCGTTAAGCACCTCAGCCATTAAGTTGAAAACCGTACCACTAGCTACACTGTCACAAACCCATACTCCCTGACTGAACGTGATTCATTTCCTGATAAACGTCAATAATACGTTAAATGAGGACAATCATGAATTCTTCAGAAGCCATGTAGACAGAAAGCTTTAAGTCTTCATCATCATGAATTGGAATCGATTGAACCAATCTAATCGTTTATGAATCCACTTGCCTCGCGGTCAACATTCCAGTGTAAACAGCAGCTGATGTGCAGCTGAAGAGCTGATAAAACAGCTGATTTGACCTCACCAGTCAGCTGACTGATTACAAGACTAATTGTGTCGTCTGCTAAACTGTCCAAATGGTTTACACAAGTTAGTGAAATGAAACAAACTGTCGTAAAATGTTAGTACAGTACTTATGTGGACCAGCACTACCAACATTGTGGATTCGACAGCTTAGAAAATCGTCAAAACTACCAACAAAAACATGAGCGTCGTTAAACAAATCGGCTTAATTAATTCCTCACTAGAGCAGAGGGGCAGGTAGGCGTAGTGGTGGAGCGTCGGCCTCAATCAAAGGGGGTAACATATTACAGACCACGTGGCCACACAAATCACTCTTGAGGGTGTAACAGTGGAAGAGGGTGAGGGGGAGATCTGTAATCGGCTCATCTTGTAGGGATGGGGCAGAGTATACCCTTGTACAATGAGAGAGAGTATGCTCCATTTGCAGATAAAGGAGATGGTTTGTAGTTGTTTCAAGAAGTGTTTGTAGACTTTCGATCTTGAAATGTATTCGTTTCGATTGTGTGTACAGTTTACGTAGTATCTCTACAGTGATTGTCGTACAGTGTGAAAACAGTGTGCGTTCCTCATTTGCAGCGTAGAAAATTGTCAATGAAGGGCTGCAAGAGCAAGAAGCCGTAAAGGTTCTTTGGCGAGGTTTACAATGAAGCAGGTCATGGTTGATTTGTCCAAGCTTCATAGACGATTAAACATGATTTAGCAAAGTTCAACTGGTTAGCAAACTCTTTTGATAACCTGATATGACATTGTAATGCCTTATAAAAACACGTGTTGAAATTTCATGTTGAGAACTACCAGATGTAAGCAAGTGTTTAAGACTATTACTCGCTCAAGTTTAATCTATACCTTGCAAATCTATAAAATTGTATTGGCTATTTTTATAATCTTTTCCTCTATCTTCGACTTGCTCTCGAGAAGACCCATTTTCGAGGTTTAATGTTACCTTTTTCAGTTACGTGCGCTAGACAAGACAAGAATGAATATTTCTTATCTTACTTTCTTTCACGTGGTTTAACTAGATAAGAATCACGACTCCTTTCTTTATCATCTGTTTTATCTATTTCACGTGATCGTGTTAGACAACTGTAAGTGTTTGAGCAATGTCTCACGTCGCCGAATTAGATAAAATTAAGGCCCTGAGCACCTTATCTTCAGTCACGTGAGCATTTTGGATAGGTATGTGTCCTTGAGCATCTTATCTCCAGTCACGTGACCATCTTATACAATAACGTGTCCTTTGCTACTTATCTCCCGTCAAGTGAGCATTTTGGATGGTAATGTGTCCTTGAACGTCTTATCGTCAGTCAGTTGACCATCTTATACAATGATGTATCTTTTGCTACATTATCTCCCGTCACGTAAGCATTTTGGATAAGTGTGTAACCTCAAGCATCGTATCTTCAGTCACATGAGCAGGTCTGTGACCTTGAACACCGCATATCACGTCAAGTGGTCATTTTCTACATGAAGGTATTTGTCCTTGAGCACCTTATCTCGTGTCCGAGTTATGTTTACAGCAAGGTGGTGGTGTGGGTGTTGACCGTGTGACCCTGCCGCCCTAATTAGCCACAGTAGAAGCTGGTCGGCTACTCACGTCAATTACTGACGCAGGCGTGCGTAGCAGAGTCGACACGGCCTGCAGTGCGCGCACACACCAACACTTCACCTTCGAGTTGCGAGTACTTCTTCATCTTTTCTGTCACTCTTGGGAACAGATATTGAAGAATTGACTTGCTATTCACCGTATAATGTACCATTATGAATCACAAGAAGAGTGTTTGACCTGTAAGGGTTTATTAGCATATGCGTCTTTCACCGAATGATTCTTAAAAACGTGAGGTCAAGATCACCAAATAATTTTTTGACTAGTCAACGGGAATAAATTACCTTTTTCTCATTTTACTCTAAATTGAAGAGGACCCGAATGTGCTGTTCATACTTTTCTCAAGACACGCACATGTTGCCTTTCCTTCATGTCGAAGCCTCTGATTACTCTTATTAATAAAAAATTGTGAAACTATCTTGATTCCGTCAGAAATTACCAACGTAGTAGTGCCATGCCACTTAACATTTAAGCAGAAAACGAGCCTACAAGAGGCTTCAAACTTACGTATCATAACATTACAGAACTATATCGTTACCTAATGGTGGAATCAAGGTAGTTAAACCATTTGTGAAATCTTCAAAAACACCAATGAGCGGGTTCCTTCCATTGAAATGTCACCCCCAGGGACCGTGCTTCTCCGCGGCTGAATGTCAACAGACACAGTAAACGTGATTTCCATTATTCATCGCTAAATGCAGGACGAGTGATTCATCGGAACCGGTCCGCCTAGATCTGCTGAGAGCCGACGTTGTATTCTCCGCGCTACTCACTTAGGCATCTCGTCCGTCACAGTGCATCGCACGCTTTCACGTGTCTCCCTATGTATCTATGTGCTACAGTGAACATAGAGAATTTCCTATAACAGAATTTCCTTTCTTACACCAGAAATGGAGGTGCGTGTCTCCCAAAACGGGGATTTTATTCTATAAAAGCTGTATGTATGATCTGATTTAAATTAAACTTGGTATCAACATTTATGACACCGTACCTAACATGTATACTAATCAACACAATCCGTTCAACCCCCAAGACGACGGTGGAAAATAATGTTTTGAACATTGTTCTTGAAAGGCCTAACCAATCATATACCATATTTATGAATGGTTTGTGTTTTTCGTTGAATACATTTCTAAATCTAATAAGAAGCATTCCTAAATTTTCTCTTTAGCGATCTCATGAATTTTGAAAATAATAGTAACTTCACAGGGAAAGATTCTACTGTACAAATTTGTGAAGATCTTAGAAATAAAATTAGATTCCAGATATAACAAAATCACAGAAATGCAATGAGGCGGCAAGAGCAAGGAGAAGGTGCTGCTAGGAACATCTCATCTCAGCATCCCTCCGGATACGATCAGGGGAAACCTTCTCACAATCACTTCCGGCCAACAATCTCCACTTCCGGTCAGGATACGATAATTGTTTAGTTTAATAGGCGGCGCGCGCATGTCAACGACTGCAAATTGTGGCCTGCGGCGCGCGCCGACGGTAGCGCCTGAGTAAATTATAGGCGCGGCAAATCTCTAGTGAAGCAAGACAAGAGGCAGCTGGGTGCTGGTGGACATGGATGTTTGAAGTTGCGCAATACCATTCGAATTAATTATAAGACCACTATTTTGTATTTTTCACTTGGCAAAATTATTTTATAACACTTCAAATACTTTTATTGACAAAGCATTACGTCAAATGCAGTATTTCAACTCAAATAATAAACATTGCATCGCGTAGGTGTAGTTTAAAAGGAATATACTTGTTATATGTAGAGTGCAACTCACGAGAGATAAATGTACATTTGTAGGATAAAATGGAGGAAACACATGTATTAAATTTCCGAATTGGCGAGTATTGGGAAAATCAAGGGAGGGGGAATGATAGTGCCGATTTTTCGTAACGTGAAATTCATTTCGCTACTCCAAGCATACTCTAGCTTTCATAACGGGGATGGGTAAGTAGTGTACATCGACTGCAATCAGCTGTTAGGCATGTTCCATTCCACATCTCAGGGTTGCAAGTTCCAGTTCCCGCGATGTCCAGCGCGGGTCCAGGTGATGATGCGCTAATCACTGCGGGTTCGTGAGCCGCCCACTCCAAGCGACTTTCTCCCCCAGTCCGTCCGTCCTCCGCCATTTTAATTGATCCTACTCTTACTCGGGACCGTATCCTATTATTAACAATAATTGCCTTTCTCCACGGAACAATGCCGAGTTGTCGAAGATTATAGGAATCTGGCGAAGATGGGCAGATAGTCTCCCTCTTGCTCACGCTGCGGCTCCGCACTGGTTGTGAAAACGTGAAGAGCCGGCCTGCGGGGGCGTGCGGAGTGCGGCGGGCAAACACCACCGGAGAAACTTTAAATTGAGTTGGTTTTGAATTGCCACCACCGCGAGGAGATTCCAGATTGGCAACCCGACAGCTGGAATTATATTGGTGAGCTATGCCTGACCAGTCGTGCCTGATCGTAGAGCTGTGTGGAACTTGCTCACACGGATAAATCAACCCGATGGTTTTGGAATATTTACTTTCAAACTGGACGAAAGCTCGTATACGTTGCCGAGGGAGGTAAAACAACCTCAAATACAGCCTGTTAGAGAACGTGTATTTACTGTTGTAATTAATTTATTGGAGGATGATACATTTGACGAACACGTGACGTTTGGGAGAACTTCTTCTAAAGCAAGAAATGCAAGCAACGGGTTTATACTGTTGGGCAGCAGCCTGTTACGCTCGTAAATATAGATAGGATTCTTTATTTTTACTTCGTATAAAACTTATTTCAGCTTAAAAAATATAAAACTGAGATTGATTCATAACAGTTTTGTTTTCCAGATGAAATTCTTCACAGTCACCTTGTGTGGTTCACTTGTAGGTATGTCTGTCGCCCCTTGGGAGACCCAACTTCAACCGGAACCTTTCATTAATGCACATAAAAAAGTCTATTAACTCCACGAGATTGTTTACAAAGACCGCAACGCAGGACGCATAAATTATCACCTGCAGGACCAATAAAACAAAACAATAGGGGTAGAAGGAGAGGCGAGAAGGGCGCCCTACATGAGCACAGGCCGTTATTGGGTTATGGCCCTTGAGACAAAGCGACGCGTGCCCCACAAAAGGGCCCAGAGCCCTTCATAAACACAACAGTAGTGCTGATACGGCGCTCCTTAAACCCTTTAAGGATCTAAACTGTAAACAAAGCTGGCCGACAATATTGTCGTGTCTACAGTGGGCTGCTTCCTACTTGATGGAAAATCCGGAGGAAGTGGCAAATATGCGGGGATTCAGCATGGAGCTTCTGATCGGATTCGAGATATTTCTATTTCTTACTTGTTATGAACTTCTCAAAACCAAAAGTTATACCAAAGATAATGTTATGGCAAGTAGATTGCAGCATGGATGGACAACGGCTGAGGCAGGAAAATCAACTTAGTTGCGGTAGCCCAAGCACAGATAGTGCTAAGAGGCAATAGTTTAAAATTCTCAAGTAGAGCCACTGACGCATGCGAAAGTTCTTTACATTCTTGATAATCAGGTCACATTTGATTAGAATTTGGCCACATTTAAGTCATTGACTTCAGACAAACTCGAGCGTGTGGAGCCAAGGTGGGATAAAGACTGCGAGAGATGTCAGAGATCGCAGCGCTATCTGTACCTGGGCTGCCACAACTATGTTGAGTTTTCTGCCTCAACCATGTGGTATCCATGCGCAATCTACTTCATAAAATTAGCTTTGGTTTTACAACATATGAACCATCAAGGAAATGTTCAAGAGTCCTCCACATCACGAAAGCGCCAAAATAAAGCGCCCCAGAAGAGGCGATCTTATTACGATCAGTCTGAGGCTAATGAGCAATCTGCTCTTTAATTCCATCATCTGACCACTCTAGAATTAATTAAATCTATCCGCCCGTGTGCGGTTCCGTTGTTTTAATTACTCACTAACGTAATTGCTCGCGAGCCAACCGGACCTGACCTTTGTGACCGGACCTGTTCCGGAACGGTTTTCGGTTCTCGAAGCGCGACTCTTCATGGAAAGTTATTGGTAATAAATTGGAATCTCTCCGCGGGCCTGATAGGACCCACTTTTTGCACGTTTTACGACGGCGACCTCCCCGCACTCTTGCGGCTCTCGGTCCGTATATTATCAGCTGCTGATCGAGTCAACAAACTCAGCTACGTTGTGGTAGATTGAAGAAGCTTGTTTACCCTTGGGATGTGTTGGAAGAAAGTTTACGGTTAGAGAATTTAAATGTGGTTCCTTTTCAGAGTGGTGTTTGGAATGTGGGGATTTTTGGATTGATTGCTGCGGGTGAATACGGATTTATATACTCGTATGTTTATGTGTTTTGACCGTGCTAACTTTGCCGGGGTGGAATTCAGCTGCAGTTTTCCTCATAAATTAAAAACATACTTGGTTTGATGGTCTGGAAATATTAAACAACATATGAAACAAATATACCTGTTTTGTGGACAATCATATTCCTTTTAATTTTATAATTTCAAAGAGATGTTTATTCATCATTAAAAAGTTGGAAATGTTTGTTTTGTTCAATGAGGTGATCTACCACTCAACTTTGTCCTTTACTTTGCGTCATTATAAAGTCACTTAACGAATTGTTAGTGGTGTCTGCGGGGATCGAACTCGCGTCATCGTAGTAATGAGCAAAGGAGTCGACCCCAATTCGCCAGAGATCCGCTAAAAATAAATTAATGTAATATTTTGACCATAACTATTGCCTACCAGGTTTAATAAACTATTAAAACATATTTCCACAATAGTTTACAAAAAAGTTACTGTTGAATAAAATTAAAAGTGGAACAACTAGTTACAAAACCGCCACATGGACGCAGAATGTAAATTTAGGAATATTAAACAAATTGTAAACAACTGTGAACACGGGCAGCCCAAACTTTGTTGGTGTTTTCAAACCAGCCGGGCATGCCGCGCCATCACCACTGACTAACAAACTTTGAATATCGTCGTCAATTTCCAACATTTCCATATGTAAAATAGTACTTATTGTTTATACAGTCAAACTCTAATTTGTACGAAACCAGCTCTGCTCACTGGGGTTTTTGTTTACATTTCCGTCTTGGTGACCCCGATAAGGGTGCTAATTTGAGATATAATTGATGATCTGTGATGTTTAACTAAGTTATATGATTTCACATTGATTCAACAGTATCGAAATCAACATTGTCATCTGTCAGTTTATCTAACTATTTAGGTTCATTTATAAGTGAGAAGAAATGTTAATGACTCAAACTCGAAGTCTTTATTGCCTTATTAAACACACAAAGGAGTCTTAGCAAGTCCACTGAGGATGCTTGATTGTAAAATGAGCGGAACGTTTGGCACTGTAAATATTTTATGATCGCGATCTGTACCGAAAGCTTTAGATGATAGTCACATATGGATGGCAAACGTTAAAATTGTGTTTAAGAATACAATACACGTGATAGCAAAATGTATTTGTAGTTCAAAACTGAATTTAATAAAACTTTGCCAAAATGACACAGTAAAAATTATAAAATGAAAATAGTAAACAATATATAAAATATTAAAAGTTATAAAATAAAGCATAATGTAAAAATATAAAATATATAATAATATAAATATAGAATAATATTTTTTAAAAATGTATAAAAGAAATATATAAAATAGGATAATTATGAAACATTAGGTTTTGGAATATAAATGATGTTGAATTATTTGATGGGATCCTTTTAACTTAAAACCTCCAACTTAATAATAGTCCTTTTTACTAAAATACACTTAAGATTAATTTGAACTCTGTCTAAGGTTGCTTCACTTTTTAAACAGAAATGCGCTAATTGTGGTTATGTATTTGTTGGCTATAAAGATAGGTTTGCTCTTTGCTCAGATATTTGCCAACCCATGTCGTTATAAAGGTAGTCTTTTAGCTAATTTCCAATGGTTTCTCTAAGGCCTCTCTGATGATAAATACTTTGTATTTGAAGGCCTCAGATCAATAAAAACCCTTAATTAGATATATGTGAAGTAATTTTAAATTATATATAAATATAATAAGAAGAGCTTCATCTCTCCATGGAGTCTTTTAGCTATTGAATTTTGTTAAGGGCCTTGTAGTCATAATGAGTTTAGACCACAACGAAAAGTACTTCCAACTAAACCAATCCAAGTTGAAAATAGTGTCATTCAGCCTAATATATTATACTTTGTATAAAAACTTTATGCAACTTCTCTAACTTCTTTGCTTTTATAGCAAGTAGTCCAAACCAGTTAATCTGTAATAAAACGTCCTTCAAAACTAGTATTGTGTCTAACCTAATTTCAAAATATTTGTTTAAGCCTAAATCAAAATTTAAACGACACACGACACGGAGAAAATTGTTAGAAACTGTATCGTGCTGGTGGAAGAGTGATAATTGACTCTACAACTAGAGAGGACGGGATTGACATCTTTGTAGACCGGAGTGGCAGAGCGACGTGCGGGTGTGAGACTTCAGTGCGACCGCAGGTAGTGCACAAGTCTCTGGGAGACTGCGGGACTGTATACGTGGGCACGTGATCACCAGAAGTATCACACCGGGAGACTGCAGTAGAAACTGCCGCGGACAAACAAGAGTATAGCACTGCGGTTGTAGCAGGAGTGGAGAGACAACTTAGAGATCCAGGGGAAAATCAACGTGTTAATAGGTGTTTTGCAAACCACTTTGCTTTTATGTGTTGAAGGAAGACTACGAGCTTAGCAAGTAAACATAATTATACAGGTAAACCATCGGACGTCATTTTAAAAGTTAAAGAAGGAGAACGAAGAGTACTAAGACGTAGACGTTCACTCTAAAAATTAAGGAGTGAAGGTCACTCAGAAAGAGTAAAATTTCGCTCTTTTGGGTGTTGAAACCCAGCCACTCTCATTAAAGAGTGGCTCGATTTTCACTCTTTTCGGAGTGGTTTTCACTCTTTCATATTTAGAGTTTTGGTATTTGTGAAGCTGTAGAAGTACCGAAAGGAGCTGCGCCCGTGAGAGAACTACAAACAAATAAAGAAACTGTGTTGTGTCAAAACATTTTTCTGTAAGAAAAATCGTAGAATTACTGATTGACAGGTGAATTACAGGTTGTCAGAATACTACATTTAAGTACCATATGACTACTAACCATAGGTTTAGTGATTTGTATTAATGTTTATTTTAATTTCTTGTCTAATTCACTTCTTTAAACTAATATTACTCGACGATAGCATACACATTTCCCTTAACATGACAGAAATATTCTTGGAATCATGAACATATTACATAAGTCGCAGTATCTTCGATATCAAGTTAATTCCATTTGATACTTTTGCCTTTGTTTTTTCAAATATTGCAAATCAAAGATATGTTTGAAAATTACTGGTATAAATTAAATATACTAAGCAAAGCAAAATGGTCAAATAGTCACTAAAATCCTGGTTTATTGTAACAATTGTCCACTTATTGTCCCCACCGGTCTGTTTGTTTATTTCTCCTTTCTTCTATGCTGCACTTCTCTCTGTTGCACCAGCTGTATCTACCTCTCACTCTCACTCATTACAGGATACCAATCACGGCCACGACTATTGATTGTCGGACTCATTGCTAGCGGCAAGGCTGTGTTCTGCTCTACTGACTGCAGCTTGACCCCTCATCTTTCCTTCCGATCTTCTTCCAACAACTTCCGCATCTGGTTCTTCGTGTTCTTGCAGTCCACTTTGAAATCTTCGATTTGTCCAACCAAGTTCAAATAAAACATAGCTGTGTAGCTTCAAGCGCTAACGTGAATCCTAGTGAATTACCTGTAAAGGAGGATAATTTACACCGAAAGTGTTTCTCACTAAAAATGGATTTTATGCTGTAAAACTACAAGTATGTTCCGATTTCAATGTTTTCTCGCCGCCATCCTGGTCTGGGTGATTGAATTTTGTTGATTTTTGGTATTCATGTTTAGAACGTCAACATATAGGCCTACTGTATACTAAGTTTCATCGCAATCATACCATAAATATAGTTTTAATTGCATAAACCCCACTTTTGGGGCGAAAAGCTCACTTCCGGTGGACCGATTTTGCTGATTAACGAACTTAACTGAGATATTTACAAAAATAATTGTGGAAAGTTTCGTGGAAATCATATAAAAATGCTACGTGTAACCACGCTGGTTACACAAGCGTCAGAAAGCTCAGAACTGCACACGATTTTGTACTGCGGCGTCTCGTTTTCATTGGCAATAGACACTAATAGCTCTATTTTGTTATTGATTTGATACTGTTAATAAATTGTTTTACGGAGTACGTTTGAACAAAAACTAACAAGAGGGACAGTAAGGATTCATAATTGAATCCTGTCACTAAACATCTGCACTATATAGAAGATTTTGAAAGCTTCTTCCCAACTAGAGAGACTGCACATGAAGTGATCCCGCAGAGACACGCGTGTGCGGTACAGTGTAATGAAAGGTAGGAGAGGATCTCGGTGCGGGACGGTGTCGCGTCGCAGTTTGCCGCGTACTGCCGCGCCACTTACGGCAAATCGCCGGCGGACGTGCGGGAATGTGCCGCTGTGGCCACACTTCGATACAGTTCCATAGCTCACAATGTAGTTTACACGAGGAGAGATCCTCCAGCACGATCTTACTGCAGCATCTCTGACAGCAAGATGAGCTGTCACAGCTCAATCAAAATGTTCTTAGTAGTTTTTGTTGTTGGCAAAAGCACAGGTCAATAATACACAGAAAAATGTTTCGTTTGACAAAACTTCACGTCAGAGATCCTAGTCATGTCTCACGGACCTGTGGCGGGTTGGTATCGTGGATGACTCCGAAGATCATTACTCCGTTGGTGTGGGTTCGATCCCCGCAGACACAACTTTGTAAAGTGACTGTGCGGTAACGCTAGGAAAAGGTCGAGGTTGAGTGGTAGAAAGGCCTTTGAAGTTTCGTTAAAGAATACAAACTGGACCTTTTATTTTTTATAGTTGCTTACTCCAGTCAAAGATAAACCTTAACGCTAAAAATGTCGCTGGTTTTCTGATTGTAAATATCCTGATGTAGATCATATTTGGCTAGGAATTTCCAGTTAAATTTGTCAAATTATTTTGACATTAGAAAATTCCTGACATCAGCGAAATTGTAACTTGGCTTTCCAACACGAATTCACCTCTGGGATTTCTCTCATTAAGTATATACTAAGCACCAAATAACTTCCTCTTTAATCGTAATGATCTATTTAATTGAAAACAAAAATTTAAAATGACTTGAATGAAGTTAAAATGCAACTTATTGATTTAATCCCACCAAGCAACGTTCTCAAAAGAACCAACATCACAAGAGCTATACAGCATAAAATGACCTAATGACGTTCTTCACGATATCTCACAAATCAATAATCGCAGATTACATGTAATTTATACTCTCAACGAAAAGCAAGACACACAAGCGATTTCTCCAATTGGTAAATCCCCTATCATCCTCTGAGTAAATTGGCATTTGTATAAACAAATAGGGGGCTTGAAGACATCTCCAATCACTTAACAACTGCCAATTAATTTGCTACAGGCTTCACGTCTGCGGCGCTTGTAAATAGTCATCATTAGCGCGACACAGCATCCACAGCATTACATTAATTGCGTACGATAACAAACCTGAAAGTATGGAAGAAAGTTGGCAAGCGTATGATAATCAAGTGTGGGACATTTGTATGTAAACTGGATGCTGTGTGTACAGGAGTTACGGCTTGGCAAGCAACAAGTGGCAGCCCCACACTCTAGGAAGTAATATCAGATGTGTGTTTGTAATTTATGTAGATTTTACTTGCCAGTTTGATACATCAACTCGTTTGGTGCAGTACTGTTCGCTGATAAATGCGACAGGGAGTTTCTTTTCTAACGGTGCGGGAGCTTGCTGCACAAATCAAAATGTGTTACCTATGAGCTTAAGTTGTTAGGTATCGATGAACATTGTTAACACATTTATAGCGATCGACATATTAAAACTGCTTTTATTCAATGCAAATTGCAAAGTGCCCAAAGGCTCGTAGCAGTGTAGTGATGATGAACCGAAATATAAACTTACAGAGTTCATTTTTACAGACTTCAATAAGTGACGAACATGTTTTAAACTGCATTTCAAGGCCATCAGATCACAAATAATACTTTGACTTTTGATAGTTTTCGGTTGGCTTACTCACCTAACTTTAAATTGAAGTGATACATAAGAACACGTTCTACCTTAAGCCAAAATCTGCAATAGGACTTTTTACTATAGACACTTAACTAGTAAAATAGGAGAGCAAAAAATAAACCTTAAAATCACAGAATTGTTAACGATTCCAACACCTTACTAGTTAAAACACAATTTTTTATATTTTAAAGGTTCTTTTCTGTAAATATAGGCTTTTTGGTTGTTTATGCATCTACTCGTATACGTTTTCACCAAGACATATTGATATAGAAATATTGTCATGTGTTTCAGGTTGCAAGAGCTTCTTCAAGCGCAGTGTGCGACGGAACCTGACGTACTCGTGTCGAGGCAGTCGGAACTGTCCCATAGACCAACACCACCGCAACCAGTGCCAGTTCTGCCGCCTCAAGAAGTGTCTCAAGATGGGCATGAGGAGAGAAGGTAAATACTGCTTACTAGCTAACGTGTGACTCACCCCCTCCTGGTAGTGGTGTCTAGGTTGTCTTTGGTGATTAAAGTTGGTAGCCTATTTCTTAAATTTGACTCTTAGGCTTTCGCGGCCGGTGTCACGACTATAATCTAGTTCTTCCGGTTCACACCGCGTCACTCCAGCCAATCAGAGACTGGAGATGGTACTCCACTGCAAAAGCGAAATATTTTAAGCTAATTATTATGATGTTTTGACGCGACGTGAACTGGAAGAACTAAATTATAGTTGGTTTCTTCCAGCCACTCAGATATTTTGGAGCTAAAGTCACAGCGGTCACTGCTAGGAAATTTTAAGTGGATGATCTTCATCTCATAAGAAATTAACCTTTTCTTCAAATTGCTCACAGCTTTAGCAATGAAAACGTCAAATAGAAACTTAGAGAGTCGTGTAGACAAGCATTTAAACCGTTGAAACTGTTGACACTTCCCTCTACGTCTTAGAGACATGTCAAATTTTCCAATGACAGTTCAATACCATAAGAGGTTAAAACATAGACTCTTATGCAACTAGCGGCTGGGACAACTACCGGACTGGGAGACTTGGAACAGTTGTTTATGAGTTTGTCTTTTCAGAAAGAGTTTATTTCGTCAGCAGTTTGACAAATTTGCCCAAAAATACCGAAGTTTCAAAGATAATCACAACTTATCTCAACTTGTCTATCAAAGATAGTCAAAACTTTGACCACTTTGATCAGACGAGTTAACGGAATTTAATTGAGAGACCTTGTGATTGACTGACTGACGATGGACTAAAGTGAAAAAATTCATAGTAAAAAGAGTGACTGTAAAAATTGTATTTATGAATGGTATTGTTATTTTAGAAGTAAAGGAAGGTTTTATGTAACAACACGTTGACGATTGCGATGTATTTCATGTGAATGTTCATGCAATGAAATATCTATTTTTGTTTGTTTGTTTGATAGTACATGCATATATCAGATTAGACTCTGTAACAGAGCCTGAACTAGTCTGAAGTACTCTTTAACAACTTGAATCAACGATGAGATTTTATTTTTGACACGCACTGTCGGGACTCGATGTAGAAGTTTTTATTCCGACCCCAGATGAAAATCTGACTAGAAAATGTTATCGAATACGTGATATTTATTCAAAAGCAAAAAATTCAGATTAAGGCATTTTGCCGCCTATTCTAAACTTGGAACATCCATTTGTATCGTGAAGACATTATCAGCGCCGGTGACTCGTGGTATGGAGATGGTATCCAGAATCAATGGAATGAGCTATGACTAGGCTGATTGTGTTGAGACGACGCCAGCGTTCATTGGTCGACTGGCGGCGGAGGCGGGAACTAACATGTGCTTCTCTGATTATCTGAGTTCTATGACTGCGTATGTCGTCATTGCTATATTGGTCGTAAGTTGACTCTCTTTGTGCTACTGCCCACTGGCTACGTTAGAGTTAATTGTTACAGCTCCTTATGCCATTTTATTATTTTCCTATAATCTTACTTCGTCTAAATGTCGCATTTTGTCACTCATATCTTAAGGAGTCGTCCTCCTTAATACCTTTTTACATACAACGTGTCTAACAACTTCAAATAAAATAAAGTTCATCAGAGGTTCTTCCTTTAGCGTTTTCGAAAGTCATGAGGTCTTTGTTAAGCAAGAACTTTTGAATAGAGTAAATTAAGTAACACCATGATCCAAAGTGAGTTAAGACTTTCAATTTCACATAACTGACACCAAATATTCTCAACATAAAAGAAAAATCACAACTATACTAACATTTATTTCTTTTGTGCAATTCATTAGACGCCAACTGTATAGTCCTAAGTCCACTTTGGACTTCTTGCTTCAAAACCTTATTCCAATCTCCTTGTCTATTACAAATTGTCCAAGTTCTTCAGAGCTCATAACTAAAAAGGTCACTTTACACTAAAGCAAAATACGAAAGTTCACATAGAAGAAAACACATCGCAAACACAGAAAAAACTAGCCCGACCAATTATAAAACTGCTCGAGCACAAAATACACAAGAACACGTGCTGCATCAGTGATATGATGCGATGTTTTCTGGACGGGTAGTAGAGGTCAGCTGGGCTGATGATGAAGAATGAAACAAGAAGAAGAAGAAGAAGAGCTCACGAACCATAAGCCTCATCGCGGTCGCGGCTGTATGCGTGCTCTCGCTAACAATTAACCGACCAGACCTTTGTTCCTCCCTCGCCCGCTCATTTTATCTAGGTTAAAAAGAACTTTGGATTCAGGTTAAAGGACTTCCAGTTGGTTAAAAAGGTGACACTTTTTGGAAACCCGCCGAAAAGTACTCCAATGATAGTACTTTTCAGCTGTTTCTTAATAGGTCTGTTTGGGTCAGAGGGAACGAAGGTTTGGTCTAATTTATTTGGGGTTAAATTGTTTAACAAAGCTGATTTTGTAGATTTATCTTATTCTGTAAATTCTTTTGCTTGACTTGGCCTATCAAAGGCTCCCTTGTTATTGTATCTCTCAGTTTTCATTGCTAATTCTGTGTTAGATTTTCTTTTTAAATCTAACCCTATCATATCCAAATTTTATGAACCATCTAAACAATAAACTGAGAATTCTACTTGCTTCACGTTAAATTTATATTGTATTTTTATCGGTTTCCTAAAATGTAGGTCTATGATCTACCTTAAAATAAACATAACCAACCAAAATATGTCAATTTACTTTAATTTCGTGAAACATGTATGTAAAAATGTTGTATTCCACTCTAAAGAGAAAGTTCGTATTAATGAAAGTAGTTATTGATAACTTAAGGTATTATTTTTACAGCAATAAAGTTTCAGGTTAGTAGTTAAAATTAAAATTTGCTTCACATATTTATAAGACTTAAAATCCTTCAAAATACTCTGTGGTTGAATCAGTTCTTCATATGTATTATCCAGAGCAAGTAAAGACTTGTTTGGCGTTAAAACCCTCACGTTACGCAAATATTTCAAAATTCAAACCCAAAGCAATGTGTTTTTGTACAGTTTTCAGGTCGTTACCACAATTATGAAACCCGGACGTGCTCCCGTACCCCCTCACCGCTCTCGCCCTCACTTTTGCGTCGCGCCGCCGCTCTTTATTACTCTACATTACACCTTTGATGCAATTATGCAAATTCCTTCCAAACGATTACCGCCGCAGTTGCATTTCCTATAAAAATAAAACTTGTCCGGCGAGTTAAAATGCTATTAACGTGTTAGATTATAGACGTTTGTTATAATCGTGATTGTAGAGCCGAGAATATAAATGAGAAAAGTTAACGATATGTGTTGTGAACGCATAATTATTATTATATTAAATTGCCGTAATGGCTTATAAAATTAATTTAGTAGATAGCTGAACTTACTTGAAAATAAAAGTTAGTTAGGGAGTTTGTCTGCAAGGAGTAAAATAATAAATTTCATTGGAAAATTTAACGAAATACATAAATAAATAATTGAAATAAGAATAATATTTGGATAGTAGTTTCAACGTACGAATGGCTTGAAAACTATTTTTGTACATATTTAGGGTCTCGATGCTCTCTGCGTGTGACCAAAAGACCGAATGATGTTGAGATGTTGAGAGTCCCTAATTGGTCTTCAACTCAGAAGACCAGGGATTTCGTTCGTCACACCAAGAGCCCGCATTTGAGACTCTTCTCTTTGGAACCAAATCCAATAACAATTCAAAAACCTAATTCTAACCAGCGTTGATCATCATCATCAAACAATTAGACAAGATAATGTGAGGATAGTTAAGCCCAGGATCAGGATCAGCACATCCTGACTGGAGTACCGGAAGTGGTAAGGAAGCACGCATCCACGCATGTCGCTACCGCATCTACTGACCATTACGCCAGATCTTATCTAAAGTTTATGCTGACATTAATTGTGCACTAAAATAATTGCGCGCTTTCAGGATCAGATTCAATTTAGATGGAAAGTGATACGTGAAAGCATTGTGTGGCTGAGTTAAGGGACGACGGCTGAAGGGTTAGCTGTCTGACAGATTTACTTTGGAAGGAGGTTGGCTCGTTAAATTTGGTTTTATCTCTTTAGAGGTTGTTTTAATAATAAAAGATTGGGTGTAAAGCTACGGGTTTCTTACAGCCGTAATATGGCGGTGAACTGTTGTTTTCAATGTAATAATATGGGAGTGTTTTCTTAGAGAACGGTGGTCGTTTCCTTATGATTGCATTTTAAAAAAATTAACCGTAATAGTATGAACGTAAAATGCGGTCAGTGCTTTTTAGGAAACTTATTTTTTAAGTATTTAAATCGAAAATCAGCTGCTACCTATATTCGTCTTTCCGCCTTAACGTTCTGCTCCGAACAAAATTATCTTTTAAGCCTTTCTAATTTGGGTGATTATACTTTTTCCTTGCTCACAAAAATACCTGATAAATCAGGTAATAACACTATGCAAAATTTGAATGATCAAAGTTCTGCAAGGAAGGCACTGGTTTCCCGGTTTATATTTGGGGTCGTAATTTCCCCAACACAAGGAGCGCACGGCTTGTACTGTTCCTTATCTAGACGTAAACTCTGCCTCATAAACTGGGCCTTTGTTCATGTTGATGACGTCATTCCGGGTGTCGCGCCGGCCTGCCCTTCTTACTGCGTACCGTAATTAAAACTTTGACATTTTTAAAGGCGTTCATTGATTAATTTTTGGAATTTTTGTTGACGATGGTTGGATTTCTGAAGTAGAAATATTATTATGGACGTTTTCTTGGTGATCAAGAATAACACGACGTTTCGGGATCTGGAATCTGGTCTCGTCTTCGGGTGAAAAGCAACCTAAAACATAACACAAACGTTTGAAAATGAGCTATCCTAAAAGTAATCAGCGCAACCAGTCACTCACCGACAAATAACGTGGGTTTTATTGCTTTGTCATTCTGTTGGTTTTGTTTGTTTGTTCTTTTTCATTACACTTATTTAATTTTATGATAACTAGTCTAGAAAATAATAAATCATTCACAAAAACACTTGAAGACGGGATTAGATTCCAGATCCCAAAACGTCGTGATCTTCTTGTTCAAAAACTATGAAAAACGACCGTAATAATACTTCAACCTCAGGCGATCATTGAGCGATAGACACTGATATGTTTTACTACTATCCTCCATGTTGCTTACTCCTCAACTTCGCTAAGTTGACGTAACACTTTTACATCTGTACTCGAGGTGTGAACAAGTTACCGTCTCATGTAAGTCTCGTCATGGCAATCCAGTTCACACATGCAAATTAGCGTTCTTACGCTACCGCTTTCAATCACAGGGCTGCTTACAAGTGATAGTAATTAATGTTGGTATTCATAATTATTATTAATGGCAAAACTTATATCAAGGAAACGACACCATTAGGTTTTTATACCGGGTAGGTTAACCTTACACTTAACGCAGGCGTGAAGTGCTTAGTTGGCAGCCTTGGATAATGTGATAAATTGATTGAGTGTTTGATCGATGTTTTGTTTTTATGTTCACTCTTGTGGCTGAGCGTACATTTAGTCTATCAATCTGAATGTTTGGGACAAAATGAAAGAAGCATGTTTTAGGCTCAAATGCAATGAGTAATGACAAAAAAGGTGGTTCTTGTTGCTTTTGTAAAATGAATTTACTTTATTAGGCCGTAAATATCCTTTCAAACCCAAAACGAGATGTTAGAAACCAATTTTAAAATCTTAGAAAAATAAACTAACGACATATGAAATACACAGGAAAGAAATGTTTACTTATATTATTTCTTAAGTGTCTCCATGGGGTGTTCCATTTACCTGTGCCTGTATATGTAAGAAGTGTAGGACAAAACTACTAAAACCAACGCAATTGGAGTTTTACAATACAGATTTGATTTAACTGACCTGATAAATGTAACTAAAATCATTGTTGGTTTCACAGAAAGCCCTCTTTAAAAATGTAGTTAAAGTTAATTGAGATACATCATACTACAACAATACGTTGGTATTCTTCACCTTAAAGGCCTATTATATTTTAAATTACTTATATTTAGATGCGTAGGATCATGGGCTTAAAGAGCATGACATGAACCTTCCACTATAAAATTGTCAATTTTCAAGTATCAAGTTAGTAGGTAAGAGGGTTGGTATTTTACGTTGGCGTCATATCAAAAGGTTACGTAAGGCACTACTATCGTTGATTATGCAGTATATTCTAAACTACTACAAATCATTTCTTTCAAACAGAATTTACAGTTTTAGTGTGAGTTATATAGTTCCAATAAATCACAAAGCTACAATTAGTTCAGTCTAAAAACTGGTTTACAGGTTCCTAGATTGAAAACGCAAGCAGTTACTTGTTTGGTGCTTTGCAAATCTCACTCGCAATCAACCCTTAACCAACACCTTTCCCATGACCTTCCCCAAGACAGGTTCCGGCGTAGAACAAGGGCTGGCCCGCGGAGGAGACGCCGCGGCCGCGGGAACGGGACCGGCCCGATCAAGAAATATCGGTTATGGACTCGCCAGGCCCGTTTGGCCGACCGTCCCGAACTGGAAAATCGGCATCGGCCCCTGATTGAAAACAGGATTAGAACAATACGCGGACTTGAGCGTGGTAGTTACCGAGAGGTCACGGGTCGTGAGACCGCTGCCCAAAACTAGAAACTAATGGCTTGTTTTCTTTGTAATTGAATTACAGGTGAATCCCCGAAATCAACAGGGGCACCAACGGACCGGACGGTTATGATGTAGACGTACCGGTGCAGGTCGGTGGGAACATGCTTATGTGTTTGATGATAAACTGTAATAGGGTCGTAAAAGGAATAAGGGGGTTGTAAACATAGGGAAATTTTATGTTTGGTTTGTTCAATTAAAACGTTTTGGGAACTCCGTTAGAGGTACCTTTGATGATCTTCCTTGAGTAGAATGGGCCGCTTAACGTCAATTTTTTAATCAATACATACACACCGGACGAAGTTAGCAGGTTTATTTTACTATAACGTGTAAGTTATTTTAACTTTATGGTATATATTTCAATTGAAAAGATTTGCGTTACACAAATTGATGATGGTTTTAACTTTAAGAGTTGTAAGATTTTTGAGCCATCAGTTAGGTTGAACCTTTTCGGAACGGGTTTTGGCGTTTCTCTCTTCTAAGGCATTTAAGCTGATAGTTCATGTAAAGGATGAGATTCTTCCAACGATAAACAGAGCTTTTTTAGACCCAAACATCGCTTCAACTAAATGTGTCTTCAATAGCCCCGTCACATGTTCCAGAAGAACCACAACCATCAACCCCCGCTTCATCTCACCTCCTATTGTTGCCCAGAGCCGCGCTCAGGCGAGGGACTCTGAAGTTGCTTTATTTATCATTTTTGGAACGATTAAGCTTGCTTTTTGTGCCGCTTGAAGCGCTAATGTATGCGCTGCGCCGCACCGTGATGCAGTGGAATTTATAGTGACTCATTCCGATGTCAGACGACCAATTATCTCTCGCCGCTCAGAGATGATAGTTTCTTTACGATTGTGTGTGATTTACCGCCGCTGCGCAGTCCCGAGTAATCTTATGTTTATGAATTGTTTATATTTGTTGCGTCCTAGCTACCACGTAAGTTTGGAGATTATGGCTGCTCAAATTGAGGATTTAAATGTGATGGTGTGTTTCATTTCACAGCTGTTGGTAAAGGTGAAACGGAAAATGTTTTTTTGTCTTGAAGTACTTCATTTTTTGCTCCCTAACCGTTCTTTAAACCATACGTGACCTTTTGATCTATAATCGATTAGATAGCATTTCAAACTTACTAAACACGCTATTGAGCATTTAATGACAACTTATGTTATGAATTACTCGGTGTTTTCACTATCTACCATTGTTCTTTACGCCATACCAATTAGATACAATTTTAGACTTGCTAAACACGCTTTTGAGTACTTAATGAGAAATTAATTTGTGAAACGTTCATGTTAGTTTATATTTTCACTTACTTTACTCCTACGATTGGTGCCATAAATAAATAAAACAAGATGGAGTGAGTTTCGTTGTTAAGTTAGTTTATCGGAGGGAGTAAAGTGTTTAATGGCTACTATAGTAGGACTCCTCCCCTGGTTCGTGATTTCATAGCTTATCGGTTGTGTCTGCGCTATTAGTAGACCCGTGGCGGATTGGTATCGCACGTGATTTCGGAGCTCATCACTCCGGTGGCGCTGGTTCGATCCCCGCCGTCACCACTAACAACTTTCTAAGTGACTTTACGGTTGGTAAAGGTTGAGGTTGAGTGGTATATATTACTTTGTATATAGCCCTATTTCGCCTCGTTAAGCAAGACAAACTTTACCTATTTTACCTCCTATAGTATTGTTTTCATAATTGTAACGATTATGAATAGATTCATCCCTTGCCTAAACAATAGGCTACAGCTGGTGGCTGAAATGAGTCGTGACTGGGTGTGCGTGGGTGTGGGAGGGGTGACCGCAGCGATGAGCGAGCTGGCCGTGCGTGAGAACTGGCCGGCATGTCTATGCGCATGCGCGTTCTGCGAGTCTAACTCGTACATGCATACTTACACCTTCTTGTGGATCAAATACCGTGATTCGTTGTTACAGTGATATCTTGAACTGTAGTCTTGTCCAAGTGTAATTATGCTCTCGGAATAGCATATTGGGCCGTTCGCACGGTGCTTGGCATTAGTAAAAGCGATCGACAGTACTGGCGTACTGATAATAATCGAATGTCAAATTTACGGCAGAACCTACTGTTCTGGCTACGTCACTTTACTCGTCGCAATTTGAGTTAGAACGGTGCCTTACACACTGTATAATATCACTGTGCATTTACATCAAAGCCAATTTTATCTTAACCAACTACTCCCCGCGCCAGTCTTGGAAGGAGTCTGTGTTCGACCTTTGTTTTATAGTTATTTCATTAGTATTCTCAAAGAAAAATAATCTTTGTCGAACCAATGCTGGCCAAATTTGGAATCTGATCCACGCGATAGGTAACCTAAAACTTAACACAACACATTAGGAAATGAGCTACCCTAAAAATAGTCCACGTAAGCCGACCACTCACCACCACTAAGCATATAACTCCTTCTTATAAGGTGCGTACGTATGTTTCTAATAACTACTGGCGTGAAACAGCCCCAACTTTAAAGCCCGTTATTCTTATCAGCTATGACGTTTCTGGCCAACTTCACGAGCTGCACTTCACACCAGTTATGGCGTGTTGGGCCAACTTCACGAGCTACTCCATCTCGACCCACAGCCGGCAGCACAGTAGATCTGTATCACTTGTGAGTGATTCATGATCAAGCTCATGTCTATACTGTTACTGCATAAACCGTACCAGTGAGGTGGAATGCAGTCAGCCTTGGATACACATGGGATCCTGCCAAACTACCGGCTCTGCTGCAAGGCCTCACATTATTAATGAGCTCGACTGCATCATTACCCGGGTTGACCTCAGTTTAGGCTGATCTATCGACACTGGGCGAAGCTACTGTTGGGCTGGCTGCGGGGGGTTGTAATGCTAAGTTTGATAAACCATTTCGGACGACTTGCTAGCCATGAAGTTGATGGGAGGTGTTCTGTGTAGTGGCTTTCAGACGGAGTCCAAAATAGTTCCAATTGAACGATTACTAAATATCTATTCCACGATTATGCTTACAATTTCATAAATAACTACGGATTTGCCATACATTTTTGTTGAATTGATGGTCATTTACTTTGGTGATATGCGTATGCAAGTTCTTTGTTAGCTACACAGTTTTCAAATCCCGGTTTGCTTGATAAAGTTCATGTTAAAATGTCACTGGTCATTTGCATTGAATTAAATGTTGATTTTTATCTACTGAAACTAAATAAACATTTCCGTTTATAAGGACAGTTGGTAAAATGTTGTTAGTAGACTACATAATTCCCACAATTTCGTGTACAACACTTTAGAGCGACTTTTAAACAAAAATTTAATTTGAAGATCATGGAGAAATGGCTTGAGAAGGGTCCATTCACAACTATTGAATTTGATCAAGCAAATTGCAGATTTAAAAACTGTGACTTGCTATAATGAATCCGCCTAGGCCTATCAATAAAGATAAATTCAGACAGAAAATACAAGTTTTTAAAGCAAATGCCTAAATACGCGCGTATCTGGTTAGCCCTAAATAGGTCAAAGAACGATATAAAATTAGAAGAGTTATAAAAGAACTCCGCTGAAAAGACGAAACCCACAATTGGCTCGACATGATTGAGACCAGTCCGAATTGTCGGTACGAAAAAACAAGGCCGGACAGTGGATCGTTGATCCGATAAACGAGCGAAGCCACGGGGAGAATTGAATGGCCAATAGTTAGAATACCTCTTGCTTGCTGGCGGGTGACACCAGAGGTCGCTACTTTCACTGCTCTGGTTGCCCTCTTCCTGACATCAAGGGCAGCCTTGGGGACCTCTGGGTGACATTGCCGGGGCAGGACACGATCTAGAGCTCAGATGCAGTTCTAGGTCTAGATCAGGCTTGATACGCTTGCAGATTAGTTCTACCAGATGGTAAACTGAGAGAGATTGCTGGGAGCATGCCATTTGCAGAGCAGAAGACGTAAATGTAAACATGGTTGAATTCAAATTCTCTATTAACATCATATTATGTTTACATTTCGATGCAAGTCAGGCATAATTTCTCAATAAAGTATGAATTCATTTTCAATTTTTATTGATAAAACTAAAATAATATAAAACAGTTTATTAAGTGCTAAAAACATGCAATGAGATATGTCAACGCTCCGACAAACTATAAAAGACCCATCGAGAGAATCAAACATCTTAGTCTGCGTTTAAAAATATATAGGCCAGGTATAACCTGGAAGTTGTGGCTACACGAAGTTGTGAAACTGAAGAGCAAGTTTCTTCCTTTACATCGCTCAAAATATTTGAACCCGTAATTGTTAAGACACTTTCTTAATTTTTGATTACAGTTTTATGTGTTTATTACACTGTACATATCTTTAAAGAACCCTCAGTGGGGCATTAGAAGTAACCTTGAATATAGCCCTTGCTGCTTCACAAATATATTCTTGACACAAATATATTCTTGTGTCAAGAATATTGGAATGTCGTTGGGAATAAACTTAGAACTTCTACGTTTGGTTGAGCTAGAACCACCATTTCAGTGAAAACTACACTCTCGTCACTGAAAATAACACGTAAACAATTCTTTCAATTAACGTGTCTAAGTTACTTTAAACCACTATTAATCATTTCTACTAACATCTCAATATTATTCAAATCAATCAAGTTTTAATTAAGTGTTTGTTGCATGTGTAAACCTTATGTATAAGCAATGTATTGATTTATTTTTAGACGCGATTATTGAACACTTAACTGTACTCAGTAGCGTAACTAAACATGCCCAAAGGCTATTTGGTATTTTACATATCATTTAAACTATTGGTTAATGTGACTTAACACGATTTGCACCTTTACAAACACGAGATCGCATCTCACCCGACGACAGTGTATGCAAATACGCACGGATCGATATAGCCTGAACCCGCGGCTCAAATCAAATGTCAGGGGCGACGCTGAAGTACAAGATCACCGCAGAGGTGAAGACCCTGCAGAGGTCGGAGAAGGAATGTGCTATGCTAGCAGTCAGGGTAGTAGTGCGCGCGCGATGTCTTGTAGACGGCTAGTAGAGAGGTCACGATGTCGGGTATGTTTGCAGGATGGCTAGTAGCAGGGTCACGAGGGCCGCGGGCTTGTGGGCGGCGGATGACCAAGGTCAAATCCCGTACACCTGTTAGAGAAGCGCAGGACTTCCTCAAACCCGTGGGTCAAATGTGTCAATTGCTCAAACTACTTGAGGAGTCATATTCGTTTCTTTCACCAGGCTTGTGCTGGTCGGGAGTTTTCTGTGAACTATGAGTGTGGCGAACATTTACTCGTGATGCGATCGGCGAATAATCCTCAATACTACTTCTGCAATGATTGAATCGTTTTCTGACAAGGCTTCAAGATAGATCCGATCTGACCATTACTATGGATCTATAGTGATCTTAACTTCCTTTTTCAGTGTGTATGGTTAATCATTCAACAAAAAAGGTAATTTCAAGGGTTTTACTTAAAACTACCAATACGTCTTCCTCCTGTAATAATTAAATTCCGGTTCTTCTAGATAGAAAAGTTATTCTAATAATTACCCTTTCAACAATTGCAAATATAAGCACACTTAAATCAACACAACATTTAAAGCTCACGACCATCAATTTCTACAAAACCCCCAAGCACTCCTCCCATACCAATTAGTAGAAGTTGTATTGTGAATTAATCGAGTAGATAACTCCTGACCCTAGAAGAGCTTCTAAAAGTGGATACTGATTAGAATAACGGGTTTCACGTTTGCGGAGAAAACCTCACCTCATGAATGAGAGGAATTGCTGAGATCTATCTTTGAGAAGCGAAAAGTAAATTAATGATGCAGGAACGTGGACAGCTTTCACTTGATGATAAGTGCGTATTCATCTGGCTGCGTACGGCACGGCGCCATACCACACTCACTCTCTCACTCACTATTCACAGGCTTCTGCATCATATGTCACTTTCAACTCTGCGAGCTTATTTAATCTAAGAATGAAATTGCTTCTCTGATTTGCATAGAGAAACCGAAACGGTACTTGCTTCAAGTCTTATGAGTTTGCGAGTCATAAAGTGCTCACCTCTATGGATCAAAAGGTCCATGGTATCTGAAACCTTGAGGTTAGATGATTGCTTAGAGGTGTTCAACTAAGCGCACCTTATACACTCTGAGTAGTAGTTCAAATATATTCGTCTCACTCAACATACAATCTTTGTAGGTCTTCACAAGGCTTCATTTCCAACTCATCTACTACAAACGCGCAGCTTAAGGTGTCTCTTAAAAATCTTTAAACAAAAACTCTGTACCAATTTCATGTCTTCTCCAGTATGTATCAAATCTTAAATATTCAACTCCTAGCTGAAGTAATTGAACCGAGGCGCATTATGTTAATTCGTAGAGCAAAGTCCTGAGTACCGACTTCAGGTGAAGGTCACAATTCGCAATCAGCTGATCTGACCAAGGTCAGTCTCAAGGTCGTTCAGCAACTGTCAGCTGATTGTCTGATACGAAGCTGTTTACATGGCATCATTGTGTCACTCATAACCACGCGACCATTAGCAGTTCTGTAACCATTTCGTGAACAGATCACTGATAAGAGCATGGTAAAGGTCGTGACTGGCGAGTAACAAATGGCATAAGCAATATGTGGAACAATATCATACCTTTTCAATTGACAAGGATAATATTACAGCTCCATAGGTTTCTTTGAAGCTGAGAATAAACATAAACACGCGTTATTCATAATTTATCCAGTCAAGGATGATTATCGAAGCACTGTCTTGTATGTATAGTTGTATACCATAAATAACAATGTTATGTATGTTGATAAACCCCATCTCAACTGTTTCTAATACTGTCTGTCTTAAAAACGAAGTGGCCTCTACCACATTCTGAGGATAAATGTTTGATTGAGTGTTTGTTCTACATTGTTTATGCCTTATAAACGAGTTTGATTTGGAAACCTCAACGCGCGGTTCAGCTGAATGCGGCAACTTCTGCAATGAATTCAAGTGTGTTTATATTTGTAGAACTTACTGAAATTAGTGTTTTCCTAACAAGGTCTGCCCAACAAATTGAAGTTTTAATGTGAATTACTTTTACAATTAGCACAATAAGCTAAGTTATTTACGAGGCCCTATTGTCGTATTACCTTCACTTAACGCATTCTTTCAAGGTTGGTACTGCAGTAATAAAGCCTAGAACATTATATTTTGTTGCTACTCATGACAGTTACATTTCACTGTACTAATGAGCTTCTACAGAGCTTTCAGTTGGAAAACAACGCTGTAGATCTATAACTCACTGTAGGTATTTGTGTTTTTTGTTGGTAATGAACAGGGCCTTTAGGTATCCAGCATTTAGTTCTGATCCTCCTCGTAGTGAAGATTACATAAGCATATGTGAGAGGACGAGGAGCAGAGATCCCCTCACTACTTATGCTAACTTCCACGCTCTACTTGTTGACCAGCTGGTTCTTATCAGTCAGAGGCACTGGCGGTGGTCGATAAACCTTATCTCTGCTGCCAATTCGTCACGGGTGACGAGTTCCTCCACATTAACATCCCCTGGCTACTCCTGGCTAATTGCACCTCTCTGATTGTACCTGTGTTATCCTTAATTGTGGGCAATGCGGAGGTACTGCTAGCTCTTTGGTTTGATTTAGATTTTCAAAGACCTTTTAATGTGTTGTATGAGGTTGATGTAACGGTCCCAGCATGACGTGCTAACTGCTCAGGTCCTTTTTTTATCTTCAGGTTTTTTATCTTCATAATTTCCCTATACAATGAAATACGGAACAATTTCAATTCCTACCTAGACTTTTGGACCCTAGCTTAGGCTTTTAAATTTCAATATTACTTGATTTAATCTTCTCGTTGCAATTCAACTTCTGCCAGATTAATTTTTGCCCTCCGCACTCGGAAACTGGAGTGGTTTTATTCAAACGGATTATGTTCATTATTTTACGATTTCTTGGATTCTTTGATAAAATCTTCAAAACAATATTTCAGTAACGACTCAATTTGTAATTTATGTGTTTATTATTCCAAGATGCATGCACTTAAACCCAAATTGCTATGAACAAATTCACTCTGGTCTCAAAATGAGAGGCAAAGGTCTAATTAATAATATACAATATCTAATGTTGAATATAAAATCAGCCCGTAACTTATACACTTGATAAATTTAATGCACCCCTTAATCATAAATTTCTGTCGACCTAAATACAACAAAAAGGCATGTAACTGTTGTTTTTGAACTTGTATGTAAGTAGTGATTTTGGTCATTTAGAGCAGGTCGTACGTTCTACGAGATGAAGTAGACATCCATGTTTGAACCTCAAGCTGAGAGGTGACCGTAGCGCAGCCAGGTGAGCGGACAGTGAAGAGTCGGTTGAAGCCGGTATTGCACGGCGTGGTGCAGCAACTGCACTCATGCACTCGCCACTCCCGCACTGTAATTACGATCACCGCCTCAACCCAATTACACTGTGCTTCATGACGTGAGAACCCGCCACCAATCACTCGGCCAATCTCCAACGCAAACCACTGCATACTTGTCCCTTCCGTAATCCTAGATTAGTCACGTTTATGCTCGGCCTAACCGTCTTGCATGACAATTACCTCCTCCCTGGTGGCTTGCGAACCTTCCACTTCGAGACAGTCATGTTTTCTTATAATCTGATGAATTTAATCGATGATTTTGTTGGACTCGCTCTTTTGTGTGAGATAAGCTGGACCGAAAGAAATTGTAAATTTGGATATTTAGATATGTAGTTCTCTTTATTACGTGTTATTACGATATTTCAAAAATATTGTCTCTGCCTCAACTTACACCGCGTCTGCGCAAAATCACGAAGTCATATCTCTCCCGAAACACGAGCTTTCTAAACATGAAACAATGGGTAGTAACTTCATACAGTGGCACAGCAGCCGAAATTCGGGCACAATAAAGTAATCCGTTGGTCATAAAGAGTGGGTCGGGAGGAGAGGAACAGAAGGCGGCGACTGAGCGCGCAAGTGCAGAGCCTTGTAGCAGATATCTCACCGCGCATGCGCAGCGTGCACGTGCAACAGGCCGCCAGTATTTCACCGCAAAAATGCCGACTCATTTATTACAGTCTAGCGTCCACTGGCGAGAGGGGATTAGAATATCAAGCTAGAACAAGCCTGTGTCGACGTGACGGCGTCTCAAAACTTGGACCTTTTTGTTTTGGCGGTCGGATAGAGCGGCAGTGAGTAACACTCTTGGTGCCGCTTATAGAGTAACAACTGCAAACGATGTGTTTTAAACATTAACTCTGCGTCTTAGTGGCGATTTTGAAAGTATTCAAAGTTTGAACATTATGAATTAGATTTTTATACGAGAGGTAAAGGATTACTTCCTTCAAAAATCAAATAGAGTCAGTATGTTCCAATTCAGCCAAGCTATCCATTGTTGGTGAATCGTCTTTCACCTTAATCCTAGTTCATTTCCAAAAATTCCATAAAAGTCAAAAATGTAGTCCTAAACCAATCCACATCAGGTAACAATCCAATTACACGATAAGCAAATGCATAATTGAATAGCTCAATCTAAAACCATTGCTCGCGCTCACTAAATGGATAACAGATCGCCTAATGTGGTACTTGAGACATAGTAATTACAGCTGTTCAAGAATTGGAACACGTATACTTACAAAGCGACGTGCTGCAGTCAACTGACTGGGCGAGGGGAGTGGTGGGGCTTTGATCCTTCATCAGCTGTGATTGGCTCAAACAGATGATCATTATTTAATCACCTGATCCTATGGAATTAATCAGCTGTTTGTTGTCAATCGCTCCGTGTCAGCTGATTTACCAGCGCTTTTACGTTTCGATTGGTCGCGGTTGATTTTTGTTTGTATCTTGATTCCATTACATTCTTACCTAATTAGTATTATAGATTATACTTGTTGACATTTTATTTACTTTATGAAAGAAGAGTGAAAGCCATGTGTGAGGTGTGGAAGGCGGTCACACTCACAGCCTTCACGGTCTCGTCGCCGCTAATTATTCACGGCCTGGTGTAAGTGTATCAAGATAGCGCGCATCTCAGCTGTCTCTATATCATATCTGCAACAGGGAACTGCTCTTCCCAAGCCCGAGGCAGCTATTGTTGCACGCGCATGCGCTTATCACAGCCAAATATGGAGTGAGTGCTTTACGCGCTTCAATTGCTGGGTTGTAATCTGAAAAAATCAAGACTGAAGCCGACAAACTTTGTACTAACGGGGCTTCTACTGATTGGAAGGCAAAACTGCTATCTATTTAGTAGTTTAGTTTGTGTATAACGGCTGGGTCATTCTGTATTTATAAATATGCTAAGGTAAACATGTAAACCAGTCGCACCGTGGGATGTAGCTAAACTAGGCGAAACCCCATGCGGTTCTAATCCTCATAGCACAATGACCGTTATCCGTAATCGTATACCTCTTCCAATTCACCTTTTATATTTATTATAGGAATTGAATATTAAAGTTGAACTCAACAAACTTTCCTCTTACATTCTAAGAGCATCTTCCTGCAGCTGAAGCGGTATTTACTATAGGCAACAATAGACAGAAGGCGAAGTAACGGGTTGAGTGATTGTTCATTACTTTCATCAGCTGATGCTTGGTTTGGCGGTGGCGGGATTCCACAGAGGAAAGCTCTGTCTAATACTTCTTCATTAATCTGTGTGCTATCAGCTGTGTCTAGCCGCAGACCACGGCGATTGCCACTGCTGCTCGCTTGATTATTGGAGTGTGCGGTCGTGCGACGGGTGCGGCCACGGCGCCACGGTTTGCGACAGGATTTCTCTCTGTAAGCAAATTGATTTGCATGAACACATTTCTTCAGAAGTATAAAACTCATAGGCTGATAAACTTTATGGTTAGTTTCTTGGGCTTGACGTTCGAAAATCATCATTTTCGATGGCCAACAAAATCTTAAATGTCAAACTTTTTATGTGGATAAGGATAATCCCAGCAAGTCATAACAATATAGAGATCATTGAACATTACCAACCCTAGAGACATAATTACAGTAATGCAGTGATACCAACCTTGGAAACTGTTGTACAGCCTTGTGCCGGAAGGTTGGTATGGGTACGTCCACTCTTGTACAATCTAATGGTTATTGTGGGGTTCAGTTGACAATCACTCGATGCTGCTTATTATCTTGTCATCGCCCGTGAAAGAGAAAGGCCTATGAACAGGTTTTATGATAAAGTCGCTCTGAGTTACGAACAACAGTCACGAAAGCTTTCCTCAGAAGCAAAATAAATATGACCACGCTAAAAGTAAAATAAGTGAACAACAGATGAAATTGCTTTTTAAAAAACGGCTAAATGACAACAAATTGTACATTCCAAGTTGAATCTGTGTAAATTGAATCTAATGGCCCCCGTTCAAGACTGCAAGTAACTTTTACCATATCTTTGATCTCAAATTAAATAAATTTAAACTCAATTAACGTAGTAGAATGTGAAATCAATTAAAACTCTCATTAATATATTTTAGAAAATTATAAGGTTTGGAACTATACATTATTCAATATTAAAAGCGACAAACCCTCTAGCTTACGTGCAGCATTTCAAATTTCAATTACCTTCTTACAAATTGCACTTCACTTAAGTTCTGCGTCGAGTGAAAACACCCGGAATTAAATCCGAAGTGGAGAACTGAGTCGCATAAGAGTTCCGCAACCGAGTCAGTAATGAGAGGACTGAGTCGGCAAGGCCAACATAATCACAAATCCGTTACGCTTTAATAGTTTTTGCGTATTTAACAAATGACTAGCCGCTGCCTCATCAGCCGGCGAGCTCACCGGCGGGTTTATATAGTATATAAATGGGTATATAATAGTGGGCGACGACAATCAAGAAGGCACGAAGGTCAAACGGCTTCCGTCTCCAGCGTCGTGACTCTGTGTGCCACCAGGGTAATCTTGTAAATGAATTTCGTCACATTTTGAATGAATGAGTAAGAACGAAATTGGCCTGTAATTTGCACTGTTGGGCAATAAAACTTCAACACTTCAGTCAATGGGTTTCGTAGTACTTTCAGTCATTGAAGATGAGTTAAAGTATCTTTCACTTTTATGTTTCCTTCCGGATGACACTAGAAATATGCTGTAACAAATTGTTCCCAAAGTTATGTTATCATCGGTTTCTTGCACGATATACAGTTAACACCTCTCGCCGAAGATAGGGCCTGTTCGCCACTCGGCCCAGAGGTCAAACGTTGCCACATACCGAGTGATTGGGGAACAATGGCCGCCAATCAATCAGTCAATCAATCAATCAAGGTGTATAATGGGCCCCCCGCCAGCCGCCCGGCTCTACGCTCATTTGTTATCTTTTTGCTCGATTTCCACTTAACATCAACAGTACCTATTGTCAATTAATAGCCCATGTTAATCTCTAGATGTAGCAGATCTATACGTGTTCTTGATTATATTCAAGATCTTAGGATGACAAGATTATGATTTTTTAGATTCGTTAGATGTATTTTTATGTATTTTTTGCATTTATAAACTTTTATTTTATGAATTGTTATGTACTTCTTTTATAACTATTAGTGCATCTAGTTTCCAAAAGTCTTGGAAACTCAAATTCAAAGTATTGTGTACCATTTTCCAAACAGAAAGTTATTGCAAAAACAGAATCGGTGTGTTTTGTTTGATCCTGAAATCATCTTGAATAGACCATCCAGATACTTACGATCTTGGTGCATGGGAAGAACTCTGAAAGCGCTTGAGTGCAGTTAACACCAGACTGCAATCAAACATGTGTTCATGGCGTGAAGAAAATAGCCCGAGATTACGCGGATGTCATACTGTTCCGGTCGGGCGACGGCGAGGCGCGCACAGGTGTATCCCCTAGCCCGCGGCTCCGGGTCGCGCATCATGAATAAACATCACCGGGCCTATAAGAGGCTCTCAAGCTGTAAAGAAAAAGTAATCGCCGTTTTCGGGAAGATTTGTGCCAATTAAAGCCGTGAAAGAGGTGTGAGCGAGGGTCACGTGGTGGTCAGCAGGGTTATGTTGGAGAAGGAAACCGGATCCTGCGTGTTTGGGTGGAGGGGCGCAAGGCTAAGGTCACCTGGGTGAGTGGGTCAGCACCCCCCTCCCCCCACCCACTCGGGTCACTCAGCATTGAGAAATTCACAAGTCGCACATTTGTTAGATTTAATTACCTCTGTTTACTCGCTCGTGGATCTGTCTCTTCTTTTTCACTTGTTTGGACTTAGATCAAATACATCAAACTTGATTAGCGTTTTAATACAACCATTTGAAATAGATTTTGATTATATTTTTATAAAAGATATTAGGAAATAAAGACAAGTAAGGGGGAGGAATTAATAAGAATGACTTGTTTTCTTAAAATCTTCATGTCAACTAAATAAGACCTGTTATTTCATTTACATCCTCATCTTTGATTCTGCCTAGGTGGGCGAAGGTTGTTTGGAAAGAGTTTAAGTGGGCATTAAATGCTTTTGACATCATGGACTAATATACTCTTTGACATAAAGAAAACCGCAACTTAAGCCCACAGTATATTTTGTTAACTCGTAAATAAGAAATGTATACCACTAAAGACGTACTATTCGAAAGAAATCTCCACAACTTAACCAAATAAATAGACGTTAATACAGCCAATATACATCTTACCATTTAAAATTAAACATAAATACTGTTTTTTTTAGTTTTGTGCATACACGTTGTTATATGACTTTTTTGAAACATAAGTCTGAATCATAAGTTCATGCATTCTTCCAAGAATAATCTTGATTATAACCTTGATGTAGACGACTTAGTGGCATATATTTGACGGGTATACTACTTTTCCAGATGCAAAGAAGGCGAAGGCCCTTTTTCCACGTTTTAATTAATTAAATAAATATCCGATAGGTGTCGTGCTTGAGTAAACATATGTCCAAGTATTTCACCACGTGGCCGTGGCTATCTCCCAGCGTAAAGTTCAGGTCGAGGGCGTGTCAACATGCATGTGCTCGTATACTCCTCAGCGCCAAACACCTATTACCAAAGTCGTCCTAATTAATGCACGTGCGATATTTCGCAAGCGCCGACAATGGGTCTGTTCACGCCAGTAAACAGTCCCGACGCCTAATACGGTATTCAGAAAGCATAGAGTAGATTCTCGTTAAACGCGAGTAACGAGAAACGATAGGATCTGCTCGTTAGATCCACGGCTTTCACCGGCCATTTCTCCCGTTTACGTGCCGGCCCGCGCTTTACTACGGTGGCGTACTGCCTCACGCTCTCATCTTCCTCGAATTTGTAAGTCTTCGTGATCTTCCCTCCGTCCGTTTTTGGCAGCCGATGGCGGATAATGAGGCTGAGAATGTCCTAAACTCGAGATTTCACGAGGTTTCTTGCATGAAATATTCAAGGATGTCTCTTGCTGTATGGATTTCCAATTCGCAGAGTAAAAGTTTGGGAACTACCAGTGTTTCGTGACCAAGGCTGTTTTAGCCATAAGGACCCAAAATCCCTAATTTCAGCTCGGTTGCTCTAAACAAAACAATTTTGTAATTACTATATAGTCTACTTAAGGGAAAAAAAGCCTGAAAGAACAAGGATTCGTAAAATGGATGTTTTAGATTAAAATTGTGATTACGATTCCTGAAGTCTGTAAAGATTTTAATATTAATATCATAAAGTTGTTAATTTTAAATGAAGCTGTCATAGAATAAGCTCACAAACTAAGAAACCTCGAAAAGTCACAAACCATAGAGACGCTTTCTGGTGACCTAAACCGTTGTATAAATGTTATTTTCTAAGTAATTTCAATTAAATTAACGTAAGAAGTTATTTTTGTCCCATCAGTCCAAGAAACGATCTTCACTACAAGTACAGTGCTTCAAGTTTTAGGTTGAGTTCTTACTAACAACAGTATAACTAAATCTCTAGAGTTCGTTGTTTACATGAATGACCTAGCACATATGGAGTTGTCGTGTGCATGTGTGTGACGACAGACGATCAGCTGATGTGCAGGACGTTGTGTTTCAGCTGTACAGAGGGAAAGGGTGCCCGCAGCAGCCGCTCTTCCTTGGTACCCCGGCGCCGGCCAGTTCTCCTCGCTCACCAACGGCGAACTGGATGAAGGTACAGTCTAGCTAGAACTCTTGACACTTGGCAGATATCTGGTTAGAAGCATTGACAGATTGAATATATAGACGTAATTGGATTACTTACTACCGAGGGGCTCTCCACTCCCTTTAAAAGTCCTGTGCCATCTTGGTCTCGGTACAGCCGAAGCATCTCCCAAGCAATCTTCTGCCTTAAGGAATGTTTGATGAAATCGGTTTGCTAAGGAGGTACTCTCTTAGACCAAGACTAGGAAACATCAGAAAGTTAATCATTGGTTCGTGGTTCGGACCACTTCCACGGCTGACTCCTATGGGAAATACCTTTATTTCACAACTAGACTATCCATGTTTAGATGATATTCGTCATTACAAACTTCTTTTTCCAACACGTGTTGACCATTAACACTCAATTAAAATCTACTGTCCAAACGTTATGAACTAACCATTACCATTTTTCTACCTCCTAGCTAATTTACATTAACGCTAGCTGCCTAAACTAGCCCATAAAACATAAACTTTAACCGTAAAGCCTCATTAGAAAACTATCTTTAATAACAAAGAAAACAAAACCTAGCCCATTCAAGAAAGGCTTATGTCATGAAATGTGATTTCAATCTCATCTTATTGGTTCTGTCATACACAATTCTTTACTATTATTGATGTAGAGTACCACGTTTTAAAGACTAAATTGTCTATCCGTAAACCGTTTAAATTATTAAATTTCATTGTCTCCGAACGGTATGTCAATGTTTTAAATGGCACTTTGAAGTTGGTCCAGGTGTAAAAACGTCCACTTCCAGTTTACTTCCTTGGACCCGGTCACATGGGTTCTTCATGTTACATGAAGGAACCCCAAAATAAAATATCAATGTCTTTTACACAATTCAGACATATCACGGGTTCAAAGAAATCATGGAAAGTGGACTTAAGTGTTTGTGTGTAGAACTGTGGGTAGAGTCCATGTCCAAGGTTGTCCAATGATGATAATGGACGTGTTGAAACGTATCGCTTGTTTGAGTTGATACTAGTAAGCTAGGCAAGCACCTTTGCCAGACCTAGGAGGAAGGAGAAACAAAGGAACGAAAGGACTATAGTACATTCTGTAAAGTAACAACGAAAGGGCTAATTCATTCAAAGAGCAAATTTATGCGACAAAAACGATACTTTAAAGGACACATTTTACAACCATCACCTTTTGGGGAATGCACACAGTCAAAGTTTGTGCCAGTTGGCATGCGGTCAAATGAAGAAATCAAGCTCGGATGAAGAGCCTACACAACAAAGTGAGTCAGCTGCTAAGTTATGTCCGGTGACCCCACTTGCCTCTAGACGCTAAGCCCCTAGGTAACTAATGGCGCCCGTGCGACATGCAGTTGTACAAAACTCCCACTAGATTACAGTATATCAGTCATCTGCACACTTTCACTGGCTTGCCTCCAGGTCTGATGTGTTAGCTGTATGCACTCTGCAATAGTCGGTCCAGAAACCCCTACTTGGATATTGTTTACCTGCTGTTTCTAAATATTGTGTAAGAGAATTGCCCACTTGATGCGTGTTTGCTGTTTCTCGTGATGTAGCGGACGAAGCTCTACCTTTGTGTCGTCATCGTAAATACGCTGAAAGATACGTAAGCATACGAGGAGCTCCTTGCTCGGAATCTTTTGCGCGTCCAAGATTTCAAAAATATCAAATTTTTAAACATTTCAAAATATTATTGCACCGTCTTTTTCATGTTTACTTTCCACAAATATAGTCGTAAAACATAATCATAATCGCATAGAAACCCCTAAAACTCTTCGGATCAACTTCGCGGATGCGCTCCGCATAAAATATAGTACGGTTAAAGGTTGTTTGGAAGAAGTGGGGGTAAGTTTTGAATGTGATTAAGGTAGTCAAATAGGAACTGAGCAGAAGAATGAGATTGGATTGGAGGTACAGCTGACGTAAAATGTATATATTTAGGAGTTTTTAAGCTTTAGTCGTTGGGATTGCTCGGTTCCCTCTTTCATGCTTCCTTCGTTCCAAACACTTTTTAACCACACCATCTGTATACGCCTCGGGAGTCTGCCGTCTTCTTGCTCTAGCCTCTAAAGATTACTGTTCAATATAGATATCCATGAAGTCGATGTAGATGAAGTCCTTAGGTAATCAGTTTGAATTCCCAACTCTGCTTTGTAAAAATGATATTTCTATTAAGTTATTTTTATCACAGTGTTTTTATATTCTGTTCCAGCTGTCCAAAGAGGGCGAGTGCCTCCCTCCCAAGCGCCTGGTCTGGCGGGTCAGTTCTCGCTGACCAATGGGGAGTCAGCTGCTGCCGCCGCTGCTGCCGCTGCCGCCGCTGGTCTCAACGGCCACTCCTACCTCAGCAGTTACATCAGCTTGCTGCTCCGTGCTGAGCCCTACCCCACCTCCCGCTATGGACAGTGTATGCAGCCCAACAATATCATGGGTATCGACAATATCTGTGAACTGGCGGCCAGGTTACTCTTCTCCGCTGTTGAGTGGGCGCGTAACATCCCCTTCTTCCCCGACCTCCAGGTAACCATTCACTTGTTTATACATCCTTTACTCTTACTAAGAATTCCATTATGGGTGTTAGTCCTGAAGTACCTATTTTTCAAGCCAATAAGTTTTCTTTCTCTGTCTTGGTCGGCTGCTCCCGTAATTCTGATCCCCACCAATATCCCAATATATTTTCATTTTTCAGATCTTTTTACTCGTTTGTTTCAATATGGACTACTAATTCAATTATCTTCAGTCTGGTTCATCGTGTATGTAAACTGAATACTTCTGGAAGTATTTTACAGCTGTATAACGGCAATTTATAGAACATCCAAATGTGTCATTCCATCTCCATAAAAAGTTAACTACCCTATCTGATCACCTAAGTCACCTAAAGGGAACGGTCTGCAAGGAGTCAGAAGAAAATTGGTAATGAGAGCATAGCTCGTGTGACATATTAAAAGAAAAGTCGGTAATAGTGGAGTATACAATGCCGGAAACCTAATCTCAATAGGTCGACTCTATCTAAAATGGTTTTGGTTAAAATATTGGGAAACTATTGTCTTGAAAACTTCAACTGCCTTGAAACTAAGAAACGCTGCCATTTATCCTAAAGTCAACCTATTGGAGTCGCTTTCGCAACACTTGTTTTTCTACTATTAAGGGATTTAGTTTAATATCGAACTTAGTCCCTTCCAACGCGTTTCCTTCCTACAGTTTTGAAAAAAAACATTAGAAAGGAAATTAGCAAATTCCGTGTAGCAAATTTAAAATTTCCATTATTTACCGTTCAATAGGTATTAGGCCATTTCAGAACTGAAAATCATCACACGTTTTCTAAATCAGCTAAAACCTTACTCTTGAAAGAAATTGTCGACTGCAATGAAATATGTACCTGTTTTTCTGAAATAAAGAAACTATTTATTTATTTACACCCATCCACTTTAAGAAATCTTGTTTTTAGATTTCAAGTTCACCAATGTTCATGGAACCATTACGCGTTGCCTATTTTGACTTTCAAAATGCTGGCACCTCTCCAGCTGCCGACTGTTTCCCAACGCACATCGCGTTTACATGCTAATGGCATTCTGCCGAGTTTCCTACTTTCTTCTCTCTCCCTGATACCTTCACCGTGTTTGCTATTATTTATCCACAATAATAAGGTAGACGTCAGTATCGGCTACCTCCCACGACGAGTGCCGTGTCTACCGGTTCTCTCATATCTACAAGTAGGCCATGTTATCTCAGCTCGCGACAGCTGCTAAACTTGTAGACAAGTTGTTGTTTTGTTCTGTGGTGATAGTTTTATTGGTCTGTAACTTTCGTCTATTTCCATTATGTGAAGTTGCGTAAAACATTTCTATTTTCATCCATTAAATAGTTATTGATTTTCCTGGACAGGTGACGGACCAAGTAGCGCTGCTGAGGTTAGTGTGGAGTGAACTGTTCGTACTGAACGCCTCCCAGTGTTCGATGCCCCTGCACGTCGCACCCCTGCTAGCTGCTGCAGGACTCCACGCCTCCCCCATGGCCGCTGACCGAGTAGTCGCCTTCATGGACCATATTAGGATATTCCAAGAGCAAGTCGAGAAGCTGAAAGCCCTGCACGTCGACTCCGCAGAGTACAGTTGTCTCAAAGCGATCGTCCTTTTCACAACAGGTAAGGTTCAGATTTATATTTGCTGAAATATTTAAACTTCCAACTAAAGATTGAACTTGACGTACTATCTTAGCTATTAAGCACAGCATCCCTTAAGCTTTAGATAATCCCTATGCTTAATAATCTACCTCTTCCCTTATTGGGATCGTTAGTGTTTAAACTGCTGCATGTTTTACGTGACTTTTACCACTTTTTACCAAAAGGTTTGAAAGGGTTATTTAATAACACTTTGATTTTACAAATTTACTATTAGGTAATATAGTACAGTATATGAAATTTGAAACCTTGACAGCTAATGATATTGGTAACGTTGAGCTCATTCTCGCGTAACGATACTGCGGCAATTTTGCAAATGCACCATTCTTCGTGCGATGGAAATGGGTGAATTTAAGGGCTACTAAAGAAAAAATGTTAGTTTCAAAGAACATTGTTTTAAACAAGCTTAAAATCAATTTTAAGCCGTTTAAAAAAGTAACATACATTCGTATTTCAAACACAGGTTTCAATAAATTAAGGACTTAGTTTACACATTGATGTCGAATCGCTCATAATTTGAGAATATAAATAGGAGTTTAGTAAACCTTCTTGCGAAATTTAAAATCCCGCTAAGTCCAAATTACTCTCTGAGCTCCGCTCGTCATGAAGACTTCCATTGTCAGCGCAGGCGCACGCAGCAGATGACATCAGTGAGACAGACGTACACAGTTGATACTATCCGGCAGTCATACTGCCCAGTGGCCCAATAAAGTAGCCGTTGCAGTGCTCTGGAGGTAGCTTATGGTCGCCAGATTTGCACACAATAGGCGAGCGATGTTCACCTTATCAGCTGCGCGGATCTGCGTCAGATCGCAAGCGCGAGCGCACGTCGCATGAATAACTTTATAATATACGGCCTGGTACCGCGCGCACCGACTTTATGGGAAGCGCGACCGCGCAATTACTCCCCGGTAATTGAGTCCCCGCTCACGAGCAGGGCTGGTCTTGTTACACGATATCATCTCATCGCGAAATTCCGGCATCACGTCCCTTGTCTCGTGATGTGGGAACCGCTGGTGCACTGCACAAGGTTGACAAAGGGACCGCGACACTTGGGAGAAAGCAGGGAGGGAGACGCTCTAGAACATGAGTTGTCCGTCAGTACCTGCGTTTATGAGTCATCATTGACGATAGAAATTTATGAAATCGCTCGGGTTTGTTATTGGAAAAACGGACTTTGTGAATTAAAGAGCTTTGAGTCCTCATAAAAGGTTTTCTTAGAGATGCCAAACAAGTTTAAGCTAAATAATTTTTATTCAAAATTTAGAACATAATATACATTTTTATAAACACAAAGACAACGAGACGATGCGTTGAGACACGCGAGTTGAGCAGATGATGTAGTGTTGTCGGAAGACTTGTTGGCAAAGAGTCTGGGTGACCGTATTCATGAGTCACCGCCACGCTGACAAGATCTCAATCTCACAATGTAAACAAGATGTCCGGCAGACAGACAGACTCCCTCCCGGACCCAGCTGATAACGCCTTCACGACATTTCCTCCAAGACCCTCGTCACCTTCTGCAGCTCTTGTCAAACTTCTATCTTCTCACGTTCGCGCTCCAACAGCTCTATTTACCTCAGTCGCCAAACCGTTGTGCTATGAATAGAGTTCAGATTTGTTAGATGATATGTGGAATAACTATCAAATCCACACCTTCAGTATTTTACTTTCCTCTTATTTTTTATTCCAAATACATATACTATTTATCTACTCACTACCATAATTCACATTCTCTCTAGCGCAACTATGCCTTTGCAATTGCAGCATAAAATAGAAACTTAACATTCCGGGATTCCCGGTTGGTTTCACCGAGTAGTGAACACAATTACCATAAATCATATCCTCAGTTTCCGGATTGTCCGATAATCGAGGATTCCGATAGAGTCGGCAATCGACATCGGCAGGTGGGCGGGGAGATCTGCATGCCGAGTCTAACGGTATCCAATTATCGAAAATTGAATTTCACACCGTGCAAATTATTGTTTGTAATTCTCGGATTGCTCGTAATCGTCCGTCCGTGGGTTATGATTGCCGGTACCGGTCACGACGGTACGGAACAAGCAGGTCAGACGAGCTCCGTTTCATTTGAAATTGTGCTCAAACAAGCCGAGAAACTACAACCGGATGATTGAGCGAGAGAGCACGTGGGCGTGTGTTGTTGCGACATGCGCGCTCTTATCAGATAGGCCTAGTGATTACAAAACAGCTGATCTGGTTCCGCCATTGTCTGAGTGCAATATGGCGCTACAGCCCGAGGCTTTGGAACACTAAAACGAAAGCGGACTCGCTCTCTGATTTGACAACTTGATTGGTAAGATACGTTTGTTATAAGGGGTGCTGACTTCATTTGCTTGCGTCTTAAATGAACAATGGCCCTGATATGGAACTTGTTTTATTGTTGTGAAACTATACATTCACAAAGTAATTTATTGTGTCTGTACTTGACTCAATCTCAACTTGGTTTGTAGTTAAAGAGGACGTTTCGAACAAATGAACCCTTTATTCTGAACTGTTCTGAGCTCAAAATGTCAACCGATGTCTGACGGTAGCGCACAAATACAAATACACAGATCTATATGTACCGATAAAACTGAACCATTTGAAAAACTTTCTACGATCAACCATTTTAAGTCTAACATTTGAATTTAAAAATCTCGACAATAGCAAGTTTTGTAACTTTTGGAAAGGAGAATTGCAATTGAACCTAATTAAATATAATTGCCCAAATAGTCACAAAAACTAAAAATAACAAAAACTCCCACTAAATCAAAAATGTTTTGAAGCAAGAAGAAGGCCGCCCAAGTATTGTATACAGCTGTGCTGGACCTACACGATGCAACGTCTTCTCGTCGATGGCTTTGAAAACCTGTCGGCCCAATAATTATAGCTGATTATCCGTGTTCAACGTTAACCGGAAGTATTATTACTAACGATAAAACAATAGTTCAATTAGTGAGCGTCCAGTAACGCACAGAAAGGAAAATAGAAAAGCAAGGAGAACGTGATAAAGAAGAGATAGAGGCGAGTCAGACTCGCGGCACCGGTCCTGGCAACGTGCCCAATGTGCCAGTCTCACATCCAATCTTATTAATGGTCTCTTTTAATTCGTTATTTATCTCTTTGCCTTTTATTTCCTAGTTTATTTATGCCCCATCGCGTGCCTAGCATTTCTTCCATATTGGTCGCACGTTATTACCCGACACTACACGACATGATCTTTCCATTCAGCGAGTAAAACATTTGTAGAAACAGAAACGGTCCTAGGCTACATCCTTGTGGTACGCTGCCAACTCAGTGTGAGTCTCATGTGCACTTTGTATTCTGATTCTTTATTGTCGCTTGAGTCACAGAAGGCGTGGCCCTGAGACTGCACAGTTTTGCCTTTGATAGATATTTATTCGCTTCGTGCATTGAATGTACTTCAACAAACATTTAAATCGTTATACCTCCAAGAACCTTGGTAATATTTCGCACAGTCATGTACTGCCCTAGGGATAGCTATTTTTATAGTCTAGTATTGATAGATTACCGAGTCCTATAATAATTGACGTGTGCATAACGTATCTATTTCTTTACTAGAAACCTTAGTACAGTGTACTTGAACAATAACTCGGGTTGTAAATTTTAGATGGAAATTTATTTTGTTTTGTGCCATTAAGATTAACACAGCTCATTGCTTGCGGTGTGTCGACGTAATTTTATCACCTCTTACAATTTGTGCCAATAATCATAAACAACCTTAGTAAAAATAGTGATAACTGTACCCGCATCCTTGCTCATAACAATGGTCGGCTTTATGTGACGTTAAAGTATTGTTTTAATGTTTTTCATAAAATGATCAGAGCTCGACTAATTGCTCGTATCATATCACAGCCTTCAGGCGTATTAGCTCTTTCTGTACAAACCAAATATAGCTAACTGCTAAACGAGCTAATTTGTTTAAATAATGTTCAGATTTGTTCACCTATTTGCACTCAACCTGATGTTGATTCATTAAAACAAATATTTAATTGTAAATACTATATCGAGCACTGAACATTCACAAACTATTTATAGTGTCGTGTAGCTATTCATCAATTGAATAGAACTGGTCTAGTTCCTTCGAACAGCTTCGTAATTGGTTGCAAAACTGCCGAGTAGTTCACAGCGTCATGTTCAGTCCATGTTCAACAGCCAATAAATAACAAGGCAATTAGTTGACATCCAGACTGATCGACCGCTCGCTTTATTATAGGTTATGTTTTCCATTGTCGCGCGCGCGCGCACAATCGACCATTGTTGTCAGGTTAACCAACACAACAGAGCTAGAACTCAACTGCAATTACACTATAACAAGCGCGCTGACTCCGCGCAAAGTCGGGCGAGCTTCTTCGGTCCCAAGTCTTAATTAAAACCACTTTAACTCTTAATTGTGGCCACAATTAGAAATGATGAAGACGAAACCAGCGAGCACTGCAAGATACTGTAACATGTGGGTCAAAGGGTTTCCTGTCTCGGCCGCTAGCGGCGCTAGTTGTTCATTTAGTCTAACACGCCACTCGCTACCCCTAATTTTGCAATTAAAATTTCGTTACTCATCAGTTCATGTTTGACTCGTTACTGGATCTGAGAAGGGCGCAAATTACGCCCAGCCATCAAACAATTAAGCTTCGTTAAGATCGAGGAAAGCTTATTTGCAGCGAGTCTATTCTTTTTGATAACAAGCGATTTCAGTTCTCGTTTTCAGTTACACAAATCGGTTGATGTTATGCGATTATCATTAGCATCATTTACTTCTTTGCGGCGTTTTTGCGTTCCTTGTTTGTTGCTTTTATTGTTGAGCATATTCGTAAAAGCGAACCCCAAAACATCTTACCCAAAAGACGATTCTTAGAAACCCTTCCCATTCTAGATTATTCTATCCTAAATTTTCTCACATTATGAAGTAGAGATCGTTCAAAAAAATATTGATCTTTTTGTGTTACACAATGTTAAAACTGTGTGTGGTCATGTCCAACTTATATACATTTAAATCTTAGTTGATATCGCCACAAAGTACACAGACACGCTACTAGCTACTGTATAGCATTAAGCCAGCTGATTACATAGAGAACATTGACATTTACTCTGAATTGTCCTTGAACTGCTAATCAGTTCCAGTTGCAAGTAACAGCTACATGCAACTAACTGTTACTCGCACCTAAGAGTGATAACTCTGTTCACCCACAAGGGAACAATGTGTACCACCTTGGCTGCGATAACTACAACACACTACACAATATGGTAACTAGCGAATCACCAGCCAACTGCAATATTGTAAAAGGTCAGGGAAGTGATAATTTTAGCAAGAAATGTCTGATGTGTGTTAGCAAATTTCCATAGGAAATAGAACTATGCATTTCTTCTGCCAATGAGAACGAAATTAGAACCAAATGTTTGCAGTTTTAAGGTTATCAACACCTCTAGAGTCAAGTGGCAAAACTGTCACATGTTTTGACCAATTTTCTCGAAGTTTCGAACAAATGTCCCTTTTGCAAATTTCTAGGTTAAGTTCTTTATCCAAAAAGGGGTCGAAAGGGGCTTTAAGGGAGGCGTTTTCCCCAAACATCTGTTTTTTACTATGAAAACTGTATTTATGGTCCGGATCTGATAAAACTTGGTATACAAATTTATGTAGCCGTATCAAACATGTGTACCAAGAATCAACAAGATCCGTTTAGCCAGACCAAGATGGCGGCAGAAAGTTGTTTTTCACCGTTATCTTGGTCTGGCTTATTGGATTTTGTTGATTTTTGTACACATGTTGGGCGAGGTAGGTAACATAAGGTTTATAGTTCTATATCAATTATATAAAAGTTTCATCAGAATCGGATCATAATGGAGTTTTATAGTATAAACCTCATTTTTATGGAAACCCTACCTAAACGGATCTTCCTGTGTAAATTATCCTTCCGTTACATAATTCACTAGGACTCACGGTTGCGCTTGGAGCTATGCGTTGGATATGTTTTGTTTTGAAACTAATAACTTTATGACAGAGATAACAGGCTGTATTTTAGACAATATCTTCTCAGTTCTAATTCCTCAGTTATGGATAACGTTTGAGATGTGTGTTTGAATTGTCAATGGATTGGTCAGCATCGTAGATGTACGGTTGTAGTGGCATGTAAGATACGTACAATGTAAGGGGAAGAGGGATAGTTTGCATAGCTTGTGAATAGTTGCTCTGAGCCCGGCAGTAAATCGTTTACAAGTAGACAGACAAATGTCCACTCAGGATTTACTACGATGAACTGAGAACTGAGGATAGATATATCGTAGACTATCTATATGTCCAACACATGGTGAAGTTGTTTTGCTGCTTTTCAATTAAGAGAATCTTTAGGAACTCGAAGACTTAATACTGGAATAACATCTGTGCAGTCAATTGAATGCTATGGAAAGTTCAACTGGTAAACCACTACGAAAATTCCAAATTGTATTTCAGTTTTGGTGAACCTCTAAACGTGGAATTTCGATTACTAATCGTAGGTTCTAATGAAGGGGGTTGGATTCCTTTTGTATACATTCTCATCTAGCAGATAAAGCTATACCATGTGCATGTTACCCAAATTTACCTTCTTTTTTAACAACTGTTTTAACATAAGTTTCATAATTTCTCAGTAAGTTTTCGTGCTGCCTTATAATTTATAAACCCATCCATATGTTTGAAGGCAAAATTAAAGGCACCAGAAAAGGCCTCCATTTAGTAGCCCAATTTCTAAGGATTTCAACGTTATATTGCTATAGTACCATACCATACATACAAACAGTAACGTACTGTTTAAAATCTTCCAAACAAATTTCAAAATCTCCAAAACACAAAATTATTTTAAAAAGAGCTTAGAACTGTTATGGTTACCGGAGGGTTTTACAGTATTCAGGAGTTTATGTACCACTAACTTGCCATTATGAAGTCTGTTGATAAAATGTTATTAAATAATCTTTATTTTAAATTTTGTTTAATTATATTTGCTGTAGTGGCTTGTAGTTTTTATTGTATTATTTATTGTACTTTTTAATACCAACACAAAACCTTTTGTAAATTGGTAATAAATAAATAAATAATATCATCTGATTATGGCTACACTATTATTGTATATCATCTCGTATAGCAGTGTTAAATGTCGCACTAAGTTCGAAGGATGCACGCAGCATCCCTCAACATCTAACGCCGTACCCAGCATAAAGCCTACAGTCAAGGACTATATACACACGGACACTATATAAAATGATTTAAACACACGCGGATGTACATCAGCTTGTGAACTTTGTTAATTGTGTTTTCACTCTCTCGCCAACTACAGCGCCCTAGCAAGCAACGCTCATAAATGTGTTAGCAATTACTTAACGACGTTTATTGTTAAGCTCGTAGCATCGGGTGTATAAACAATTAACTTTACAGCCGATAAAACCAAAGAGTCAAGGCTGGTTACGCAAAGCGTGTAAGTTAGTGTCGCATGTGTCGGGAGAAAGAGCATAGGTTTGTAATAAGGATGTGCATTGTCTTTGGGTTATCGCAGGAAAAATAATATGTAGATTGCCTAGTCGATAATACGCATAAAAAATCATAATATTTATTATTCCAAATAAGTTGTGATATATTAAAAATATTTTTTGTGCTTATATATTATTTTTGTACATGGTCCAATATACCACTTCGTTTAGGTAAAAATTATGTGACTTCGTTTTCGGGATAGCATTGTAAATATAGGACGGAATAACTTGTTTTGGTAATTCTTAAATTTACACACTAGACGGCTTGAGGATTACCTGAACACATAATTATTATATTTGAAAACAGAAACCCAATCGTAGTTTCTACTCATATACAGTGCCTATTCGGGACTAAAACAACTACTTACATTTATTGTAAATGTCAATATGCAATAAAACATTTATTTATTTATTTACTTACATACTAATTGCAATAGCTAATAACAAGGTTGATAATATAAATTTAAAACAAATCTGCAAACATTCTAACAATATAACATTTACTAGCCTATATTGAAATGATTGCAGATTTATTTTAAATTTATGTAATTTCCAATGAGAGCGAGCTCCCTATACCAAGGTTGATATTCATAATACTTCATGTATCATTTTTCTTGTACAATATGTACATGGAATACTAGCTTTTTACAAGCAAAATCCCGAAATTCCAGTTTGACCTTTACAGTAAATAGCTTACTATCCCAATAAAACACTTTTCCATTTACAACCTTTAACTGTTTAAATAATGGTATGTTGCTCCCAACTCTGATTATTTTTTATTCCAAAGGAAACTCAGTAAATCTTTCTGCAACAAACATTGTGTTGAGCCAGGCATTTTGACAGGGTTTGAGAATTTAAAGTATCGTATGTCAGATTGCAATAAACACGTGGTAAAGGGGTCATTAGTGTTTATATAAGATATAGGCTGTAAGCATCAAATTTGGTGGAGGATTTAAAGTGTGCGGATATCGTGTCAAGTATAAAAGATAAATAATTCCTTCCAATAAAAGCTGTGTGTATGATACGTCCTATTCAATTTCAATCATTAAGTCCAACAGGAGTTATAAATCAATAATCTACAATAAATATCAGTATAATATGTTCTACAAGAACAGATAGTGACCTAGCCAACACCATAACGTTACTTGTAGACCTACTACACACAGACATGCTCCCGCTATAGCCACAACCTATGTTAAACAAGCTGCCATACTTGACTTGGTTTATAGATAGGCTCCATCTGATATTGACTTGAAATATCAGCTGTTATCGCGATCCTGTTATTGATATTGCTTATAGTCTCGTTCATTTCACACTTGCGAGTTGTGCAATCATATTTATGTGTGCTTTCATGTGTTTAACGATGTAGGGGCAACGGTAGGTCTGTGGTTGAGAGTTAGGTCTGCTTGGGTACAAGAAGAGATGCTCTAAAATGTAGGCCTTTCTAAAATGTCTCTACAATTTTAGAGATTTTCTTTTAAATTTTCCTCGTAAAGTAAACTAGTTTTAAATCAATATAATTTGATAAAATTGGTGTTTTCATTTTTATTGAAGTTTAAATAACACTTTTAAAATGCGAGTATAATCAGCATTCTTAATTTCTTCGGCTAACTTTTCGACTGTCTAAGCTCTTATTATACTAATAATAAATACGAGGTAGAGAAAACTTCGTGCAAACAAGACGAACCTTTTCCATATTAAAACCAGACCCAAAATAAAACCCGTTTTGAAAGTTTATTTTCTGTAACATTCTGCTGAATAGAGTATTTCTGGTTTCTAATCAGATAATGTTGGCTCATCAGATGTTGGCAATTCACCATTGAAGCAAGACGTAAACTGCTAGTCGTGATAGTAAAGGAGGCTGACGACCTATTAATTAGATTAACGTTGATATGATCAGCTGTTTATGTTTAGTACCCTGACCTGCCACTAGAGGTGCTGTTTGATTCAATCTGAATAGAAAAGGTCATCTTACCCAGAAAATCCAAGAAATCGTACACCTTTTTATATTTGGTCCAAAATTATGAAAGTTACTTAAATGTTTTAGTGTCCATGAACAACTAATCATTCGTGGTATGACAATGAAGAAATTAATACATCCGTTACCGTCTCAGCGGAGACTTATATCCTGGACCATTACCATCCACAACATACTGAACGACACATTATTCTATGTACGGTGTATAGTATAAAGTGGCTTGCTTTCACGACAGAGTTGCCACCTTGTTTGCATACCGGCGGTTGATTCCCACGCCGGGAAAGCGGAAGTGACCAAGACCAATGGCTAGAAAGTGTCACCGCCGGGTCTCCCATATCCCATAACAGGTTCCCAAGCAACAATACCGCTACGCGATAATGTCGATCACAGCCCGGTGCTTCAAATTAGCGATTCAAACTGGCCGTGAGGTGCGCGGAATCGGCCAAATGGCCGGTGCCGTTCTGTTGATCGTTCGACTTCGATGTGAGTGCAAAAACAATACTCACTGTCAAAGGAGTTGGTGCTGAGTTTTAAAGATTGGGATTTGTAATCTATTTTTGAAGTTGTTCTCGGAACACAGATTCAGGTTGAAAATGTATCATGCTATGATTCTCAAAACTAAAATTAGCTCTTACTTATCTACGAAATTATTGGATGTCCTTGATGAACATGTAAATAACCTCAGCAGGAGCGGATATAAACAGGTTGCAGACTTGTAAATAAAGTTGGCAGAAGCCAACGCTGTGTTGATGATAGGAAGATACGGATGCAGTCAGCGGCTTCTTAATATCCGGTTGTCACGTGCTGGACCTGGTTGGATAACCAGATCAAGTTCCCAGAGGCTGCTAATGTATGATCCTTCTGGTCTCCTGGTGAATGAAGCTGGAAGTTTCAGTGCTGAGTTGATGGTAGGAAGATACGGGTACATCCAGTAGTTTCTTGATATCCGGTTGTCACGTGCTGGGCCTGGTTGGATAACCAGATTAATTCCAAGTTGGCTAGCAGCAACTCCACTTAAATTTAATCTCCACGACTCTTTTGATCTAGGTTTTTCAAATCTATCCAGATGTGCACTTACGGCAAATAGCCTGGGTAGGCAGAACATCTTTGGAATTAAAGAAAACAAAGTAAAATGCATGTTTAATACCTAATGTTAAATCCCAAGATTTTATGTGGTGGTAATTCCCACGTTTAACACAACAGTAGACAGTGTTTTCTGCGGTTGTTGGAAGCTAAATGTGGTCCAGAACGGAGTCTGCGAGTGTCGCATAGTTTCTGAGCCTAAATAGTTGTTGTCCGATCGACTCGTAAATTGTCGACACCGCGACAGACAAATGTCGGCATTTAGATTTACAATAGGCCAAACCTGATCACACATTCATCAATCCTACACTCCGTCTCTAGTTTGGTTGACTAAATACTTAATTACGTAATATTTCATTCGTAATTACGATTAAAATTTTCAGTTAGATATTTTGACGTAGACTTAAGTTATGAATGTATTTCATAACTATCACTTTCATAATTCGCAGAATTATGTAGAGTCAAAGTACACTATAATATTTATATGGTAGCCGAATCAGTAACTAGGTGGGTATAATAAATCAGCTGATCGCGTGTATCAGGTCTATCAGCTGATCAAGAACAACAATATAATAATAACAGCTGATTTATTTATGACAACGCAACTCAAATGTCAACTGTCAAATAACTCTACAATATCGACTACACACATTGTCATGTTTAACGATTTTTTTATTGCGCTAGGTAGAGTTGAGCTAGTTTTAATGGGGTAGACCCACACGCTATTAAACATAGTAAAACTTTTACTTTTATATACTTGTTAAACAGTCGATTAGGTAAAAATAGTTTTAGTTTTCATTAGTAAACCAAGAAAAGGAACAAAGCTAATCAAACCTATTACACATCGGATTAGAGAGTCCAACTTTAGAAAGCCAAAATGAGGCTCTAATTGTGAAAAAGAACAGCTGATTTGCCTTGTAATAATTAAAGCTGCAGAACGGGCGAGGAAGGGTTGACAGTTGACAGGGTGACATTTCGCGGTCACAGGGTGATGAGGGGGTGGATTGATAATCACCGCAAGGGTGACTCATCACCCTCAGCCTCAGCCCTCGGCCTCGGTTATTACTAGGGATGCAGTTTTTATCCCCACCTCCTTATCAAAGCCAATCTTTTGACAATCGGATGAGGCGCTGCTCCGGGGGCTGGGGTGATTCCTACTTATTCACCACTATTGACTCCGCAGAACAAAACCAGACCGATCTGGCTGGTGCCTTTTGTTTGCCCGCTTTTTTATGTTGATAGAAAGAACTCGCTCGATTTCACGGTTCTTAAGGCTTTTGTGGCTAGTAAGTGTTGGTTTTCACAGCACTTTGGTGGCTAAGAGTTTGTTCAGACTGTAACTCGGTTTAAAGGGCGCTTCCTTGTTGATTAAGGACTCTGTTTGACGTGTTTATACATACAAAACCTTGTTGTTAAATTGCTAATAATGGGTTTGTAACAATAAAGTCAGATCTCAAACTTAAAAATTTTATAATAATTTGATTTCTAAACTTTGTACGTGTTATGTATAAGCCAATTAAAACAATCTCGTGTAACGCATTTCCCTGCCTGAAATATCCCTTTAATAGGGGTTTTGTCGTTTATTTTGTAGTGTATTTTTCTATTATGGCTTTTATAAGATAATTCGTTGTTTCGCCATACCATTACATCCTCGATTCGTGACGCAACATCTCATTCCGGATACAATATTGCAATATTTGTTTCTCCACAAAAATCAACCCATAAGCTAATTTATATTTAGAGCCTAACCACACAGTTCCGACCTCTTGAATAACACTAGTGTCACGGGGTCACATTTTTCTCACAGAGCGAAAATAACCAAAGCAAATCTAAAACCCGTTCCAAGTTGCCCAAGCTCGCGGGCTCGCTTTTTAATAAATAACCCAATGGTCCGGTAGTCCACATCGTCTATCATAAGCCACTAATTTGAAGGAAAGTGGCTGGTGGCTGGCGGGTGCGGGAGTGGCGGGGAGGAGAGGGATCAGCTGTTTCTCTGTTGCCGGGGGTGACCAGCTGATGTATTCTCCACAGCTGATTGTCGATTGTTACGTCATTCACAGCTGATTCTGATACCGCTCCTGCTGCTTATCAGTGCTGCCATCAGCACATTAAAACACCATCACAGCGCGCTAACACCGTTAACTTTACGACAACGATTAATCTCTAGGAAACTCGACTGACCTTTTTGTAGTCAGTATTTTTCATTATTCTGACCTGGAAATTTGAACTGATGTGAGGTAGGTTTGTTACGTATTAAGTGTATGAGGTTTATTCGCAACTCGCATCTCAAGTACAAGAAACGTTTTGTGAGTAATGTTTTTCTTGGGTAACTAGCAAATATTCTAACTTGACTAGCATTTATTGGTGTAAAAATATTTTTGAATCTGGAAAAAATATAGAGTTCTTATAATATGGAGCTTTTTCCACTTTACTGTACCTCTATATGCAGAACCGTTAGTGAAATAATTCTTTACATAATCGAAATCAAATTCATTTGGTTTTAATTCAGCATTTCCCTCAATTGAATGTATCGCCAACGTTAGTCCTCTTCTAAAAAGAGCGTTTATTTCTTTAGCTTCTGATTAGTTTTATTCGTGTTTAATCGTCTTTTTTTAGTTTGTTGTTTGTAAAAACATTCAGAAACCTGCCTACGTATTTTCCTTGATGGTAATCTAAACAGAAACTGTTCGTTGTTATTCATTTCTGAAGTATTTCATCCCAAGTAAAAATTTCCAAAAACTCATAAAACACCGAACATAACCTCAATCTACAGACAAGAGACCTTTGTAGATGATAAGAATCAGCTGTTATCTAGCTATCAATAGCAATCAGTGTTCCTCGCGCCGATAGAAGATGAAACTATAGATAAGGTCAGCGGGTGGTCTGGGCTTATCGGCCATCTTAATTGGCATATTACCCGGCATGCACTGCACCACCGGTCATATTAGGTTAGGACGCCTACAACGGAATTTGCATTTTCTTCATAACCTGCTCGTAATTGAGTTCGATTATAACGTTTTGTTAATTGCTTGTTTGGCTCAAATTAATTACTTAGTGATACGTGGTCGTAACGTTGTTGGATTGACATATTAATCGTTGTTAATTGATTCTCTTTTACTTTGCAGGTGAGTTGACGGTCTAATATACTTGGAGTAAGTAACGTTTCAATTTGTACTAGATTGCTTTTATATAGTTATGATGTAGTTAGTTTGAGCAGATGATCTTTACTCAATTTTCTCAAGGGTTTATGACCTTTAAAAACGGCAATGTTCATGCATGGATTTCGTTATAAATTAGTGCTTGATATAGTAATTTATCGATGAAAATGTAATTACTAACGTAATTACAACTGTAATGATTTTAAGTTTGATGTGCCAACATTTTTCATCAAACAAGGCATTCAAATGTTGGCGTCTCACTTGAATTGTAGGCGAACTCCAATTTTCGTTCATATACTACTTAAACTCTTAAACGTATCTATATTCTAGAAGTAAGTGGAGTTGATTGGGAAGTAAGTTCTTTAATTAGTGCCTTTGTTGTAAGTGTCAAAAATGTAAGTCGGCGTTAGGATTTGAGCACAAAAAACTAGAGCGAAAAATATTTTTTATGAAAATGTATTGTTTAGAATTTAATTTAACTTTCTTGCTTTACCCCAAACATTACATTTTGTCTCAACCTCTAGGCTAGGTACTACAGACGATTTATTACTCTTAGACTTTCGTCCAACAATCTCATGTTCGTCCTCAATTGTTACCAGTGCCCCCACAGCAGAGGATAGGGAAAGGGTTAAGGTTAGGGCACGGGTTAAAGTGTGGAAGGTAAAGGGTTGAAACCACCCCTGTGGAAAGATAACCCTTGTCCTTAAACAATGCGACCCTTTACTCGCTTTATGTAAAACAATGTGTTCTGATTATTCACTTGTAAGCGGGTCCGTTTCAATACAGAAAGGTGCGGTGTCAATGTATGTTTTCATTAGGTAAAACTTAGTTTTCGTATTAAAGTGGGGAATTATTATAACAACTTAAAGTATATTATAACACTCGTCATGAGAACATAAAACTGAGGCCGAAGTCCGAAGCGAGGCGGTGAATGGAGCGAATTAGAGTAATATATTGTAAAGAAAATTACAAAAAAGTAATAAAAACTTAAAGTTATATTAAATTGTTAATTACACGTGTATCTAGTACACTACGCTGGAGCGTTATATCAATAGTAAATTGTTTAGTTATATTTCCCAAAAACAAGCTTCAACCTTGAGAAAATATAGAGTCCCAGAGTCATGTGAATGAAAGATTCACACATGCGTGTTTGATATCATATGTTGTTGAAGTTTTGATAATTTAACATAGCGAAATGTGAATTTTTATTTAGTTCCATAGTTTATTTTTAGTTGGCAAAATGAGTTGATAGTGGAATTAAAGTTTACAACTCTATTCAGCCACTGTTCCATTTCAGTAACTTTTAAAGACAAAAGATATCCCTGGATGTAAAATTGTACACTTGAACCGGTTTCTATAAAATGTGTCTAAAGAATCTGTAATTTATAACAATGAAAATAAATCAATAACAAGAAACTTAATTACTTATTTGACTGCGTAGTGGCTAAGTCGGTAGCGCGCGTGACTGTGGATCCGAAGTTCGCAGGTTCGAGCCCCGTCTCAGCCAACGGTTGGTAGTTAATTTGTCGCTAAAGTCACCGCACAGGCTGCATAAACCTATGGAGACTGGTGAATTCACTTCTTACAAAAAATTGTTGAGTCATTTATTACAAGATTTAAAATTAACACAGACTACATTTAACAGGGTATCTACAAACACGTTTAACTTATTTTTAAATCATAAATTATGAGATACATAAATTGTATGTATAGACCAAACTGCACCGCTATAGATAAGCGCAAAGGAATGATGGGAGTAGATGGGATGAGTGGCAGGCGCAGCAGGACGCACTCAGGCCAAGGGTGCTTCAGATAAGGGCTATCAACCATCACGAGCGGCACGCGCCCCCAGTGGGAGGGGGAGGGGGCAGGTGAACCAGTTCCAGACGCAGATCACTGGTTCCGGGATAGTGACATGGAGATGCGCGCTGCAACCGGATTTTGCGCCGGATCAGATTACAAGACAGCAAGGGTAGTTGCGGAATATTTTTTAACCTATAAAAATACCAAGGGCTTTCGGAGCGATTTGGTAAAAGTTAAAGGGTAAAGTTTGTCTTGCTTAAGTTAAGACTACATACAAATTTATAGTCTATACCACTTAACCTCGACATTGTTAAAGATGACTGCAGGTATCGAACCCACACCATCGGACCGATGAGCTCCATGAGTCGCGCGCGCTACCAGCCCGCCACGGGTCCGCTAATTGGTGCTTGTTAGTTCAACAATGATTGAAATGTTCAATAGCTTGCTCTGACACGATATCTTTCCATGCTGTGATGTACAGTTGTTGTTGACATACTGTTCGGAAGTAAATACAGTAACAACTCACTATAATATAAAGACGTTTGAATAATATAAAAGAATAATTTTATCGGTGTTTTATACATACAATTTACGAAGCTGACTTATAATTTAAAGAAAACTAATTTCTAATATCAAAAACTAGCAATATTTTATAATATGTAATTTTGTGCAACTACCTGATGATGATAGCTTGCTATTGAAAGCGCTTGTACAAATAAAAATTATTATATTGGCCTACTGTCTTTAAATTAATTTCTAATATTGTATAAAGTAAGGTTATATCAATATTTGAAAAGCATGAAAATTGTTCAAATGTGTTAAATATTTACTCTTTTTCCAATTTAGAGCACCTTTTGCATTCCCTAATAATTTGTTTAAATTCATAAACACCGGTCAATAACTGAAAACTTAAAACATTTTTATTTATTACATTATTTATTAAATTTAAATACATGATCAAACAGTATTCAATAAAAACAAATACCTAATATAATGTATTAGCGTATGGTATAAATAGCCAAAAACACGATAAATGGAACAGCCGTTATAAATAATTCTTTTTTTTACTTCAGGGAACAGCACACAAAACGAAAGGAGTTTTAAAAACAAACACAAGACACAGAAATGTTTAGAATAACACATTGTTGAAAGCAGAGTGGAGTTGGAGTTATCTTTCCACCGTGTAACCTCCCCTTGTATACAACCCTTGCTCGTGACCTGTGTAGTGTCACTGCTCACTAATTGATTGATAGAGTCATCCACTGGGAAGCGGAGTTCCCGGACATGCTTTGCAACTGAACTTTAGGTATAATTAGGGTTTGGGGTTTTAAGGACATCTTGAGTTCTCAGTTGATGAAAGTCAGAAAGCATTTGAACTATTCTTCTTTTTTTTGACCAATTGTTCATGAGCTTAAATTCAATCAAATGTGTGGTTATTATGAAGAAGGTTGCTGGGTTTTGTTGGAATAATATTGCCAATAATGACTTATCAAAATAGCAAAAAGGTTTAAGTTAAAGATTGATTGTCAAAGCAACACTTCTTTGATTTGTAGGTGGGTAACAATTAATGTCTCAGCCATGGTGTAAGAATACTTACACCATGGTCTCAGCTATTGTATATTTTACGAAACTCATAACTGTTCTTACTTATTTCCTCTGGACTCTGCACAAAAAATACTCCTAACTTTATATACGTACACAAATTGCTATACGTATAGTTATTTTAGTTATATCACTAAAAGTACAGATTTTCAACAAAAACCTACACATAAGTTCTAACATGTTTACTTCATACAAAAGAAGCTTATCATACAAGGGTAGGTTAGTGCTACCACATTTACCCATTCATCTGTGTTAACATATCAACAAAGCGTATGCCTTTGAATTAATTAACCCATTTTGGTCTTTGAGTCTTAAATATCTAAAAATAATGTTCCTTAAACATTATTAGAGTTTTACAAATCATCGAGCTTTAGTATAAATGCTGTTTTTGGACAAGACTGAGGCCCGAGTAGAGCGCTCAGGTCAGCGGGCGGGCAGGGTGTCATGTAAATATACAGGGTGGGGTGTAAGGCGCCAGGTCAGCAAGTGCAACCCTTACAATCAAGTTATCTCCCTGCATCTCCATATCCGAGACACGGCCTTGATTGTCACCCTCCCCTCCCTTTCCCCTCACCTCTTTAAACATATTTCACCCTAGGAAAATATAAGTTTCAAATATGCATTTGATTGATTCTAGTAAATTTCAACTTCAAACCGAATGGTTTCTTTGAGATATTTTTTGTCCTGAGACTGTTTAAAATATGTGACCAACCTTTAAGCCTTTATGTTCTTTTGTGAAAATTCCCCCATAGTTTAAGGTTTTTTAGGTTTTAGTTATACCTTTTTGGTACCAAAGGTATGCGTTTCGTTATAAACTCAAACGTATTTGGGACTTGTTGGCTTTGAGCTTTACGAATCGAAGTTATTTACGAACGAATTCAATTATTATACCCGTAATGATAGATGGGGAAATGCGAGAAAGTACAGTGCCGTATATCTGATGACGAAGTGCAACAGCATTACGCCGAAACGCCGCATAAACAATACTTGACCACTAATAAGCTCGCCGGCAATAATGATTGAAACTCGTACATTGCCGAAATCGACCGGAGAAAGCCGAACACCTACGCACCGCACGCCTCGGGTCTTCAATTAAGGTAGATTAGCTCATATAGTTGCTTTCATACCCTATAGATAGCGCGCGGGCGATTTACGACTGACTGTAGTAGGTTAATAGTAAATTAAAAGCACACGCTTGTGTTTTATACGTTGTAAATCTGGTCGGAAGGGCTTAGTTTGTTTCGTTAAGTTTTGCATATAACAACAACCTTATCTATGGCTGATAAAAACAAGGTGATAGTTCACGTTATGAAACATAGTTTATAGTTAGGCTTGCAAGGTGCTAGGATATGGTGTTTTATTGAGAAACAAGTAAAAATAGAAGAAAGAGTTGCAATATCTGAGTGATGTGCAAACCAATAGAAATTTTAAGCTTGATCATTGATTGTATCATAGGGAAGAGGAGGATTGAATTTTTGATTGATATTTGCTAGCTAGTTCTCAGAAGTGTCATCATGAAAACTGGTATTTACCAAATACAATCAAGCAATTAATTGACGATTATCCAGAAAGTTTCATCGTGGAAGAGTCTAAATCAAACTATCATCAGCAAAAATGATTCAAACAGAATGTCCTACGTCAAGCTTTTGTTTTGATGCCTTCCAGTTAAAAGCCGCTTTTAGGTATTCGCAATTCAATTGTATCGTTCATGACTGTCTTCTCATGTATCTAAACATTGCAGTTCTAGAGGTGAGATACAGGTCTAACCTAATGTCACAGTATATCTCCGGTTTCTCCTCCTGAAGATGGATGATATCTAGAGGCGATTAAGGGTTTCACACAAGCAAGCGCGAGTGTTTGTGAAAAACTGCCAACAATTAAACAGGAATTATGGCGTCATTTAGTGAGCACCGAAGGAAAGAAACGTGTTTTATATTTGAGACAAACAAATTGCTTGTTGGGATTGTAAATCTGTCTGCGCCAAACTGGGCAATGTGTGCATTTTTGGGCGAAACTTTGGAGGATGCTTAGAGATTGATGTCAAAGACAGTGCCGTGACCTACGACCAGTGGTAGCCCCTTGGCCTCTTTAGGGCGGTGCATCTTCCAGGCATTAAAGGATAAGGTGAAATCTGTCCATGTTCAACTCTTAAAAGGGGATCCTTAAGTGGTCCCCTAAAAAGAGAACAGTGTAACAACAAGCCAACAACCAACTTTTGGTTGGACGTCTCTCATTAAGGAGTTATACAGCCAAATTCATCCATAATGCCACTTGTATGAACTACTTAGCAGAATAAAAACAGCAATATAGCAAGACAGTTTTGAAACGTAAATGAAGGTTCTGTGAAGGTCTATTGTAATACTTGACATGCCTCTTAATCTTCGATATTTTGACGTACACTCCTAAAGAAATTAAATTTCAATCCCACCTAGAAAGCCCAGATTTTGTATTGTTTTGAAATATTTTCCACATAACTCAAACGAACTACTATCACGTATAGTACGTATTAATATGCCACGTTCTTCTAGAAAGCAACACAATAGTTTATAGAAAAACTAAAATTGTAATTAAAAACTTTCCCAAGAATCACCAACGCCGATTGGCATTGAATGCAAATCCATTGAACAAAACAATGCCACGAATATCACACGTGTATTCCACTTGATATACAACAGTGTCTCGCTGATTAAGTCGTTAGCCGTTTACTCGCTCCATAGATCATGTAAATCGCCCATCAGCTGACCAAACATAGACATGGATATATATATCCACGGACAGTATATCCCACACTCCGTACAAGGGCCGGGGATAATAATGTCCACTACTCGCCAACTAATGAAGTATCCACGTGAATTCCAACTTTCTACATTCGCTCAAACCGGTTGTCCATATTTTAGTTCCCAAAGAAAGAACTTAATTATGTCTTTCACTGGCATATTTTGGCCTGACCGCTTGACCCCGTCAAAACGACCGCCGAATTCGAATCAAGAGACCGCGATCTTTTCTTGTTCATTAGTTGTGCCGTGATTATTCCCTCCAGAAAGGTGATTAATAATTTAGTTAAGAGATTAGGTTTTTATTGGTACTGATTTGTTTGGATTAGGACTGGTTTTAGGATTTCTGTTATGTTATACGACTACGTGAGAGATCTTTATAAAATTCTCTTCTATTTGAGATTGTGTACAGAAAATACTGAACATTCTTATACTCAAATCTGAAATTCATTTCAAAGTCAGATGATTTGATCTTTTTGCCCTGATTAAAAACACGCAGAAATACGCCTACGTCACAACTAAACAAACATAACCTACTCATATGACTGACTTCATATGATTTAACCTCCTACCATCTAACTAGCCAATCATATTATTGATACTCAGGTCGTCATAGTTACTACAAACAACACTAGTGGCGTGCGTGTCTCAAAATGGCGTCGGGTCACGTTCTGATTACTAAGGTTATCCTTCGTTATCTCTTAATGATGCTTCATGCTCATGTCATCCTCCTTCCCCTTTCTCTTTTTTACTTTCTCTGTGCTTCTTGTATGTTTTATTATAATAATGATTCAAAAAATCATGACGAAGTTGTTTGATGTTTGTACTTTTTTGTATTTTTATTATTCAAGTAAAGGCCCACGCGAAGTACGTTAACGTTGCTGGTTTTTTTTTACCCAAATTTGCTTTATCCTTTCTGAATGAGCTCTTTTTCTTTCATCAGTTCAAGCTATACCTCTTCTCTTAGTAACTTGATTCTGACCAACTTTCTGATCATTGATCAAAAGCGTTTTGTCTAAATGTGTTTCTACTATACCTATCCTTTTGTCTGATACTTGTCGCTTTTTATTTGTATGTACAGTAGTTCTTTCACTATAGTATAAATTTTGTTTTTCACAGGACTCCTCTGAGAAAACAAGAAAAATTAGAATCGTTTTGTTTGTGAAGAAAATTGTTTAATTTTCCACACTAAACGGCTACAGTTTTGTTAAAATAATAATTCCAGAATGTTCACGTGAAAATTGTTTTTTAAGTTCAATAAGTTTCATGTACGGGAATTGAATTAAAAGGAGATAATGAAAGCAGATGAGATCTAATATTCAAAGGGTTGGAGCAGTTAGCAGCGGCCACATTGTCTGCTGCCCCTGGAGACCCGAGCCGCAACCCGCAATAATTATCCCTTATCACAGCTGATAACGGCGCGCGCGGGAACAAATGGCGGGAAGTAAGGCGCCATCTGGCGATAACCTCTGCAACCACCTAATCTGCTCGCTACCTCCGGCCTTTCCTTCACATTCATTGTTTTCTTCCCTTATGAACGGAATATGTTTTAAGCTTATTGAAGTTTTATTTACTTTACGTAGAAATAATTTACTTAAAACTGGCCTAAAAATATGACTTTCCGTAAGTGCAAATGATTTGTAAGTAGCTGTGGGATCTCAAATTAAAAAAACACGCAAAGCGATGTTTTCTTACATATTACAAGAGAATTCGATTTTCATGAAATAATATTAAAATTGTTTGGTAGTAAAATTTGTACCGCTTTACTCTTCTGATCACCGGTTACGAGCTAGTTTTAGTAGTATGACTACAATACGAGTATTTGCAAACTAGATTTCAAATTTTTTGACCTTAATCTCAAAATAGGTTTTCTAAATATATAATTATTAATTTCAAGTATGTTTTGAAGTATTCAGACTCTTAGGGAGTTACTTTCAAAACTGTCTAGGAACTGTATTAAATACCATAAATGCCAATTTAAGGAATCTGTACACAAGCACTCATTAGCTCAGATTAATTTCATCCGATAAACACGTCATTACAATTTCAAAGTCAAAAATCAAACCTTTTATGCTAAATACTTTTAACCAAACAGCCGCCCCAGTCTAGATGGTCAGGGATGATTGCCTTGTGCATTAAAACGAGCGGCAGAAGGCTGAAGGGTTTAAGCCTCGCTTAAGTACAGGGCCATATTAGATAATGGGTGGCAGTGCTGGGCATTGTCTATAGATACAGAGTACAAGTGGACAATCGACAGAGCACTCGGAGCACAATTCTGCTCTCCGTTATCTGCCATTGTCTCCGCAGTATACAGGGTGTGCCATTAACTCACACTGCTGTCCCGGCCAATACAGTTCTTTCAATAGCCGAACTTACGACTGTGTCTTGTTTTGTTGGGAGTTGATGGAGTCGAACTTGATCAGATCCGATTTGGTGTGATGAGTTAAAAAAGGTTTGGTAACTCTTCGTGTCACTCAACATTTATTTTGGTGATAGACATAACTTTCATCTCTGAACGTATGGATCTTCTTTTTTTAAAGGTTTTTCTCTGTAATGGTTCTAAAAGTTCAGAAGAGTCCTCTTTGATTATAGTTATCAAGTTACGGGGTAGAATGTGCTACCAAAATATAGGGTACAAATACTTGATCTTTTAACTTGTTATCAGGTAATTTGTATGTGTGTTTCTTATTATTTCATAGAACTGAAAGTGTTTAGTGAGGTGTTTTTAATATCCCACTTAACATTTTTTTATTGTGACACTTCTAATGGTCACATATGTAAATCTTTCGAATTAGAATCAATCCCTCTATAAACGAGCACGACTCAACAACTTCTCCAAAGCCATCCCATTGTACATGACCATGTTCCTCGTGTTTTGTGGATGCTCCTCGCCCCCTTGTCGCTGGTCAGCACCCCCCGGGGAGCGACTGTCCTCCGACACAACTGTTGGCTAACAAACGTTGTTGAAGAAGCTACGACACAATAAAGCCAATGGTCTGTGAACAAGGTGTTTACCCATTAGCACCTCCAACAAACCAAAAGTAAACAGAAAAACCGCCCCTCACACAAGGGGATGTCCACCTGGCGTAACGGACACGCGTTCTACTGCTTTGCAGGATTAGGGGTTTCTGCATCATTATGTAAGAGGTTTCGCAGATGTTTGCTTTAACTTTGAAAAAAGGTAACGGTAAAGATGTCTTTTTTACGAGGTAAAGTTAGGTGGTAATTTTAACCAACTGTTGTTACAGTTATATGAGATGACACAATGTTAATAAGTTAGTGGTCACGCCGAGATTCGATCTATCGATCTCCAGAGCAATGCCGTAATGTCAGGTACTTTATATTGTTTCAATTTTGTCTAGTTTTTTTAAAGGATGTCCCGATTTTCCATTTATAATGAAACATCCTTATGTAAAACCTAAGATTATGTTATAATAGGTAGATGGCGCATAGATGTCGAACGGCTGAGGCAGGAAAATCAACGTAGTTGCGGCAGCCCGAGCACAGATAGAGCTGTGGTCGTTTTTTAAGTCTCAAGTAGAGCCACTGACGCAAGCAAAAGTTCATTCATTCTTGAAAATCGCACAATTTAACCACATTTAAGCTATTGACATCAGATAAACTCGAACATGTAATGCCGAGGGGAATATGACGGCGAGAGACGACGGTGCTTGCAGCGCTACCTGTGCTTGGGCTGCCGCAACTATATTGATTTTTCTATGCCTCAGAACTTGAAGAAATGTACCTTTGTTACGGTTACATTCAGTTTTGTTAACGATGCTAGGGTTTTGCTTAAATAAACTGAAATAGTTTATTGAATTACTTATTGATTATTTCAAGAATGTATATGTTTCACTTTCTCTATCACTAGTGCTGTGTCTCCTCACTGCCCAGTGGCTGGTGTATCGTGTTTCCCTTGTGTTCGCGAGGCACGCGTCCCCTTGTCGTGCGAGTCGTGGAGAGATGGTCGGTGGACGGATGGTTGCCCGGGGCGGCCCATGGCACGCGGGGTCAAGGGTCACGGCGCTCTGGGAGGCCTGCAAGAAGCGCCGACCATTGGGCCCGACATTGAAATTTGGGCTGAAACAAGATCAGAATTAGGCAATTGTTCTGTATCAATTGTGGTTATTAATTTACTTAAAGATGTTATGGTCGTGGGGATTTTCGTTTGCAGATTCATCAAAGGGTATCTCTCTTCGCTTCAAATAGGCTATCAAAAATAATGCATGAGATGAAGCTACAAGTTGCAGTAAAGTGAGAGAGAACTGAATATTGGGTTTTTAGGATAGAGTTAAGACTAATGTGTTTTTCGGCCTCAAAGACTTATGTAATATTGTACCATACTTAAATTCAATGTATTTTTTACATACGAAAGTCTTACAAAAATGTATTGATTTCAGGTGAGCAGATGATTTGCTAAGCCAGTAATTTGTAAGTAACATCAACACATTTTAAACACTAAATCTATATAGTTTTGAATATGTATTCAAGAAGTTTGAACACATGTACACCAATACCAAGAGGGTGACCTTGGCACCGCCTTGCCAAAGACTATGGTCTAGGAAGGAGTATATCTACAATAGAAACCAGTTTGTTAATCTTCGCTACACCTTTGGGAATCCCACAACTGTTGTCCCTTACGACGTACCACAAGGAGGTATTCTTGGGCCGCTTTTGTTCCTTGTGTGTGCAATATCTCCGAATTGCTGTCTCTTACCAACACCTATGACAAACACAAATCGCTTATTGATTGATGACGACCAACAACTCTTAAAACGAACTTGAAACTTCTCGTTAGCATGGTTCAGTGCTCAGATAGGGTTGATTGTAGATAGCCATTGGATCTCGATCGTGGCTTTTACAACGAGTTTCCATAAGAAATAGAGCTATTAGTTTCCTTGTAGTAGTACCCATTTGTAGGTAACTTTTTCAACATATTAAAACACCTGTCACCTCGTATTTATGCCTGTAAATCCTCTCAACTAGAAAGTAGAATCTACATGCATAAATACGAGATAAAATGTATAAATACGTACAAGGTATTTAAATATTTATTTCTATCGCCACATACAGTAGAGCAAAACGACGTAGAACAAAATAATTGCAGTTTTGACCGTCCCAACACTTCCCCAGTCAAAATGGAATCATGTACTAGGCCTATATATATAAACGGGTGGAAAACGAAACATTGTTTTTGCCGCCATCTTGGTATGGCTGACTGGTTTGCGTTGATTTTGTTTAAACACGTGTTGGGTACGGTGTTATAAATTTTAACAAAATAGTAGTATAAATACAGTTTTATAGCATACACCTCTATGGTTTGGAGGAAAACGCCTTTTCCTAAAGTACACTGCCTGTGCAAATAATACCTCGATTTAAGACTTTCTTTTGGAATCACGGTAACGCTTCCACTCGTAGGCTCTTTTTGTTTCCTTTCAATTCCTGGAGGATTAGAAAAATAAATATCAAATTATTCTAACTACGGCCAGCAAATAATGCACATTAGTTACATAAGCATATACAGAATTTAAACAATAAAATATTAGTTCTGGAGTGTTACAACTCCTCCAAGAGCTCGTGCGACTGAAGCGCCTCGGCTGCGGCGGCAGCGAAGGTTCAGTGTCGCCCTTGTGACCTTTACGCTGAAATGACCTTTCCCCGTACAAAGCACATTGATTCCCCGCCTTTTGTTACACATTTTCCACGCCTTGCCTCTCTGTGTACTGTAGGTCTGACTGCAGACCGGTGACACATTTCTCTTCCTATGTGGTAACAGCTGTGTAATTTAGGACCTCTCGATGAAAGTTCTGGAAGAAACATACGTTTTGATGAAAATGCCAGGTTCGAGGCTCAGTATACAGCAATAAAACCCCAAGAAAAAAGTTAACATTTTCTAGAATAGAGTGTATAAAACTTCACGAGTTTCTAGACGTAGGCTAGTACTTGTCGCAAAAGAGCCCCACATACTTACAGTACTTTGATTAAAACCAGTTGTTTACATTTAAATAACTTAATACGTAGCATGATACCCGAATTACTCTCTTTAAGGGCCATCACTTGTATGCCTCTTATGAAAAATACAGTCATCTTTCTTCACAGTAGTACCTCTTATACTGTACTCCACTAACGAAATTACTGACCTTTACCGTGTGCTAGAGCTACTGTTTGTCTTGGATAAGCAACAAGCCCAAATCCAAAAAAAGGTCGTTCAGTATCATATTTTTTAAAACTATCGGAAACGAGATATGATAATTGAATTAGTTCAAATACATTAAATCCACGTACCATTTTTAGTAGTTATTCATAGAATGACAATTAAAATACCCTCTAAAAATCTCTTGTAACAAATCCCACTGGTACAGGACTGCACGTTGTATTGGATGATGTAGTATGTAGGCCATACAACAGTAGATGAGAGCAATGTACAAGGAGTCGTGCTATATTAATTACTCACACACGCACACACCCGCATATGTTGTCTACATGACTGGGTGTATGTGTGTGTGTAACAACTGACTTCTTGTACCTATCTGAATAACAGACTCGCATTCAATCCCTCTACACCCTGCTGTGGCGTTTCTCCTAAAGTTGTTGGGGTTCAATTTTCTCTTGTGTGTTTTGCTAGTTATGCTCAACATTCAGATAGCTTCATGAGCGCTTTGTTGTGTTTAAAATAACATTTACATACGTATTAAAAGTAACAGCAAAGCCCGTAATTTACACTAGAAACTCAGAGGCTGTGAGCTTAGCGAACAACCTTTTTAAGATAGTGTAGCTATGTAGAGGAAGTAAATCGGAGGCCGAAGGCTGAAACGAGGCTGTGAGCGTAGCGAATTACAATCAAACGCTCCATCCTAATACGGAACTCAAAAAAACGTCAAAGATGCTTGAATTTTGGTAAATTCTAACCAAGTTACTAAAGAAATCATACAAGGTCCAATAAACTGTAGGGCATTACAACCAAGAAAGTCATGATAATAATATCCAAACTCTTTACTACAAAACGTCATTCCCAAACCAACCCAAAAGCTTGCATTTTAGGGCTCTAAACCCTCTTTACGACCCACAAAGATTTTTACTATGATTATGCAGTACTTTATTTTCGCGAATGTCTAACGGGACCCCTTGACCTACAAATGAGCGTAATTTACATATCATCAACACCTTTAAGCTGCAAGTTACCGCCAAAACTGTGCAGAACCGGTCCCTCTCATTATCTAGATAAAAGCGTATTCATTGTTGTCCCGCGGACGGTGGGAGACTGCGATACCGGCGTTGATGGGCCTAACTACAATTACGTGCGTGGGTGTGCGTGTGTGCGTGTTGCGTGCGTGGGTGTGTGTGAGAACCACATTCTTCAGACCTGACGGCATCTCACTACACTTCCGACCGGTTAGAAACCTATAATAGTTCGCCTAATTTCCACCAGATCGCTCTCCCGCTGATTGCACTGTAGTGGTGTCGGTAAGTGCCTACACTACGTCCGCCTGTGAGTTATGAGTATGGAAATACAATCGAGTCTTTCAAGGGCGCCTAGTTGGGGATTTGATATCGATGGACGAATGGTGTGAATTTGAATAAATACTTGTGAGTTTACACGTTTCCTGCATTTCTAGTGGCCGGTTGTGTAGGGTTCGTTTTTCTTTTCTGTTTGAACTGAACGTCAAATGTTTAAGAGAGTATACTGTGAAGACGACTAAACGTGAAGCCAAACTTCCACTCTCCCAGGTCGTTGGGAAATCTCGAAGAACGATAGCGAGTGAAAGAACGAAATGTCTGAAAATTTTTGAATAGTTCTTCGATGTCGGAACGCATTTTAAATTTTAGATGACAAAAGATATGTTTTGACTATTGCACAACAGGTTAACACACAATACGAGGTTATAAACAATAATGTATCTATTTAAATTATAGTTTATATTTTGTTCGTTATTAGCGAATATCCTTTGAGAAAATGAGATTTTCATCCCGTTCACATGGTAAGACTCAGACCCGGGACCATAAAATGAGCACCAATCCTGACCCCAGAACACGTTTTGAGATTTGTTTGCTACTTAATGCTGTAAGAATTGCCACAGCATTTTATTTTCACTTCCTCATGAAATTAGTCTTTTCGCCAACTCCTAACGGGTCATTATTTTTAATTCTCAAGCTTGTGTTTTACACGCACGTTTGAACTTAGTGTAAAGCTATTACATTTTTAACAGCAAACAAAAAAAGTACTTAAGTATATTTGAAAAAAACAACACCTAAAAGTTCTTGAACGGAAAAAACTATTTGGCTGTGGCTCGGAAGGTAACAATCCTCAGGACATTTAATTGCCGTAAGGTCTTGTACGTAGGAGGGGCTTGGGGGATTGACATTTTGGCTGACATTTCACTTTTCACCCCGTCCCGTGCCAAACCCTCCTCTAATTGGCAACCTGCTTAACCCATGCCAAATTCCCTTCCCACCCTGTATATACCACGCGAGCCGCGAGTCCGTCACATTCCTTGGCACAACAGGCAGAGGTACTTTTCTCTGCATGGTTTAAAAGTACTTTACAGACTTTAGAAGAAGAAGATTAAATTCAGCAGTGTTACATATCATTGTAGGATGTTTTCTAACTTCCCCCTGTATTGAGGCTAGTACAATGCAAGATTGATAATTATTCAAGAAAAACTGATTTTCCTGGGAATTGTAGGATAACCCACAAAAAGTCATCCTGTACAACAACTCATAGTTTTAAACTTAATTATCTCCTGACCCTTTCATATTGTGTTTTATTTCTCAGTCCATTTTGGATCATTCGATTGAAAGAACTGTATACCATTTTTGCCTAGAGAAGTGATCAAAGGTATTAATAACAATAACAATCATATCAGTATATTCCCAAACCTAAAACACTTGAGATGTCAAACGTATTCAACGTTTCCATGATCAACGGCTTACCTTGTCAAAGCTAATAGCTCATTATTTGCCTCTAAACACCACTTTCCCCAAGTTCGCGAGGGAATTTCCATCAGATAGGAAACTATCAGTTACCTTATCACCGAGTGTCAAACATATATTTAATTAGCCACTCACACCTACGGAGCTTCGTGGGCAGATAAATGCCTTATCTAGCCGGACACCGTACAGTGCGCGCGGGATATCTCGGCACACAGTGACACCGAGTATGCAGCACCCATGGCCAGGAGAGCTCGTGGGTGTTGTAGAGTCAGGACTGGGACTAGGCCAATGGAACCCGCTTTGCTAGGGCGTGTGAACACTGTAAGTGTGCTAACAGGCTATTGGCTATCGTAGAGGTTAATCTGCAAGCTGCCACGAGGCTACTTTAGCCCCTGCAGCGACCGTATGGTAATATTCATGGTGGATCTTGAGCGAAGTCTATAAATTGGAGGATTTATGCCTGTCTAGGTTTTCATTGGTTGTTTATGAAGAAAGTACGTTGAGATGTTACTGGAAAGTCTATTGCTAGCTGGAGAATTTAAATTTAGGTACACTAAATCTACTACAGCTTGGGCGAATACTTAAATTTAACCCTCCAATTGCTTTGCAATAGCATTTTACGCAGAATTTAAGGCACTTTTGTTTTAATCAAAACAGCTGTTTTCTTTTCTTTTAAACTCGATATTCTTTAAAGTTTACGATATTCATATGACTCATGAGTATTTCAAATTACGCATTTTCGAGCTATCATATTTCGATTTTCCTTTTGCCGGTCACTAGGAAAAATTACACTGTGTTGTGCAATAAAACAGACAATACTGCACTGCTCATTAAATAGTAACTCACACTGAGGAATAAGTAAATCAGTTCTTAAAGTAGTTCTTCTCAAGCCCTGCCTCACGGTGAACGCCTTCATTTCTCTAGCCTCAATCTAGCTACCGGAGTGTCGTGGGTTTGCCTACTCACCCCTTCCAAACAATAAACTAACTGTAGGCTGATTATTTGTGTTCACCGTCTCTCTAAAATTAATTTACAACTTGGATGTTGTCCAGCTTTACAATGAAACCTCAAGATATCTACCATGTTTGAGAAATACTTCCGCGAAGATTTTTAAAACGCTCCTTGGAAGTATATCGTTTTTGAAGTGGTATCAATTAATCATGTTTCGTGTTAATACGATACTGTTTTATCCAAAGTATGAAAAGGTTTCACGTAATCAATTCGTTTTTCCAAACTAATACATTGGGTACTTTTGAATTACACCACAAAATCTTGCGTATTGACTAATATTTAAGAAAACAAGTAAGCCCTTTTGGATTCTGCAAGTTTGTCAGCCATATTGGATTATCCCTCAACCATTATTTATAACTTGCATTTTCTCGGTAAGTTTCCCTCCTACAGTTGTTATTGGATTGTTTAGAAACAAATGTTGATTAAAAGATAATTGTACGACTAGTACAAGGGAACCTACTGAGAAGCTTTTCAAAACTTACCGCACGTTTCATAACTAATAAGTTCGTTCAAATTCGGTTTTTGTTAAGTAAATTTGTTTAAAATAGTTTGTTAAAGAAGAACAAGTCTTTAAACCGGTAATGAAGCAAACCTAATACTGACAATTAAAACTAACAGAATATACTGAAAAGGAACAAACACACATAAATATGGACAAATAAAAATCCACGAAGTCACTAAACTATTCAATTACCTTTGAAATCCGAGAAAGTCTTTTAGGTCGAGATGCTGTAGGATTTTACATTATTTTATTAGTCAAAGATGCCTGTAATATACTGTATTCTTGGGCATTATTTCTTTTAACTTGAAACACCTACTCTTTTTTAGGGTATTTTAAAGGGAATATGATATGATGAGTGTTTTGGTGGATGATGAGATGAAGTCTTGTCCCAAACTAGAGCCGACTGTTCCCCATATTGGGTGATTAATTAATAGCCCAACGACCAGTGGAATGGACCAACGGCTTAACGTGACTTCCGAGGAGTGGCCATCCTGAAAAGTTAGAACGACTCATATTTTTATACGAAGATGAAACAATTAGTTTCCACGTTTTGCTCATTAGATTAAGTTACTTGTTCTGTCACTGGTTACCTGTTGGATACACCTGATACACCTTGGTTGTGTCCACGAAGACGTGTGATGCGCAGAGTTGACCTGCTGCAGCAAGGCTAGGGTCACTGACTCTGTGACCTCTACATCTAACCTTACCTCACAGTCTCAGTAATCTGCCACTCCACAACAACATTGTTCTTAACCTTATCCATCAGCTGTTCCACCTTATCCATCACATGTACTCAATACTCTCTGTTCTATTGTGCGTATGGCTACTTCTGTGGTTTTACCCTTTATTTCCGATTTAATTTCATTCGGCAGTTGTCTTAGTTTTACTTTTTTACGCTTATATGCTGTCATCTTCGCTTTTTGTGGAGCTTGTTTCTTTTCTTATATCCATTAGTCGTTTTGTCGTTGTGTTGTATGTGGGGTTTTCATTATATTCTATTAGTTTTATTTGTCATTGTGGGTTTTCTTCATTGCTGGTTTGAAACTTGTTTTCTTTAACAAACTATTTTAAACAATATTTATCCAACAAACTATTGTTTTACTCGTATTACTGTCTAAATAACATCCCTTGGTATTTATTATCGTTGTGTATGACTGTATGTAGGTGTTTTGTTATTTGTCATTTGATTATTTTGTTTTATTTGTCGCTTTCGGTTTGCTTCATTGCTGGTTTACTAGTTTTTCTTTTAAAAAAAATATTTCAAACAATATTTTCTTAACAAACTACGGGTTTTAATTGTGTTATTGATCGAAATAAAGTCCTTTAGTTGTTATTGTCGTAGTGTATGTGTGTGGCCATTTTTGTTCCTTTTTCATTTTATTCTTCTTGTTTTATTGGTCATTATTGGGTTTGCTTCATTACCGGTAAGAAATTTGTGTTTTGTTAACAAACTATTTTAAACAATATTTACTTTACAAACTTTGGTTTTACTCGTATTACTGTCAAAATAATATCTCCTAATCTTTATTGTCGTTTTATATGTGTGTGGGCATATAAAACCATTGTTCTTTTCCATTGTATTCTTCTTGTTATATTCATTAATATTGTTTGCTTCATTTTCCGTTAGAGGCTTGTTCTTCGTTAACAAACTATTTCAAACCTTATTTACTTAAGAACCTTTAGTTTTGACTAGTATTGTTGTCAAAATAATTGTTAAATCATCTCCGTTTGATAGTACCCTCATAAGAAGAAAGTCCTTGGTATATAATAAAAATCTCTTTTCGAGTTTCGTTTTATGTGTCATTATACAATACAATTTTTACTAATCATTTTCATTTGTACTTAAACTCTAAACTTATGTTACAAGGATACAGGCTAACTGCAGTAAATAAGCTTACAATAGGTTTTAGACTTTAGTTTACTACGTTTTTCTCTAGTACGTTCTTATGATTTTCTTGTCTATTTTCGGGCTTACATAAACTGACGTAAGCACCCCTGTCACTACTCACAACGTGTTCGTCCAATCACAGTTGAGACAGTTTCTGCTCGGCGGCCCGCGCCTCGTTTACATGCAAGTTTAGAAAATCAAAAAGCCATCAAGGAGCGGTGCGGGCGCCGGGCGGTAAACGTCGCTTAACACTTTGGCGCCAAAATCACGTTGAGTTTTTAATCCCACGGCCCACCGACTCGCCTAATTTATTGTGTTACTGGCTCCCTTTGTCCCGCCACATTTTTTAATATGCTATCAGTTTTTTGCCCCGCGTTGATGCACTTTCTGCGGGCAAAATCAACAGTCGATTGATCGCCTCCACGATTGGAAAACAAAACTGTTATAAAGTCACACCTTTGTGTTGTGACAGGCTTCAAACTTTGGTAGGTCTGTATTTTATTTTATAATTCACAATATAAAATCGCAAACGCTATCTGTATATACGTAGTGCAACCACTGTTGCGCGACCCGGGTAGAAAGTTCTGGTACACTAGTGGAGAAATAATGGAATTAATTACTGTGCTATATGGGAGTGCATGAGTGCAGCATTAACATATAATTATAGGTAGATGGATGATGCAGTGTCGGTCATAGCGGCTCTGGCGTTACAGCAGGTTCAAGCTAGCTTTGCACAGTGCTCTGTAATCATTTCCAGATTATCTTAAAAGGATCAGGGGCAAAATATCATGTTTTTCTACGAAAATTAATTTGTATTCCTGTTAATTGTTTTAAACTAGTTGTATTGTTTATACAGATGGGCGCAGACAATTCTAATTGATCTATTGTAGTGGGAACTTGATTTTTCAACAAAGCTGTAGCACAATGCTTTGATTTTAATTTGACTTCCAATCAGATTAGCGGCCAGCAGCGTACAAGTGGCGCGGACCTATCGAAATAGTTTGGCGCGATTGGCGATCGCACCGCGTTAAAACTAAACTGAAATAAACTGATTCTGAAGTGTTCGTGTAGACTTGGTGAGTAAGTTTGTGTGCGGGTAGGCAGACTGCCAGAACCGCCCTCTACAATACTCAGTGTCCTGCAGTCCTGGTCCTGTCTCACACAGATATAAGCTTTACACCTTCACTTGACATTGTGCCAGTGCCATTTCATTGCAAAATGCACCTATGTCTTGTCGTTGGAGTTAGTAGAATAAATTGAAAATATAACAACCAAAGCCAGCTTTCATCAGAAGAACAGACATAATTCGGAGTCTATAGTAGAGAGCTGACAACAATAAAAAGCACTCCAAAATTTCATCGTGCTAGTTTTACTCTGCTTTAAAACTATCGTAAGCTACTGACAAGAACAAGATACTGTCATTATTTTCTCTAGGTTAAGAAATCTAAATAGCCATTTATGATAGAAGTGAAAGACAAATCCAATACACAGACTATATATTATGCAACGGTTTAAGTCGAGTATAGTGAAAAAGGAAACGATAAGACCTGCAAACTAAACACGTGATAGTCTAGCATTCGACGGACTCCGTGGTTAAGCTCGAAATAGCCAATCATAACAATCAAACCTATCTCACGCTCGAACTTGTCCCAATTGGAGTTATTACAATTTACAGCTATAGGAAAAGTTCGTAGTGAGACGGTGTGAAGTGGGTTAATAAATAATAATACACCTCGGTGGAGAAGAAACCTAAGATAAACGAGGGCCAAAGTGCGGGGGCACATCTGTTCAAATTACAGGTGCCGGCGCGCGCCCGATACTAGCAGATTTACAACCTATTATTGGCCGAGTAAATCTTTCACTAGTCACGATTGGTCTGATTTTCTTACAGACTAGTTTTTGCGATTATTTCGTGTTCCCGCTTTCTGAAAAGGTCGTTGTGTTTTACGGTAATAAGGCAAAAGTAATGCTTCGGGTCTAAAGGTAGCCACGCACGAGTGTTGAAAAGCCACTGAAAGAACGTATTTTAATTTATTTTGTTGTATCAAACTACCATTGAGCTAGCTTCTCTGAAATGGTTTACTTACCGAATGATTTTAAACATGACATGTGCCAAAGGTCTTGCGTAACGCAACCACAAGAAATATCTGAAATCGTTATTAGGTTGCTATCGGGAAGTATCTAGGTTTTAGTCCATTTGCATTGAATCCAGAAGCTGATAAACAAATTGTGCCAAAATTCAACCAGAAGGTAGACTTGTAACGGTGGTAAGACAATGAAGCCCCAAGGCCAACTCCACCTTTCAGAAACATTACAACAAGTCAGATCGCATCACATGTTACGGACATTACAGTTCCTAATGGGCTTTTCGTCGTAGTTTATGCCTACAACGGGGTTTGGCAACGACGTGGCCTGAAATCACCCGACGGAGAAAGTTTTGAGATTGGCTGCACGCTGGCTCCACGTCTTGCGACGCCTTTATTTACGTCTGTTCTCAGCGGGAGACGACATAACCTCAAAACTGATCAACATAACCTCAAACCTAATCGGTGATCAGCTGTTCTTTCAGTTGCCGAAAGCGACAATGGCGTTCAGTAACAGCTGACAACCACAGATTACAGGCGATTGTGTTAGATACCGTACATCAATGCCAGAACATTACAAACATCTTGTTGACTTCAGATAACATCTAGTTGTGATTAACTCATTCTCCGTTAACGTATCGGTTGCATAAACTTAAACAATCAATAGTGGCTGTTGAGAAATCGTTTTTATGAGGCTGTACAAGTAACATTTGGTGAAGATCGACAAGCCAGTTTTTTTTTCTTACATGTGTCAAATTAACAAATATATGTTATGTGTACGCCGGGTCAACTGTAAAACGGGTAAACAGTTGTTAAACTGTGTTTATGGTAATAGAACCTTTTAAAATTTGATTTGATATACCCTAGTTAATTAATTCAAAGGATGGCGCTATCATTTTCAACAACCAGAGAAAACCCAACAATACCAACCAGCACACAAAATCATGCAATACTAAAAATTCAAAAATTATCCTAATGTCATCAAATTACTGTAGGAACCTCAAACACTGTCTCTTTCAATTTACTTATTATCCTCATCAGTTATCAAACAACCTACCATTATTTCACGATAACAAGTGTACAAATAAATGACGCACTTAATTCCATGGTGACAGGAAAGATGGTGATGAATAAAACATCACCTCAATAATACAATCAAGCTACAACAATGGCGAACGGCGTACAGGTGATCAACCAATCACATGGTAAGCAATGTAAATCAGCTGTTTCGTTGTTTTCCTACTCTGTCATTTACGGCGCCAGAGTGTGAGGTTCTGTGGATCTTTGGACTATTCAAGGGTTTCTCTGTTAGATTTTAAATAGTCACTCGCTAAAGCAAAAGAGGACCGAGGAGCAATTGAAGTCCATTTTAATTGGATGTCACATTAAATCAATAAAATATAAATAGTAAATTGTGTGAGAACATTTCACATGTGATGCAATCGTCATTGGCTGTAGTTTGAAATGCTATTGTACTTTAATTTTCCCAGACATTATAACATCGAAATACAAATCAGACATATATTTTTGAGGTTCGCGCTCTTTAATTCATTCTACTTGCACCACTCACAGATCATAATAATATCTATACATGTATATTATTGTGCTATGTGGTACCACTCCACTCCTGTAGTCAGTCAGGGTGTTCCGCGTTTTCTCAGCTGTATACCATATACTCGTCAATGTTGTAAAATGCTTTCTGAACCTTTTCAGACGCGTTTTAAATTGGAGAACAGTTGATTTTGTTGAATTTGTTTTGAGTTTGAGTTGGTTGAAATGCTGAATTGAACTGTTGAGCTCTATTTCCAATTGTTGATTTGAAGATGGTTTGAAACAACGAGTCGTGTCATCTGCCCACTGGCCAAGCTGTTCGTTCTGTATCAATGAACCAACATCTTTGATAAATCAGGAAGAGACTGGTTCTTTTGACAGAACTGGTAACTTATTCAAAGATGAAAAATAAAATCGAAAGTAAATCTGTGTTGTTGAGTACTAAATCTAATGTCGGATTCAGTAGGCTATAGCTACTTTCTGCTACTTTCACCCTTCCCCGGAGAGTTGCGGATGCGATGCACGTCACGTCAGCAGCGGCGGAGATGTATTGGACACGCGCACCAATACAACTGACAGCTCTGGCTTTTTGTATGATAAGTATAAAATTGGATTGAGGGCAGAGACAGTGGCGTTGATTTCTGCGTGTGTGTGTGTGTTACTGTGAGGGTGTGTGTTTGGGGTAGACCCTTGTGACACATCGTCACTTACCCCCCTCCCACTACCACCCTTCTAGAGTCTAAAACATCAGTAGGGTGCATTTATTTTGAACGTTAATAGGGGTTAAGGTAGTTTTTTCAAACAAGTTAAATAACAAAGCGAGGTTAATGATTGGCATAATAGGAGGTTTCACATTAGATCAACCCCTTCCGAAGTTTAGTGATTAGTTCTTTAAACTTGATTTGTTACTAAGTTAATCCATCCCTGATCAAATCTTTACTTACAAATATTTGCCACCACGAAAACGCTAACACAACTCTTTATCTTTCTTAAGAACTTAAATATAAAACCACTATAAAGTAATATGAATGTAACAGTAAAACACCCTTGGAAACAATATTTTGTATATAAAAGTTTAATGTCCCTTCAATTTCAAATTATTTAAAACTACTATAAATAAACAGTTTCTCATTTTTATTTTGTTTTGAACCACCATTTAAGTTTCTTTTGTACTTAACTTAACGCCGAAAGATCTGCAGTCATGTGACAGATCCCTCTTGAGGGACAGGTTAAATCCTCTTGACCGAGTGCAAATAAAAGAGTCAAAAGGGCACGAGAGTTTGAAATCTGCTTAAGAACTCTTTAGGGTGTTAAATAGGGGGACGAATCTGCAAAGAGGGTTAAGGAGAATGGCATTCTTATCGGAAAAGTGATCGAATGAATCCTAAATTGATTTCACCACGTAAACTAGCTTCGGTAAAGACATAACTTTGGTGTTTAAAAATGTACTAGCTTGGATGTATGTACAGTTTTTCTCTCTGGGTTTTTTCACCTTGCTGACTTGTATTCAAGTTTTCGTACCTCACTAATTTAAAAAAGAATGTAACGTTTTAAATTAAACTCATTTTGTTTGTTGGCTTGTTGAACTTATACAACTAGTCACATCTACCGGTATTGCTCGAAAAGCAAAACCGTGTCACCCAAAAAGCTAAGAACGCAGAGCTTGTCGCTGGCCTAAAACAACCTTCCGCGGAGACCATAAATTATACTATAATCGCCTTTGTGGGGTGTCATATTAAGTCCTGAAACTTCTGCGAGTGATTAACTCAACCTTTTAAGTACCTGTGGGGCTTATTTTGTTATAATTTAAAATTCAAATAAGTATTAGCTTTTCAGAATGGTTCGACTTGATGTTTGATTACAACTTGTGAGTTTATTTGTAATAATATTCACGGAGTAAAACTGACTGTATCATATTGTTTGTAGTATTATTGTTTACCTACGTACTCTGGCTGAAGTGGAAAATACAAAAATCACGAAAGATTAGTGTTAAAATCCGACGACTTGCGAAAGAGTCCAGGCAACGTGTCATTTTGATCAACTTATTAAAACAATAAAATAGGAAAAATAGATACATTGAAAACTAAACTAAAAACAACAGATCTTTAATAATGTTATGAATAAACTGTTTTAATATATTAGCTTAGAGATAAAACAATAGGAACAAAATTATTAGAACACACACAGAAAGAACATGTAGAGTTGGATATTATGTCCAAGGATTAAATCAACTTTTCTAACTAAAAACTTGTATTGTAATGATAGATATGATTTGTCATTTTAACCGACACTTAATGTATAACCCATGGGCCTTTAACATATTATCATAGTTGTTTCGTTTTCAACTTGATCAACTTGACGTTCTGACATATGATCCTAAGGACCAAATGAGCCCTGATACAAGTATAAGATTGCTGAAGGACCCAAGGCTTCACTTCCCCCAGCTAGTTTCCACTTCCTCCGCTAGGAAGCAGCACTTGTACAGATTGACATATGATCCCATATCTCGACCTTGCACCTTCTCACGAGCCTTCGTACACTTCTTATCTGATCCGAATCATACTTGGGCTGACGATGTTCCTTTTTCTATAACCTCTTGTAGGAGCCTATTTTGTGAATCTTTGGGAACAGGAGATGATTCTTGTAGACGCAAACTCTTTCAAAGCTACAAATTTAATGATGCCTTTTTTGTGACAAATTATTACTGAGCGCTAAGTGCTTTTATCCTTGGCCTCATCGATTGATTGAGGTTGGTCAAACTTTTCAAATTATTTCGAGGAATATCGACCTAACAAATGACGAATAAATCCCAGAAAAAATTATAAGTTGGTTTTGTAATCGTAGGAGTCTTAAGAGTGAAGAGAAGCTTATAATGACCTGATATTTCTAAATCCATGTTTTAACATCTGCATTTATTTTAGGCATCCTTTATTACATTGCATCTTAATTCTTATACAGACCACACACACGAAGACTACAACACAACACGAAGTATTAAACGTGGGGGTGGTGTGAGTTAGCTAGCCCATTCAAAATGCGGCCAAGGGTTTGCGACCCCATCGCGATATCTAGCACCACAGCTAATACAATTTGCGGTAGCCCCAAAAAACAACCCTCACCCCCGTGCGCCCTTCGCGATTCATTTCCTCATGTTTTATCTCTGGTTAGATTTGTGGCTGTCTTCGCTTTTCTCTCCAAGGCTTTGGGTTAGTGTAAACAGATCGTTTTACTCGCACTTTTGTTCGCTTATTCGTTATAAAATTGGTTCTGTATTGGGATCGAGTTATTTTTGGTGTTTATATGGTTGTAAGTGCGGGATGTAATGTAAAATGTTTGAAGAATTAGAAATTATGACATGACGTTCATCCACAACTCTCTTTACACTAGTTCATCTTTAATACGAGATCACCAGGTTTTATTAATCAAAAGGTATAGTTCCTGACACGTCCTAAAAGTGTCTTTTTCATCCTCGCTATTCATCGGATCACTCTTTATGATTTGGCAAGGAAATTTCATGTTTCGCCTATCATCCAGGATGAAAGATAAATGCAACCTGGATTCGCATATAATCTAAGACACCACACGACAGTGCGTTGCTCCTTGCATCAAGTCGTCCAATGAAGCGTTGAATAGCCGGGTCCAGGTCGCCCCCGCGATGGCGGGATCCCGCGGTGTTTCCCGCCAAAAGTTCGCCCCGGGTCACATCACTCCACTCTGGGAAATATGATTGCCCGGGAAAGCAATTTTCCTATTCGGCAGCGGCCTCGATGCCATTGGTGCGATCTGCATCGCATTTGAGATTCGACTCGGCGATAAACGACGAATCATTATCGGTCGGCGCCATCTTGGATTGCAACAATGTGTGTGTCCGTGACAGAGCGGTTCGCATCTTCATTGGTGATTTCGTATGGAATGTTTTTAAAAAGCCCCTGACCACCGGGACCGTTCGGAAAATGAGAAAACGTGATTCGTCGCTCTTTTTCTACCCGGTGTAATGCAACTCTTTCCGGACTTTCACGATAAGAAGAATCGATTACAATTGTTCCAAAATATGCGAGCTGAGTTCTCACGGTGAGGTTCAACATTTGAAGATGTGCCGTTCATTCTTCATTCTTCAGTGCGCATTGTTCTTCAACCGAGAGCTTTCAGCATTCAGCGCCCTCTGTTGTGTTCTACAAGAAACTCATGCTTTATCTTCAGACAGTAAATAGAAACTCCAAGCAACTGAGACATAGTATTTAGGTTTCTTTGCTGAATTCAGCACGTAATAGATGCGACCTTATCCACAGTAAAGAAAGTATATTTTTCTTGACCGATAGTGAATCAATATGATTAACTATGTAATTGTGTGATCACCATCATGGTAGCCAGTATAAAATAAAACACAACCATTACAACATCGCAAATCTCCGAGTGGTTTCATGTCACAAAAATGAACCCTTTGTTTTACTTCCACACTGTTTAACTTCATTACCATTCGCATTGATTGAAAATTTGACTCTGCAAAAACGCGAGATGAAAAATCACATCCAATGAATGTACAGCACTGATACAGCATTCGGAAATATTATTTTCACCTTTCGACCGCTGGCAATAAAACGATTTGAATACAAAACAACATAGCTTTAGAGTTATTATTATATTCTATACTTATTTTCCAAAATTAGAGTCTATATATACGGGTATTTTTGTTTTAAAAGGAAATGCTAGTAGCTTTTATATTATACTAAAAATAATCAAGAGGAAAAATGAAAACAACTCTATCAGTGCGTGCTCCCGCCACCGAGTTCCAAGCTCGTGAGTTGAACTTGTGTGTGTTTGACAAGTTTAAGGAGATCACGTCTTATTTTACTATCATCTACAGTGTTTTGCTTTATTTTCTTTAATAAATGGCTAATTGCAGAGTGTAAAAGTTATCACCAACAGCTTGTTGTTATGTAAGGACTGTGACGGAGTTCCATGCCGCGTGTCTAAAGTTCAGCAAGGCGGACGTGGATCATCACGGCCGACGGTCTCACGTGAGGTGCAAAAGACTGTTCTGCGGAGAGAAGGAAGAGTATGCGGTTTGAGTCACAGGCAGGGGAAGGCAAGTTAACTTTGGAAGATGTGATGAAAGTAGTGACTGAAATCAGAGACAGTCAGAAAAACTATGAGAAAGTTTTAATGAGGCCTGCGATGCTATGGACGTGCAGCTTGAAGCTAACACCAAGGCGCTGAAAGACCACAAAGAGCAGAGCGAAAAAATGTACCAGCTCATCGAAAGTCTTACCGCTGAAAATAACCAACTGAAGACAAAAGTTAGAGGCTTGAAGACCGTATCGAAGATATGGAACAATATTCCAGGAGTAACTGCGGAAATACAGGGCATCCTCTTGCTCTTCTGAGAATGTACTGAGTATCGTGAAAGTCGGCAAGGCCATGGACCTGGACATCGCAGACACCATGGTGGACGCGTGTCACAGACTGGCGCGAGGCAGAATGGCGATAATCCGCCTGGAATTATTGTGAAGTTTGTGCGTCGTATGGACAAGGAGGAGTTTTGAAGCGCAGACGTGTCAAGAGGACTCTTTCGACCCGACACATCGGCAGGAGTGACGATCGCCCTATCTATGTCAACGAGTCTATCACCGGCCCGGAGGAGGTTACATGCGATGGCGAGGAAGTGTCAGCGTGAGAGAATACACACGTTCCTGTGGGTGCAAACGAAAAATATTCCTCAGAAAGAAGAACACGCAGCTGTCAAGGTCGTCTCATGCCAAGAGGACTTACAAAACTGTAAATATTCTAACATAAGTTCATTTCTATTAAAAGTTTTGAAACTATTTTATTTGAGTATATAATAGCTAAGTATAAGGATCTATTTAATTTTTCAGTTCTGGCAAGATTTAAGTATTTTTACACTTGGTTGTGATAATCAATTGCATTCACTATAGTTTTATTGTAATGATTTAATTATATGTTTTGAGAGCATTAAGTCTAATGAGAGTTTATATTTGTATTTTTAATTGTAATTTAGAGTTTTACCTATTATTTTTTAATACTACATTATAGCGAGTTCAACACAAAAATTTTATTTTTTTAAATGAATAATCAAACAATTTTACCGTTGAAAAGTATATAGTAAGTTTACTATTATATCAAAATATTCGTAGTATGAGAGCAATTTTGATGGGTTTCTAGCTGAATTGAGTAGCAGAAGTTTTTTCCAGAAATAATAGTTTTATCAGAAATATGGATTGATAACAAGAACTTAATTTTTATACAATACCTAATTATACAAGTTATATACAATCAAATGAGTTTGCAAAGAGCTGGAGGTGTCTTAATTTATGTCAAATCAAGTATTGAAGTAATTATTTGTGATCAAGTTGAATTTCAATCTGCCGACATTTTAAAATTAGATCAAGTTTAACTGTCAAGATTTTTGTCTATTTGCCATATATAGATTCCATAGTTATAACAAAGAAATCTTTCTTAGAGTTTATTGATTATTTTACAAAAAAATGATAACTTTATTACCAAAAAGAACGCATTTTTTATGGAGACGTTAACCTCAATTTATTTGAAATCAGTCTGATAGTTGATAATTACATTTCATTTTTTGCCGCTAATGGGTTTGAAAATATTCTAACGGAGCCAACAAGAGTTACAGCTGATTGACACAGTACGTGCATTGATCATGTTTTGCAAAACTATCAAACAAAGATAAGACCGAAGCTATAGTTGAAGTTATAGACGCTAACATTACAGATCACCGGATGGTGTGCAGCTGCGCGTGTCTGTCGTGCGGCGGATAGACAGACAGACCGAACAGCTGAGAGTCAGGAGCAAACCTCACACGCGTGACTACGACAAACTTAGCTTTGCTTGATAGTGTAGATTGGTCAGATGTTTATTTTAATTAAACCCGTCTTCTGCATTTGATACTTTTCACCTAAACTGCAGAAGGCAATCTCGGAAAGTAGAGTGAATATATAAAACGCGATAAGAATATATTATTTAAAATTAAACCTTGATGAACAATTATATTTGTAAGAAAAAAAAACAAAAATAAGCTTTATGAAAAGTAAGAAATCACCAACAATAGGAAATTATTAATCCATTTTAAAATTATAGAATAAATTACAATTTGAAATTAGAAATTTAAAGCAATCATATTACGAAAATATGTTTACAAAATGTGGTAATTCAAAAGCAACATGGAAGTTAATGAAGTACGGGTCAGAGGGCAAGAAAACCAGCAAAAAAGTCTAAATATAAATGGAATTGAGGTTGATGGCACTAATATAATTTGTAATGAATTTAATAACTTTTTTTTATCTGTAGTAGATAAGTTAGATATAAAACAAATAAAACCTTGCAGTTTTGATTCATGCTACTTAAAAAATAAGTTTGCAGTGACTAATTATATTGATCAATGTTTAGAACCCCGTGTTAGTAGATGACATAATCAATGTAATTAAATCACTTAAAAAATGGTACTTCACCTGAATAGATAATATAAGTTCATCTTTGATAAAAATAATATACCCAAAAATATTGAATGTATTGGTGCACTTAGTCAACTTAAGTTTTGAAAGAGGTATTTTCCCAGATGTATTAAAATTGCAGTGGTGATTCCTTTGCATAAGAATGGACCTGAATAATTGTAATAACTATCGTCCTATATCTTTACTTTCTACATTTGCTAAAATCTTTGAAAAATTAATGAAAAAACAGTTAGTAAATTTTTAGAACAAACAAATTTTTTAGTAGAAATCAATTTGGGTTAGAGAAAATTTAAATACAGAAGCTGCTTTGATGAATTTTATGGATGAGGTATATATAGGATTAAATAACGGAAAAGAGTTAGTGGAATATTTTAGACATAAAAATGTTTGATACAGTTGATCATAAATTTTAAACAAGTTGGAGAGTTGTGGAGTTCGTGGAATTGGTATTTGGGTTTGAAAGTTATTTGACTAAACGAAAGCAACGTAAAATAGCAAATACTTTCAGTGAATTCGGAGTGATTAAAATGGTGTCCCTCAAGGATCAGTTCTGGGGGCGATACTTTTCTAATATATATCAACGACCTTTGTAATGCAAATTTAATTGAAAAGTAACGTCTTTTGCTGACGACACAGCAGCATTATGTTATGTAGCAGACCAAATGATATAGAAGAGGCCATGAATACAGACATAGAGAGCCCTTCAATGGTGGTTTACTATAACATGTTACTGAGCCCGAAAAAACTAAATATATCAACTTCAATCTAAGGAATGAACACACATTTAATAATGGTATTATATATAAGTGTTCTGAATGTCTAATCAAAAACAGTCAATGTCTCTGCATGTGCCGTAGAACGAACACCAATATTTAGGATTAACTCTAGACCAAGAGTTAAATTGGAAAAAACATGTTGAGATTCAAAAAAAAGTTAAACACAATTTTGAGATATTTTTACTTTTTACAACATTTATGTTCAGAAAAATATTAAGAATGCTATATTTTTCGTTGGTCAACAGCAGATTAGATTATGGATTTTTTGCTGGGGGAGGAACATATGAAACAAATTTGAAACCAATTTTAATGCAACAAAGAAATTTGTCAGAATTAAAAGGTAAGCAAACTGGAACCATCACGACCATTGTTTGTTAACTTAAAGATACTTTGATTATTATTTATTTGTATATAAAGTATTAAACATTTTTATAACTCCTAAAACTTGCCAAAATCTAACAATATGTATATAAGGAAAAACTAAGAAAACCAGAAGCAATTAAAGTACCTAAGCCAAATACAACATTTTTTCACCAAAGTTACTGTTTCTTGGGACCAAAATGTTTAATAGTATTCAGAGAGCATTGCTGATAGTAGGAACTTAATTTTGTTCAAGAAAATATAAAAATCTGGTTAATAAATTGTGAATGTGTTAATTTTCTTTTAATGTGCAACTATAATGTATTAATTTTTTAATTAACAAAGCATGTAAATATTTCATTGTTCAACATTTTAATAACAAGTGGGATTTTATTTTGTATCTAAACATTGTTAATTAATCTTCTGCGCAAAAAACAAATAATTGAAAATGTTTGAACCTCTACACAGGCTATGCCTTTAGAGGCCATAAATATTTTTTGAGAGTACTATTTTTATGTATACTCAATTTTTTTGTTTTGGTTATTTTAAGTTGTTTGTGTATATATTTAAGTTTGTATGAACATTTCAAGTGAAGGATTTATCCACACCGAAGACATAAGTATGATGTACAGTGTATTTCATGTACTATGTAATCTCAGAAAAATAAACTTATTCTATTCTATTCTATATTCTATTCTATTCTTATACTAAAGAACTCAAGAGGAAAAATGAACACAACTCTATACTGCATTTCGTTTACAACACCTTTAAAGAGGAGATGTATGTATATTTGTTCGCCACAAGAGGGTTGACAACATTTTAGTAACTGCAAGGATGTAGAAAAAATATATTGTTCAAAATGTAAATAATACGTTATTATAGTTGTACAACATCAGTAAAATGCAGAAAAGGCTACTTTATTTTCCAATTGATCTAAATATTAGAAGACTCATTTATTTTAAGAACTGATAAAACAACCTCAAAATCCCTTTTTATACGAATAACTCACGACGAAAATATGTCGACTTGAACAACAAAACTACCGACAGAAGATTCAAAATAATAGTTTTATTCTTGTCAAATGGTGTTAATGAATAATTAAAACCTATAAGAATTTCTTAGTGAAGCTCTAGTAATCTTTAGATTACCCAAATAAAACATATTTTACAACAGCAAAATGAGAGCGCATCAACGATGCAATCGTCAACATTAAAAGGGTCTGGCCCAATATCATCCTCCTTCATCGTGACAATCCCCTCTCCGGCCTCCTCCCACCTTTATCATTGAGACATGGTGCGATCTTTATTACTAAAAACCACAGCTTGCGTTGATTTATATTAGGGACATGTCTTTTGTCGTCGGGCTGACCTTTATGGCCGAGGGGTGGGAGGGGAAATTAATTAGGAGGGGAAAGCGGGGGAGTAATTAGAAGAGGGAAATGTTAGTTTTGGCATCTCTCGAAGTGGCATCACTGTTTCCAATATACTCCTAGCTCTTTTCGTACTCGATATACCGTGTCTTCGTATAAGTCTGCAAAATATGTCATTATTGCACATCGTTAATGGTTTTTTAAATTAAAATTACATTCACTATTAGACTTCTTAATGTTGTATTGTCCATACCAGCATTTCCTTTTTGTATGTTTGGAGGCGAAATTATCTGATTTGTATTAAAATACCTTATGTTTTATTTGACCTAAAAGTCAAGTCAAACAATGTACAGTAATTACAAAGTCATATTATGCTACTGTTTCTTTAACAAAAACAAAGCACATACCGTACAGTATTATACAGCCTTTAAATGTAAACGCAACTAAATATTGCAATAAACACGACAGCGAAAACTCTATTTATATAGCATTTAAAAATGTCTACTGTTCATTTTTCCTATGGAGTTCAAGAAGGAAACTTTGACTTCGGGGACTCTCAAACAATACACATTTTAGCTAGATCGTTATTTGTCATTTTGTCAGAGAATATTTGGTTTACTACATTACTACGGAAAAAACTAGGAATTTTCAGCCTCCAGATTCAACCTGTGCCTAATGATAACCTCAGTTACTCATCTTCGAGTACGATAGTAAAAGTTTTACACGTCGTTGTGGGAAAGGTATTGAAAGAACTACAACAATAGTGGCAATGAGCGAAGTGGCTTTGTGGAGACAACTGGTATAAACTACGAATTGTGATCAAGATGGCTAATTACATAGACGTAGAGGCGCCCGCCGAACAAGGTCATAAGTGCCGTCAGTTCGTCCTGTCGCGCCGTGTCGCTCCCTTGGAGAGCAACACGAGGCCCGGCCACAGGGACTTGAACTTTTTATACAGCGTAAACGCAAGTTTTGAAAAAAATAAATATTTGGAATTTATTGAAAAGGGATTATAATTGTTTTTTGTTCTTTTGTTTTCCTGAGAAAATTATCTTATCAGCGGGTCTAGATCAGAAAGCTCGTGATGCCTTTTCTGTTAAAACAAATCAATTTTTACCTTCCACCAGCTGTTTATAAATAAAAATACAAATATCTCAAGGATTTATTTTATATTGCAATTTAGCTCTTAGTTTACAAGTCTCAAGCAGTATATGGATGCAATTCAACCTGTATGATGGTCATAAACTGTTGTTAATTTCATTTGTCTCAGTTAAATTATACTGTCCTACAAGTCTAAAAATTGTACTTCCAAGCAAATCTGCATTTAACGTCATTTAGTACTTCCTCATAGCTATAGATATAGTATATGCCAACTAAAGACTTCAAGGAAAATTAAATAATAAATCTGATGCAATATATTTTAAAGTGCCACATTGCTAGAAACCATTTGCCAAATGTCGTAATTTTGATTTACTCATCGCGTAAAACTGCAATGTACGAAAATGTCTATAGTGTATTTTTTTAACTTCATAAAGCATTTATACTTGATGTGTCTTCTCTGTACTAATTAATGAAGCAAGCACAATTTATTGTGAGACTTTATCAATGTTTGACCCTCGATAAGAACACATGTTAACCCCAAACTTACACAATCACGTTCCCTGATTTGTTACATAACAAATACATAACTGTCCACGAGTAAAAGTCAAACCTAAAATGAATAACCCCTTTTCCTATGGAAATTCGCTAATAACTATTATATAGAAGCGAAGCAAAATCTATGTATTTCTCGTGCTGTACTCACAGACATTCCGTGTATGCCTGTCTTTTAACAGTACACACTAGGTTGTATTGCAAAGTTGACATTTTTGAAGGTAAATCAACTTCATGAGGTCACAGATTATATCTAGAGTGACGTTTGAAGAACTGTCGAAATTAAAAATTACACATGTAAAATACGATTTAAAAACTGAATTAAACTTAGATTAGAGTTCTTAATTTGTATTTACGCTAAATATCTAATTCACTACCAAAGAATGTGTCTCAATTCGGTCCACACATTTTTCTTCAAATTTCTTTGGCATTAAACTTATATTAGATATAATATGTATTTCAGCTCGTCCTTAAACATGCCTACATAATTTTATGTGAAATGATCAAACACTCAGGAAGTCAGCACCATCCCTCCTCACAGACATAATTACTCAATCCAACTCGTTACAGTTTCTTTCTTTACATCTGAAATTAAATGACTTTTGTTTCTTTTTGTTTCCAAACTTTGCTTTTTCACAACAACTTAGAATTAAGGCAGCTGATTAAAGAAGCGGCTTCATGATTAATTCATCAACGGCCAACTTTACCTGAGACAAATGAATTCTCAAAAACACGCAGAAAGGGTTGGTGCCGTCGTTATTGAAATAATAACTCTTGATAGAGTTAAAACTGAAGCGCTGCTCGGAGCGGACGAAACTTTACTTCACTTTGTTGCTTTCGGCTGCGTCGTTTCTTCCGTGAGTTTCGGTGTTTGAATTGCATTAGTACTTGAGGATTCTTGATTGTTTTAATATTATGATGATTTCGCTTTTGTTTCAACGTAAGGAATGACTAATTAAGTGTTATAGAGCTAATTTGGAATGTTTTAATAGGTTGGTAAGGATTCTGTTTGAACACTACTTTTGTTTTCCTTAAGTTTGCGATGAGGAACTACCTCTGGTTTAATTCTAGAAAAGGTGCTTTATGTGAATTTAAGTCGCCTTTGTTCTTCAAGAAGACGCATTATTATGTCATAAATTAGGTGCGAGCGTTGATAATCAGGTAGCAGTAGTAAACACTGTGTCCAGAAGATCGGTCGGGAGGAGGATAAAGGCTGTTGAACAGCCATAAGCACACGCGGCCGCTTGCCATCTGCGAAATGAATCATTACCTTTATACGACCCATAAGCGCGGAAAGACTGGACGCAATTTATTCTGCGGCTTAGAGCCAAAGTGGAGGTTTTCAATTACGAGGTGTCATAACGGCAAGTGCGACTCTTAGATGCGACTGTGACCTCTCACCCGTGCCGCACTGCGACCTTGCTGCGCATTCCACTACACCATTACTCCGGAATCCGATCGGAAATCAGATCTTTAGCATTTTTAACAGATTCTGCTCGGTCCGTGACAATAGTTCATGCTCGGCCGAGTGCAGCTCGACATTATGCTAGGAATGCAGTAAAAAGTGGACTCGCAGTACGCAGTGCGCGGTGTGCGGTGTCGGGTGCACCCAAGGTCCACACTCCTCCGGCGTCCGAGTGAAGGGCGGCGCGTCTCCCTATCAGTTCGGACAATGGGAGTCTCTGATAATATCCATAGCGACTCCGTCTTGGCTGCAACATTCACAACGGTGCAACACTTTTTTGTCTCAGACTTTTTGGCGCTGGGTTTGACATTGGATATTGGAGGAATGCGACGGTCATCTTCATCGGTCGGGTGTTTGGTCCTTGCCACGGCCACGGCTGTTTTCTTCTGGAGCACTTTCCCAGCGCACTGCTCATTTCATCGTGTGTTGTTTCTTGTTGGGGTTTAAACCAATACGGGTTTTAATTTATACTCAATTTCTAAGGATTGGAAAAGCCTCCTCATGCACTGTTTGAGACAACGACAAGCAAAACTGCTGGATTGGGCTTAATATTTCATAGAACTCATTGGTGACTCTGACGCAAATTATGTAAATTGCATTTGTTTTCAATCGCCGATTGCGCATCGCGTAGGTGATGAGTGAAACAGCGTAATTGATTGATCTCTTTGTGCAGTTACCAATATAAGAGACATTGACTTTGAACAGGTGACGTTGTTGAGGATTTCTTCGTACTGCCTTACATTAGTTCTTAAAGTAGCCCTATTAAATCAGTGAGTGTTTCTTGATTTCACTGTGTCGGACCTTCAATATACAATAAACTTTTTTTTATTACATTCTAATACCAATAAGATATGTCGGATACTAAAACTTCGTAGAATCTCATATCATGATTGTCTTTTATTGATGCAACATGAGAACTTTCATTTTCTAAGAGTTGAATCAAGGCCATCACAGAAATAAGTATAACGCAATACAAACATCACGTCTTGGAAATAATCAGAGATAACCCGGTTGATATATGGATATGTCGATGTGATTAAATCTGAATTGAAACTGGAATAAGAATGTTCAATCAGTAGAAATGTGTTGCAATGAGGCTGTTATTTGATGATTATGCAATCCAGTATATGCAGGCTTTGTCTTCTGCAGTGCGCTGATTTTGAATACAAATCTTGATAAAGTTATTGAAATGTTTTCTTGTTGTTCCTAAAACCATTGTTATTACGAGATGATTCGATGTATTAGATATACAATAGGTTCAACACACAGCATTGGATTTAGCTGTAGGTCGGTTTGTCCGTTGATTGTCCAGGTTTCCCAGCTGACTGTGTCGAGTACCGTTGTTCTGCGCATGCGCGGGCTGTGAATGTCAGTGCGCATGATGAACTAACAATTACGTCTAGGTGGAATTACTTGACTTAGCTGCAACGCAGCCTCGGGCAACATCTCGCCGCGACTCTTGCATTCAATCGTCCGCATTCTTTACCTCATCTGTTCAATTGTTGTATCAATTGCGCTGTGTGTATTTTCCTTTGTTTTGTTTTTAGTTATTTCTTTATGGAACTGAGAGAAAGTGGTGTACTAGTCTGTAAAACGGTTAAGGATCCGCCTCAGCTGCGCGGCGACGCTCAATGTAAGAGTCTGCAATAACCAAAAATACGCCGATACTATAAAAGTTAAGATTCAATACTTACATTAGTTTTAAAGCTAAGAAGCTTACCTACACACGTATAGAGCGATTTTTCGAAACTAAGCGTTTCTAGTGTACAAAATGGAGTTGAAAAATACTTAAATTTGGACAAGTTCGAAATGTTTTGAAACTACTAAACCACATGGGAAATCGGGCTCTATACACGTGTCGGAAAACTCCTCTAGTTTCCAAATATATCAAGTTAATTAATGTAAAAATATGTTGAAAGGTGACAAACGGGCCGCCGTAAACCCTTGCAAGCACTTGATTTAAAAGTTAGGTCGCAACAGTTGAAAGAAGGCCGCCGTGCACGTTGTCGTGTAAGGACGAAGTCAGCCTTTCTCTGAGCAAGTGAGCACTGAGACAGACTCTGCAGTTTGATGGTTGATGGTTAATGGTTGATGTGTTGTGGTTTCAGATGCCTGTGGGTTGTCGGACGTGTCGCACATAGAGAGCTTGCAGGAGAAGTCACAATGTGCGCTAGAAGAGTACTGCAGGACGCAATACCCCAACCAGCCTGTGCGCTTCGGCAAGCTGCTACTGCGGTTACCTTCCCTGCGCACTGTCAGCAGTCAGGTGCGTACACGAGTCAACTATAATCTAATGAAAAGTTCACATAGTCTATTCTCAATTAGTTTATTAAACAGTGACTATTAACCATTTCAAAAATTATCATTTTGACTGTTTTTACTTTTTTTAATTGCGTTCTGATCCTCATTTTCCTACAGCTCTTGGTCCCACATCTATTTATTTTCCTTCATCTCAAAGTCCTCCCTATACAGTACATTTATTCTTATTTTTCTTTTTCTCCTTAGGTTCAGCCTTTATCATTATGGTTCTTCTTCTCTTTTTGTTTCTGCGTCCTTTTCTCCTTCTACTTGTTTCATGAAGTCCCAATAAGTGATAAGTTATTTATGGTTGCAACGCCATCACTTTTGTGGAACTGCTCGCAATGAAATAAATTCCTTATTCTGTACTTTGTAATTACATTTTGTTCTTAGAGAGCATCTTCAGTTTTGATACAAATATGTATTTAAACTGATGTGTTCTTCTGTCTTAAGTCATTCATTTCTTTATTTATGTTTATGATAAGTTATTATTAAGATTCGTTTGTCCAACTTGTTCCATTGTTGAACATACATACAGGCAATTGCCCATGGCCCAACTTAATCATTTGCAAAACTACCCTCTACAATATTTAACCCTGTGTTCCTGTTACAGGTGATAGAACAGCTGTTCTTCGTGCGGCTGGTGGGCAAGACTCCCATAGAGACGTTGATCCGCGACATGCTCCTCAGCGGGAGCAGCTTCAACTGGCCTTACATGAACTCGATGTGACACTCCTTTTGGCGCCAGCTCGCCACTACTTGATACACTCTGCCCTTCGCCCCTGCCCCCGCGCCTGCCCCCGTCACCGAGCAGGCCGTGCAGTGAGGAGCGACACCGACACCGTCACCGGTTGTAACTGGTTCCAGTTAGGAAACTGTATAAGGTGTTTTACATAGTATACGAGCTACATCACCCCGTTCCAAAATAAAAAATAATAACAATTTGGGAATTCTAAATTTAAAAGGAGTTTTAAACGTCCTCGTTTTAATGACTTAAGCTGAGCAGCGTTCAGAAATACTTTTGGCTCTTTTGGTTCGCGTGGTGAGGAATAATATTTTCACACAAGAGGCAGAGCTGAAATGATTGATTTTTCAAACCTCCCCCCATAGATGTAGCAGGATGTAGGGAAGGATGGCACGCGTTTTTGTGGGTGTATAAGAATTTTGATCCACCATAGCTAGCCACCGGCGGGGATTTAACTTTTGGAATACCATTCTATGGACTCCATAAAATAGAAATCTAAAAGCTAAACTCGCGAAAGTGGTGTTGTAGGCTGCAATGATAGAGAACCAATCTAACACACTTACAAAAGACGTGCCATCCTTTCCTACACAATGCCTCGCCTATGGGTAGTATTCAAAATCATTGTTAACATCGAAATAGCCCTCATTATTTTAAATAATAAAATTCAAAGTGTCAAAAAAAGTAATTTTAACTCCATCATAACGACTCTAAATTAAGTTGTTCTGTTTACTAAAGCAAAACAACGTTAACTACATTTTAAAAATCGCTTACGTAAAATTGTTCTGGGCTCTAAACACTATTTGATACAAACTGTTCATTTTTCGAAGTGGTGTAATTCGATAATCTGTTTTCCATAAGTTAAAAGTGCCACGAAAAGACTATTTGGTGTAGTACGGTTGGTTAGGCAAACCAGTTACAACGTAGGAACAATAAGCTAAGAAGAGAAGATCTGTATGACCATGTGATAGCTTTAGAGGATGTTAGGTCTAAGATTGTACATAACGTGTAAATTTGTACTCTAGCAAGGCTATGTACATTAGAACGAAACTCTGCATTTTCTCTCTTAGTTGGTACTCATCAATCTTTCTTGTTTTCCTTAATTGTTACGTTTGGTGGAGCACCGAATTGACCCAATGTGAATATCCTCTTTGGGGCGGTTTTTTTGTTGCTTCATGGTAAAATGGTCTTATTAGAATAATATTGTTGATAGATTTTAAAAAGTGCATTAGCAGTTATAAAATTGCATTTTCTGAATCCAAAATTAATCAAATGCCACAATTTCTCTTGTTTGTGTGTAAATATTGGGCTCAAGCCGGGGTCTCCACTGCTGTGTACAGTTGTTATTGTGTACCAACGTCTTGTATATAACTTGTTTAAGGTGGCTTCATCATCTGTATCAGTGTTATATTTTATTTATTGCTCAATTGCTGTACAGAATAGCAATAATTGTAACAATCGATCCCAAAGTGATATTTGGCAACGTGGCTTTCTCTCGACAAGTTTTTACAGTAAGACGTTTTTACGTTAAGGTTTCTTTGAAAAGGCAAATCATAAACTTATTTAAGTGAATTACAAATTATGCTTTGATACTTTTAATTTGAGTCATGATAAGCTTAGGCTTTTTGTTTGGATACTTGAAACTCGAGCTATAATGTAAAATGTTCAACTAAATTCAAAATCGTTTTATTTTTGTACTTTACAGGTTTTCAGGGAACTGCGTTTAACTTATGTTTTCAATGCAGCTTAGTTTCTGTATTAGCTATGTACAGAATACAATCAGTTTTTATAAACTATAAATACACTCTAATATTGTTTAACTCATTACCCTTAAAACCTGTAACCTCAAAATATAAAACCGATTTTGAATAAAACTAAACACAGTTAGTAACTAACTCTGGGTTTTCATTAACTTTGATTAACTACTTCTAGCTATCTAAACTATACAATGGGTGTCAAGTCCCGTAAATCTAGTACAGCTACATGAAACTCAATTTAACAAATCCGTGGCGAAATGTCAAATCTTATGTCAAAGAATGTTAAATTTTGTTATTAAAAAACATTTTGATTCTTGTGAAAGTGTTATTCAACTTGTACGTAATATGTTTTTCTTATGTAGAAACATGTCAAAACATTGATAGATAGTTAGATATCTGGTTTTAAAATATTTATTCCTTATACAATTAATTTTACGATTTGTAACCAGGAAATTTGTTTTAACACACACAGTCACACATATTATGTATAATATTTAGTTAGTTGAATTTTTCTTGTAATTTTAATGTTCAAAAAGGAATGTAATTTCAATAAGCAGCGAATATCAAGTTTACCATAACATGTACATATTTAAGTTTTGAAACCATTTGTGTTAAATTTTAGAGAGAAGCTATTTTGCCAGAACGTTGACATTGTAGAATATGTTAGTGTGTATAGACTATAAATAGGTATATTGTATAGTTTTAAAGTTTAAATTTTGTTTTAAACCACCGAATATTGTGTTTTCAAAATATGTTTGTACCGAGTCCATTACATGTTTTATTCCTATGTACAGACGAAGGAACTTATAAAATGTGTAAAATTTATATAAAATCGAACCTGTGTTTTGAATTTCTACCTGTTCTCTAGCATGCTCGTAGAGTTTTATCATAACTTCATAAGAACATTAAACGGAAAAGAAAAATGGAACCTGTCTAGATACGTTTGTTGAATTAAAACGTTATCAACAGCAAGACTTAAAACAACAAACAATAATGATCTACGATTATTATCATTTTTGTTCTCTTCTTTAAAGTCTAGTTGATAACGTGTTAATACAACACAAATTTCTAGACCATTTCCCATTTTGTTTTCGATCTTTTTTTATTTAACGTTATGTCAAATAATTCATTAGACACCTCAATAATAAATAATATTTTAATTTTAAATAGAGTAAGGAGAAAAGAAAAGCTTGTCTATAAAGTTATGCTTAAACCGATATGGACATAATTATGGTGTGCAGTTATGGGGCACTTCAAGCAAATCAAATAGCCTATCCAAATAATCCAAAGATTCCAATCAAAATTTTTAAGAAGAATATCAATTTTTTATTAAGTATCAAGAAATACTAAATTTGCATCAAAATTATATAGCCATCAACCTTTTGGATAGTCGTAACCACATTCAAAGGCTCAAAAGATTTCCAGTCCTGGACTTGCCATTTCGTTTTGACAAGTAATCGATTTTTTTGCAAACCAATAGTAATCAAAACTAGTCTCACTACTTTCAACCAAAACGGCCAAGAGGGAGTGCGAGTGAGGAGTTTAACGAATGTAAATGATTTCTGCATAAAATAGAAATCTTCTGAGAAGACACTATGCAGACGCGTGCAAAGACTGGTTGTCCAGAGATATTATCCCAGATAACTATCTACTTTATAGGTGCCTTATTAAAGGTAATGTCAGTTACGAGAAATCAAGGTTGGCAAAAGTGGCTGTTAACTGGAGTTTAGCATAGTAAAACTTTATGAATTTGACATTTAGTGGCAAGCTACAATGTCTGTGCACGGATCAGGAATTTCAACGTGACGTTGCACTGTGGAGAAAATTGTTCAAAGTGGTGCCAAAGGTTAATTAAAATGTAGATGCTGGATTGGAGACTTCTTGCGTGGTGCAAGCTATTTATTTGTTTTTACTATTGGCTGGTTTATGTTCATAATATTTATTGCGATGTTAGTGGCTACTGTTTGAACAATTAAACAGCCGGATTTAAATAAAACCAGGCCAACACGCAGCTAAGCGCTAAAGCGCCGCTGGCATGAGTGAACGAATTCCCTTTGAGTTTGGTGCTCTACTGTCACGGGCGTTACGAGGCTGTTCACTACGCCATCAGCCTTGCTTCGGCCTCCGGCCTCATCTTTTCATGCTCTATTACCACAGGGGTTACGACAGGTATTTTGCCACGTTCACATCCTCGCTTTGATCTTCGACCTCAGTTCTTCTTCTTTATTACCACGGATATTACCCAATAAAAGTTGTAAAATTAGTGTATTTAAAACCAAACAATAAAAATTGCACAAACTTCTTATAAACAATCAAATTGTTTCTATCTTAGCGTTAAGAGTGCGCAGTGGCTGTGACCTTGAGTTTCTTGAGTTTCGTCCCATAAGAGCAATGTAAAACACACATTTTCTTGAGACACTTCACGCCTACAGTTTTCATCCAATTTTTATAAAGTAAACTTTCTCTTGAAGTGCATTAATTGTTTTAGTGCCTCCGCTGAGCCGAATTTCCATTTTATCTTTTATAAAACCGTGACATAAATCCAAAAATTGAAGAAACTTTGCATTTGAATTTCTTGTTTTTACTCGTAAACTAATAAAATTTTAAAAAATGTAGTCAGCGTAGTCACTGCATTACATTGTAATCTTTCAAATAAAACCTATTTCAAGAAGATCTGATGGAAATTGTAGGCGTGAGGTGTTTCAAGAAAATGCCTGTTTTACATTGTTTTTATGGGACAAAAACAAAATGGCCGCCAGGTACTATGCACTCTTAAATCCTTTAATTGATTAAAACTAACACGATTACATAGAAAGTGTACATAGAAATGCACTGACAAAATGCGTTCGGGTGCGGGTAACTACAGTGGATGAATTATTAGATTATATTGGAGGAAGGTTCTAGACCCCGCACGTCAACCTATGTGTGGCTTGGTGATCCCCGAGTATAATATGCTAGGGGATACCTATGACTTTGACAAGTCACAAGATTTGCTCCTCAGTGCATGATCCAGAATATGCATCTGGCAACAGTCCCCCAAAGATTCCTCTTCTAGGATCTAAGGGTTCTCAGTCCAGGAGCAAATGTCTGGCAGCCTCCTCATACTGCCCACATTTCTTACAGCTGAGGTTGCCTTGGTTCCATGCTTGTCCAGTAAGGTACGCTATCGATGGATCAAACTTGCACACAAAGCCTTAGCTGCCAATGACCACACTGATTACACGTCACAGGAACATTTAATTTTGTTGTACACCTAATGAACGAACGCCTAACAAACTTATAAGCACTTGTAAATTGTCTTTTTAGTACCTCTTTCCGAAGCAACACACTCACTAAACTTGTCAAGATATCGAATCCAACAGCGATTTCATTTTACTTCTAAACCATTCAGCATTACTACCCAAGTTAAGAGGATTGCTCATTCCAAAAAAGGTTGCTCAAAACATTCTCTCGTAGGCCTAGTCCCCGTTTAGGACTCGATGTTTGGTGTAGGGATTAGAAAAGTTGTTTTCCATGCTCAAGGTTGTCTCAATATTAGTTTGTCTCAAAGGTTCTACGCCAATATTAGCAAAAAATGTTAAAGTTGGCCAAAAAAAGCTTTTTTAAAAGTGTATTATATTTTTTTCACGAGCAGTTTTTGCCTTTTACGTGTATAAGGAACATGGAGCCACTCCTACCCTGTCATATAAACCCGCATTTGTACGTTTCGGTTCATGAACGGCGTCGGAAACAGAGGACTACGAAACCATGTTTTGCCACTTTTTGAGTGAGCGGAGCAAAATTGGAATATCGCTACTACCATTTCTCTTGACTTACAAGGTCGGCGGCACAAGACAAGACAACCATACTATAGCCGATGCTTTTGAAACCGAAGATAAACTAGGATTTCCACCTACCCCTCGTCCACCGAAGAGAGATAACCATCAATACTCTGCTATTTCAATGGTAAACACAAGTCCTTGCTCGGTTGACTAATACTCTCATCCAGCAAAGCTGTCGATGACACGGATGCCGGATTCCACACCGGAAGCAAAGAGAAGGGATCAGCTGTGAAGCACATCCTTGTCCGGTCAGACCAGTGTTGCCAACTGCAGTTTTACACCGGCAATAAAAGTGCCTCGATCATATCCTTGGCCATGAATGTAATGCTGTACTTTCTCTAATATTGCCTACCTAATGTAACTCGTTCGCGTTTATAAGTGTAATAGTTCATGCGAATACTAACATGACCAATAAAACTGGAAACATAACAGTCTAATATAGCAGTACGGCGTGATTTATTCTTATTCATTCTCTTTCATACTGATATGGAACATTTTAATGGCTGGATTTAGTTTTAAATAGCGCTCATTAAAGATAAGATTCATGTTTGTTTATTTTTTTAATGTATATTTATAGCGTGGAACTTTCTTGGCAAAAATTCCTACCAAGTAGAAATCTTCATCCTGTCATTTGTCAGGTGATTACTTTTAAACGGGTTTTCACTTGTAATGTTATTAGATTGTAATAAATATACGGGGTGAGTTTAAAATGCGAGGGGCACCCACCTTAACTTTTGAAAAAGGAATTATTTTTAAACACTCTTTAGGAATGTTTTTTATAATATTTTAAAGTTTGTTTTGGCAGACTCTGCGTCACCCACCCCCACTGAAAAACCGGGGGCGAGGGCACCCAAAATCTTTTTAAATACAACCCCATGTGGCCCCTCAAAACAAAGTGAATTTTAATACAAATTCAACGAAGCAAAGAAAATATTTAATTGTAAGGTAATCAAAGAAAGGTTTTGAAGGGACCAAGTGTAACCGAAGATCTGTCTGTGTAGGATTATAATCCGAGTGCCTTCTGCATCACTTGGTTGATTGGCAAAATAACACTGGTTTAGAGGTTGCATCGGTAAATATTGAGGAAATGTACGTATTACAATCTTTACTTACCTACAGCCTAAGTGCACTCAATACTGGCATTGGCAGTGTTGGAAAAGAGGGGGGTATCGAGAAGTATAAGCATAAACACTTATAACTTTATAACTTAAGTCGAAACGCCTTCATAAATTTTTAACCAGTTTTTTCAGCGCGGCCGAACTCGGTACATTTTATTAGAAGAAACAAAAGTACCTTTTAATCCACTGGCCCCAGTTTTCAAAATGGGGGATTGGGGGGTAGCCCCATAATTTTCATAGGGAAGCCCCATCGAGTGACACCACATTTTGAAGGTCTTAAAAAATTATGATGAATGCTGAAAACTAGACGTCTATATCTTAACCCAGAAAGAAATGGCGTTGTTTTAAGTTACACAGAGTTATAAGTCTACCTTCCCCCAATCATCCAGTTTGAAAACTAAGGCAAAGTGCATTAAAAGACAGTTTTGATAACCATAATAATATGTACCAAGTTTGGTTACACTGAAAAAACTGGCTAAAAAGTTATGAAGGCGTTTCCACACTTTCGCGTAATAAAAGTCTGTGTATCTTAAAATGGACGCCATTTCTTTCTGGGTTAAGATAGAGACGCCTAGTTTTCAGCATTCCTCATCATTTTCTAAGACCTTTAAAATGAGGTGTCACTGAATGGGGCTTCCCTATGAAAACTGTGGGGATACCCCCCAATTCTCCATTTTGAAAACTGGGGCCAAGTGCCAGTATGCATTAAAAGGTACTTTTATTTCCTCTAATAAAATGTACCGAGTTAGTTTGCGCTGGAAAAACTGATTAAAAGGTTATAAAGGTGTTTTCACACTTTCGCATAATACAAATCTGTGTAACTTAAAATGGACGCCATTTCTTGTTGTGTTAAGATAGAGACGTCTAGTTTTCAGCACTCTTCAACATTTTCTAAGACCTTCAAAATGAGGTGTCACTCGATGGAGCTTCCCTATGAAAATTATGGGGCTACCCCCCCAATCCCCCATTTTGAAAACTCGATCAAAGTGTCAGTATGCTTAAAAAAGTTATAAATGCGTTTCCACACTTTTGCCTAACCCTGTATAATTACATGTGTGTTATGTGTACAGTGTACACTCTATAGGTCGCATTTGTGGTCCAATCGTCATGAAATTTAGTACAAAATGTGTGTTTATAAATATATCGGTCGAGTTCGTCCGAAAAAAAAAGTTGTCAGCAAAATCGTACTCCCGGAAGTAGGCTACCTTTGGGGGTGAGGAGAGTTTGTATAAAAAATGGTTTTAACTATCTATGAAGTAAATTCCATCGGATTTTAATAAAATTTGAAATAAATATGTATTTTAATACTATTTATTATCAAAATACTAAAAGTCATACAATCTACCGAGGGGCAAAAAGTTCTTCCAAATGAGGGAAAAGCTGTTTTTTTTCTGTAACAACGGAATGAGTCATTTGATACGAATGAAATTTGCGTCTCCCCTAAATTATACGTAGTGCAACTTCCCACAAAAGACCACGCAATTCTGAGGTTGAAGGCCAAGGCGAGGCTGTGAGCGGAGCGAACAGCTTTGTTATCCTGTGGCAATAAAAAATTCGCTTCAATCATGCCAGTGGTGCTTTAGCGCTTAGCTGCGTGTCGGCCTGGTTTCAAATATTCATATTCATTGTTGCAGGAAGGTTTTACTGGCAAAATAACTGAACGGAACATTAAGCGCCAATTCGTCGCTGGCAATGAGTGAATCGAATTTCCTTTGGAACACGCTTCAACCTCCGTGCACATTTTATTGCAGGAAGTGTTTTACTGTAAACACCTGTAATTTTACTCTGTAATTTTAAATAGATTACAAAAAAGAGAGACATATGTATTAAAATACCCTTCCTTTGAGGGTGCCACAAGGGAGGGTGTATTTAAAAATATAGATGGGTGACCCGTCATAAAATCAAACAAACGTCAAAACAAACCTGGATCAAATAAAACATTACCTAAAGGATATTAAAATTATTTTTTTTTCTAAAAAGTTAAGATAAGGAAAGATTTTTTTTTTTTCAAAAGTTAAGATAAGGGACATTTAAAACAATCACCCTGAAGCCTGTATACACTTAAAACAATTTGTATACACTTAAAACAATTTTTTTCCTTTACTTAACTTTATACACGTCATCGAAATATTTACCAATGAAGAGGATTTTTTATTTCAATGAAGTGATTTTTTTATTTTGAATATATACATATGTATATAGCCTACAGTTTTGAAAAAATACGTAAAATGTGTTTTGGGGGTTCAGGACAGGCCCCGGTCAGGATCGGTGCTCATTTCATGGTCCCGGGCCTGGATCTTACCATGCTGACGGCATGAATATCTCATTTTTCTAAAGGAAATTCGATATTAACTAATGACGGAAAATATGTTTCTCATAAGTCACTAAAACTCTATGGCAATTTAAAGACAATTGCCAAAATTGCAAATAATAAGTAGACATTGAACAGATTAATACAAGTTTTGTTTGAATAAGAGAAGAAGACATTGCAAATTAGGATTTCAAATTTACCGCCAATAACGAGAACGGAAGCGGATATAGCGTTTCCCGCCTCACCACGAGAGTTAGTTACTGTCGGTTGGCAGTTGGCACAGAGGGATATGTTGAGATACCACACTCACACACTGTATAAACTATATTCAATATAGATTATGAATATTAATTAGCCGAGCAGAGACACCTAGGTGTAGGTGAAAACTGTCGGCTCGCAGAATATTAAGTTGTACTTGTAGTTCTTCTAAAACCTATAGTATATGCTACCGCGAACGTCTTGTCACATGTACAGGGCCTTAATTATAATGAATGATTAATTAGCCGAGCAGAGACACCTAGGTGAAGGTGATCACTGTCGGCTACAGCCCGAACCAGCCTAAATTATAAGAAGTAACTTAGCTCAAGTTTTCATACAGTGAGTCGTTTTTACATGGCGATAATTGACACGAAGGCGTCAAGCCAACCGTATACAATAACAATCAATGTCACTGTTGAGAACCATTTGTGTATAAAGGTCTAAACATACACAAGACTTGTTTCAACATCAAATAATGTACATTAAAAGTAAGTGAGTTTACAAAAGCACCAATTTCTTTTGCATTTAAATACGTTTTAATCGTTTTAAAGTATTTTTAAACGTGTTTAATTCAGTTTTAACTGTAAGTATAGTGCTGCTACTGTCAGTGAACTACGTGAAATCTGGCTAACGCGAGGACAAGACGCGGTAGTCAATCTACGTTACCTTGCACTCTACTTTCAGGCGTTCAAGCTAAACCCACGGGCTTTGTTATGTCTACAAAAACTTATGATTACCAAAGTTATTTAATATATTATATATACTGTATACTTAGTTTACCAAATAGGCATATGGTGGAATGTGCAAAATTAAATCATCAACTGTTTCCGTAATTTCCCAATTTATGGTTAGATTTTCTTTTTTTCTGTAACAACATTTCACAAAATATTAGGAAAAAGATTAACTAAATCTGTGAAGCCGTTCTCAAATTATTTATTTCAAACAAAAACTGGATTCATTAAGATTATTAAAATTACGGTGAAGGCTGAAGTTAGAAAGTTTAGTGAAAAAACTCGTAACGTCCGTGATGGTCTAGGAGGAAGAGCAGAGGCTGTGTAGGACCGAAGCGAGACTGTGAGCGTAGTGGACAGCCTTTAAACACATGATTTAATGGAGCAAGAAAGGTTGATGCTGTGAGCATAGCTAATTAGATTGCAGTATTGGCGAATACTTTGCTTTGAGACACCGACCACTTAAATGGTATTTTAAGATAAATACGGGTTGGTGTTTTTGATGGATGATGAGGTCTTGTTACATACTATGGCCGATTGTTCCACAGCTTGGGTGTTAATTAATATACCAATGACCAATGGAATCGAATGGAATGGACCAACGGCTTAACGTGACTTCCGAACCATGGGTAGTGGCCATGGTGAAAATTTATCACTGCAGCCGAGAATTAGAATAACTAATTGCAAAGGAAGTTCGCTTCACTCACGCCAGCGGCACTTACCGCGCTTTATCGCTCAGCTGCGTGTCGGCCTAGTTTAAATAAAAACAACGCATTTCTTCATAAGTATTACTTTCTAAATCAATGCAAAGTTTTAAAGATATAATTCTTTGATAGTCATGTAGTCAAATATTGTGTGACCCTCCTTTGGAACGCCTGTACAACTTCAGCTGTTTAAAGTGATACAAGTATGACTGTAACTGCATCACCTCTTGCAAGGCGTTAAACAAAGTCAAGTAAAAGCTTATTATTTAGCTTTGGCAATGCGACATGGAAAATTACTCTGAGTAGAAGTACAATTCTATTTTCCATTTTTATGTCTCAGAACCTACAAAACCCGTACTTCTTTCTAGTCATGCATTGCATAAAATAACTTTGTAAAATAAATTCGCTTCAATTATGATTGCAACACTCCTAATGTCATTAAACTACGCTGTATTGCGTATTAGTATATACTGTATACACTAACATAAATATATTCAACAATATATATGGTATCACAATTTTAACGGCTTTATATTTAGCGAAAGAGGGGCTTTGATAATTATAGCAAAAGTGTGTCTCTGGTTGTGTTAGCAAACAAAACTCTTGTCAAAACTAAACTAATGACCACAAATAAAACAAACTTAAGCAATAGGCCTATCAATTATATGGATATAGTAACAAAACATGACCTGTAAAAGCTATTAGTAACTTATCTTAATTCAGATTGAGGCTTGGATTGGTACAAAAAAAAAGCCGTTTGAACGTTAATGTGTGGTGCATTTCAACACAATTATAAAGGAACTGTTCCGGATGTAAAGAAGGGAACAGAAAGCCTGGGGTGAATGAAATGAACCTCCTGTTGTTAGTCTCACGCTTTACCTTCCACCTTTAATAAACCCAGATATGGCATTCCATCAACCTAACGACCACTTGCTGGACTGTGTCGCTTGTACTGTGTAAGGGTCATCTCCACTCGGCACTTAGGCTTGAATTATCCGTCAGTATTTGACTATCAAATTTTTCGTAACATTTCTATCGCCTCATTGAACGAAAAGTCGTAGAATAAAACCGAAAGCTGTTGCGAGCTTCCAACAGGTACTTAGTTGGTGCGTTTATGTGTACCACTCTGCATGCAGTACTTCTTGTTCAACCTCACGAGAGAAGAGAACAGCCTCGTAACTCATGGGGATAACCTCCTCGGACCCCACGTCACTTTCCAGTTACATTACCTTGTCTGTGTATACTGAGACTGAAGAGGTTAAGGGACTACGTACATGGGTCGAAGGCCGAACCGAGACCGAGAGTGTAGCGAACAGCCTCGTAACTAACGGGATTAACACAGTACGAAACTTACATTCACGAAGACGAAGATCGTGGGGTAGCGAACAGCCCCGTAACTAACGAGATTAACACAGTACGAAACTGACATTCACGAAGACGAAGATCGGAGCGTAGCGAACAGCCTCGTAACTAACGAGATAACACAGTACGAAACTTACTTTCACGAAGACGAAGATCGTGCGTAGCGAACAGCCTCGTAACAACGGGATGAACATAGTACGAAACTGACATTCACGAAGACGAAGATCGTGGGCGTAGCGAACAGCCTCGTAATCCGAGATTAACACAGTACGAAACTTACTTTCACGAAGACGAAGATCGTGGGCGTAGCGAACAGCCTCGTAACTAACGGGATTAACACAGTACGAAACTTACATTCACGAAGACGAAGATCGTGGGCGTAGCGAACAGCCTCGTACCTAACGGGATTAACACAGTACGAAACTTACATTCACGAAGACGAAGATCGTGGGCGTAGCGAACAGCCTGTACCTAACGGTGGATTAACGAAACTTGCATTCACGAAGAAGAAGATCGGGCTAGCGAACAGCCTAGCTACGTAAATCTGTAAAGTATGTAAATGCACTACTTGTCGCATTTTTAACCGATTTTCACAAAAGAAGCAAACAGCCTCGTAATGCCCGTAATCACATAAAGGCCGGGACACACATATCCGCGCCGAGCCTGTACCGCGTCACCTGAGCAGAGTCCGCACACGGCACTGTTAGATGAGGTAGGAGAACACACTTGCCCGACATCGCTCCGAGCCACGGCCGTCGGTACGTTCTTACAACCCCTCTCAGAACTGTGTGTTTCCCTATCGCGATCATGTTTTCAAAATTTCGAAACTTGATTTGGCAATGATTGCCTTGGCTCTAGAAGAGGAAGAGGAAATTTTGAGTGCGAAAAAAGAGAATTTGATGGAGTGCATGGAAATCAAGACCCATTGAGGAATTTATTACGCTGTTTCCTCGTCTCGTGGATGATGAAATCAAGTTCTACGGACTTCTACGCACCCTTCATAAGTTTTTCGCCATCCATGTTGACGAGGCCGCACCGTCACCGTCAAGTAAACTGAACCAGTCGGTGACGGTGCGGGCGCGGTGCGGTCTCTAAGCACGGCGACGGTACTGACCGCGCGGTCAATGTGTAACCTACACATTTAAATGCTTGGTTTTCTGTCTCGCTGCAGTAACGGCCAACACTCGGCCGTGTGTCGGCGCGGGCTCGGTGCGATATGTGTGTTCCGCCTTAATATCGCTGAGGCTGTGCGAGCCTACTGTCAGCTGGGATGTGAGTGTAGCAAACAGCCCCGGTATCCGTGATAATAAAGCGTGAAAATATGAGGTAGAATGCCAAAATAATGCTGTTATAATTAAAGTTACACATTGCAAGGGAAATTTACTGCAATCATATCGCTTTACTGCTTACTTTAGCGCTTAGCTGTGCGTCGGCCTGGTTTTATGATCAACATATTGTTGCTTTTTGACCAAAACACAAGCACAAAACGCTATTCCAACTCCTTAAATGTTCCATAAGAAGACTATTTATATTATTACCGTTATTTTCTTATTTACTTTGTGATAATTATAATTATTTAATATTTAAAGTATGTTTTAATTTAATTATATGTTCGTGTACCGTTGGTTCTGAGCTCGGCGGGTAAATCTCGCTGGCCATACAGTCTTGTACTGTATGAACATTACTCGAACAATATAATGAGTATTTATTAGCCGAGCAGAGAACACCGTCGGCTCGCAGAGAAGTTACAGAATTAAAAGTTTCTATGCAAGATAGGCCTATTATGAGCGTCGTTCACCCTATATATAATAACAATCAATGTCACTGTTGAGAACCACTTGTGTATAAAGGTCTAAACATACGCAAGACGTATTTCAACATCAAATAATGTACATTAAAAGTAAGTGAATTTATAAAAGCACCATTTTATTTTACATTTAAATGCGTTTTAAGTTTTAAAGTATATTTAAACGTATTTAATTAAGTTTTAACTGTAAGTATAGTGCTGCTACTGTCAGTGAACTACGTGAGGTCTGGCTAACGCGAGGACAAGACGCGGTAGTAAATTTACGTTACCTTGCACTCTACTATCAGGCGTACTAGCTGAACCCACAGACTTTGTTCTGTCCACAAAGGCTTTTGTGCACTAAAGATATTTAATATTTATAAGCTGAATGCTTCGTTGACCAAATAGGCATAGTAAAATGTGCAAAATTAAATAATCAATTTTGTCCGTAACTTTTCATTTTTTCGTGTGATTTTCCTTTTTTTCTTTACAACGTTTCACAAAAAAGGAAACTTAAAGTCAATGATTAAATATGTGAAGCGGACTGAAGCCGTTCTTAAACTATCCATTTTCAACACAAGTTAGATTAATTCTGATATATTAAGATTATTAATATTACGGTGAAGGCCGAAGTTAGTCTAGGAGGAAGAGCAGAGGCCGAAGACCGAAGCGAGACTGTGAGCGTAGTGAACAGCCTCATAACGCACTGATTTAATGGATATAATTCTTTGATAGTCATGTAGTCAAATATTGTGTGAGTGTGACCCTCTATTGGAACGCCCGTAAAACTTTGGCTGTTTAAAAAGATGACTGTTAAAAAGATACAAGTGTGACTGTTAACTGCATCAACTCTTGCAAGGATCTGTGATAACAAAGCGGGAAAAGCTGATGCAGAAGGCTGAATACTGAAATAAGGCTGTTATACAGTTAAAGTAACACATTGCAAGAGGAAATTTGCTTCAATCATAGCAGCGGCTTAGCTGTGCGTCGGCCTGGTTTTATGTTCAACATATTGTTGCTTTTTGACAATAGTCATTATTTTTGTTTATAATTAAATTTTATTCTAAATTACTCTATATAAATTGTAAAATATATTATTGAAAATACAATATTGCAAATCATATATTTATTTTTTGTAAACCCCGAGGCCGCATATTATTCTGTAAGCGAAATCTATTAGCAGTCAACTTGAAAGAGGTTTCGAGTAGCCCGCCCGCGTCCTCGGGACTCAGTGGTGGAGTCAAGGGTTGCCTCGAGGGCCCAGATTACCCCTATCATCCAAGACTCCCTGCAGGGCTCCTGCACAACATCTGTCCCACACGCAGATCAAGTAGGTCATGGACTGGTAAGGATACTTGGCAGATCAACTGTTCAAACACTGGATCATGTTCATACATTTTCTTGACTATTTCTCCTACGGTTGGAGTTTAGAACATAAGTCGTGCCCAGTTGACCACAACAATCACCAGTTTCAAACTCTGAAAACTTACTTTCTGTAGGCCTTGGACATTGGATACTGTTTTGTAATTCAAACTGCCACAGGTATGTTTCTGCGAAAGTAACTGAGGACTTCATCTATTTCAAACACTAACATCGAGTGTATAATTGTGAAAAATATATGTGCATAAAAAGTTACAAGTATGCAATCCAGGGGCGTAGCCAAGGGGGTGGGTTTCCGAGTCATGACGGTCCCATGATCCTTGATAAAGGCCCCAAAATGGTCTTTATGGAATATAATGTATATAGGGTAGAATTTGTTTTGTATCGGTTTTACTCAACTGTATGACTAATATATGAAATAATACTATCCTCAAATCACAAAACTATACTATTTGTTAACTACTTGTACACCAGTTTGTGTACATTTGAGGATATTATATTTTATATTGTTTTACCTGTGTTTGTATTGTATTTTGCTTATATTGGAAGCAAATAATTTAAGTAACTGATACTGACACTGTTTCATTCCCATCTTTATTTACAACTCAACTTTTGTTATTGTTTCCAATCATAAACAATTAAAGTAAATTATCATCATATGGTTCAATTTGAATAGTAAACAACATCTAAATACAGTAAACAGGAAAAGTCTGGAACACTAATTCGTTTTGAAATAATAAGCAATATAAATAATAGAATTAATATAAAATATGTCCGCGCAATTCTGAGAATGACGGAAGTAAATATGACTCTCGCAAGGTAGCCAAACACGGTAATACACCAATCTGGTTTGTTTATGTAAATTTGGTGGCCATTAGTCAAAATAATGTTTATTTTCCTTTCAATATTATAATAAAACATTACATCATTCTTGCTTCGGCTTGAATTATTCAAAAAACTGCCATCTCAGGCAAGAATCAAATTGTTTCAAAATCTTCCGAACAAAATTTAAAATCTCCAAAACACAAAATTATTTCAAAAAGAGCTTAGAACTTATCTGGTCACCAGTGGGTTTTACCATGTTCAGGAGTTTATGGACCACTCACTTGCCACGAAGAAGTCTGCTGATTAAATGTTATTATACAGATGAGGTGTCCCATCATCAGTGCTTTCACTATACTACTTTCATTATGTTAAAAATACTCTTACACCTGCACCTCCGCCGCCCTCAATTTCGCAGTTACGTGTTCACAGCCTAGCAAACCATGTCACTCCGTCATCGCCGCCGGGGTCGCCCGCCGTAGGTCCAATTACGTTTCGTAGTGCACGGCCCGCGCGAGTTCCGCGTGTGACATCCCGCGATACAAACTAAGTGACCGTTTGTGTGTGGCTGCGTGTATATAGTGTATATATTTTTTAACACAATGAAAATAGTACAGTGAAAGCATGCTGATGATGGGATACCCCTACAACTGAGAAAATTAAATATTTTAATAAATTTTGAGTTTTGTTTAATTATATTTGCTGTAGTGGCTTGTTGTTTTATTTAATTATTTATTGTATTGTTTCAAAAAACCAACACAAACAACTTTTGTATATTGGTGATTATTAAATAAATAAATGTTTTTCTTACTAATGAATTAGTTGTTGGGTGTCCAATGTCCATCTAAAGTCTACATTCTAATAATGTAATAAAACTAGTTCAGGAGTATTTAACAAATTATTAACTCCAAATTTATTATAAAATATATTAATACTAAATTTAGAAATACTCTCAACTTTGAATATATTTCAGCACAAGTATTGTCACCACGAAAGAATCTGGATATATTTGATCTAATTTAAATGTTGTACTGTGTAGATAGCTTATAAAACGCTTAATTGGCACAGGTGTGTTGTAACAAAATAAGCGTAACACAACTTTGATTTTAGGATAAAAATGTACCTCAAAAAGCTTCAATACTTACCATGTTATCAAAATTTAGCAAACTTTCCCAGTTCACACTGAAGCGGCGAGGGCGGTACCCCAGTGATAACTTTAATAATAACAATTATTATAGTACTGTTTTCTTCTCACCACATTTCCTATACAGAGGTTTAAATGTGAATATTCTGATAATATATAATGAAAACTTTATTAAAATTTACTTCTTCCCACCAACGTAGGTTGCTTGATAACAAAGAATACCATTACAAATTATAAATTTAGTTTACATGGTTGTATAAATGGTGTCGTAATATTTGAATTGATGTTTGAATACTTATAAGAGAAATTTGATATAAAACTATATTAGAAAAATTTTGTTTCTTCCAAAAATCTTGAAAAAATTTTGGCACAGTTCCTCTTGCTCCGATGAGTAAACCAATCACTTCAAAATTTTGTATGTTGAATTTTTCCGAATAATAATTTGTTGTTTGGTTATATATGTTCTGCTTTTCTTCATTTACTAATTTTGATTGATTTTCTAAAATTTCGAAACGTATCGTTGGATCTAAAATTAAGCCTTTATTCTTTTTCCTGTCCAGCACAATTATATCACTTCTCCGGATGGAACCTTCATTGGCCACTGCCTTACTTCTTCGTACACTTCCAGCTGTTTGCTTTTTCTAAATTCATCTGCTATCAGTGTGCGGATTCTGTTGTGACGGTGGTTTCTGAGAGGAGCCTCGTACGGACATTGTCCAAGGACATGTGGCACAACAACAAAATGCTCAGCTGTAGA
>CM032062.1:67045487-67065618 GCA_018831715.1 Matsumurasca onukii | reverse complement strand
ATGTTTATCTCGACTCGTTTTAGACTAATTTAAAACGACACAAAATCCACAAAAAACCATTTACAAACAATTTATTTTGAATGACAACACTTTCTTCAAAATACTCTGAGAGAAATATCACAACCCTATAACATAATCCCATTGAGTATTTAGAATACAATTTTGTTATTCAAAATAAATTGTATGTGAAATGGCACTAAATTTTGTGTCATCTTTAATTGTATAACGAAAGGGGTGGAGATAAAAGATGTGTCTTTGCGTCATTGAGTTTTGTTAAAATTCTATTTCTTTAAGTACCAGAAGGATTGTTTTGAAAAATTTGGGGTCCCTCAGATTTTTTTGGATTGGAACTAACCATGTATAACGTTCAAAATATCTACGCTTGCAATTAAAATTAGAATAAAACTGGATCGATAAGAAAACTGTGTAGTGACATTACCCCTCTGCCTATGTTCCACGTAAATTAGATTAAGACAATGCAGTTTACGTATTTAAATGACGAAAATTACATTGTATATAAGTCAACTTATATAATTGCCTAATTGTTAGAGTTGAAGCAGGAAAGGTTACTTGTGTAAAAAGCTATATGTGATAGACTCAATCATTACTTTGTCTAATTTACTTTTGGATTCTTCAAGGAAAGCCTTAAGTTGTCCGCACAAGGAACGCAAGACTCCACGTTCAGTACAATAACGGGTCTTCTTTTAACTGATGCGACCTAACTGTTTACTTCATTTTAATTAATAAAGAGTATCTTAAAAGCTAGAACAGAGTTCTACTCTGACCTCGTACAAAAGTGATCTGCCTAGTTTGAAGTGTCGACACACGGAAAATCCTTGGCTTCCACTTTTAAGTTGCAGAATCATGGTTTTTGTCTGAAAGATAATGAAAATTAAATCTTCACGACCTCACACGTAAGTTTTCTTTTTATTGATTTTAGGGTATATAAATAAACTAGTAAAAGGTGCCACTTACAACTGTTCTGACCTCCTTATTTTCAGGGCCCCTTGCGTCTTTTAATATCACCAAAAGATTGATCAGCATTTCAGATCTCTGAAAATTAACCAGAAAATTAAATTAGTTACCTTTATTTCTTCGAGTAACTTAACTAACTAATTTCGTCATTGATGTAAATTAGCAGAATACCCTTGTACAGCAAATCTAAGAGTCCATTTTTCTTACAGTCTCTAGCTTTTGAATCTATACTGGGTTTATACGATCGTTTTAAATATTGTCGCTCATACAATTTCCTATTGTTCAGCTACTAAAGCCTTCTCTAAGGTTATAATTTAAACTAATCTAAAGTTTTGACAGAAATTGTTATGATGATACATTAGGATGCCATTTTCAACGTTAGTTTCATCTTCAGTTGTCGTCAACAAATACCTGACGAACTGTCCTATAATAAAAATATACTTTATAAACTTACAATTTGCTTTCAGTCAACTGCCCTAAGGAAACAGCTGTAAAACATGTTTGCAGTAAACACAATGCTTATTATGTTTACTAAGGGCCGTTTTTCCATTGCCTGGTTAGCAGCTGGTTAACTAACCACCGGTTAAGTGGTTTACAGTCTGCAATGTTTAAATTTCACAACGTTTAAAGTACTTAGAATTATTTGAAGATCTTTCATGCAATCAAGGTTTGTGCTTTTTATGAATTTAACATGTACACATTATGCTAATATAGCTAAATACAAACTGTAACACCAAAATGCAAAATCAAACAGACAAAAGTAAAACTTAACCTAAAATGTCCAGCTTTTCTATTGGTTGTCTGTCCTAATTTTAACCGCCGGTTAAGGCTGAATTGAAAACGGCCTAAGAGTTGCGTATTTATGTGACCTTGAATTTCGTCCCATAAAACAATGTAAAACGTGCATTTTCTTGGGATACTTCACACCACAGCATCAGATTTTGTGAAATAAACTTTGTTTTAAAGTGCATTAAATATTTTAGAATTTAGTGAGTCCACTGAGCCAAATTTCAATTTCCATTCATCAAGCCGTGACATAAATCAAAATTTAAGAAACGTTGAATTTTAATTTTGGATAAGGCAATTTTCAAAAAGGTGGTCGGTGGAACACTGTAGTACATTCTTATTGCGTAGGCTTGAGCGGCCGAAGTCATCATTACTTTCTAGGTTTTCGGTGTCAAACCGCGTCAGTGGACTAATTCCTAAATTGTCAGGCGTTTCTCCCATTCTATGATGTGGCATCCTCAGTAACTGACTAACTGCACAGCTGACACCGAAAGCCTAAAAGTAACTGTAGTACATTGTCATCCTTCAAATAAAACATATTTCAAAAGATATGATTAAAACTGTGGACGTGACGTGTCTCAAGAAAATGCTTGTTTTTGCATTGTTCTTATGGGACTAAAAACAAATTGGCCACCAGTACTGTGTACTCTTAAGTAACGTGTGTAGTACTAACCTGATAATATACCTGGTCACAGGCGTAAGCAAGAGCGAAGATAGACGCGAGGATCTGGGCGACAATAATATACTTAGGGATTACTCCCTTTAAAAGTGAACCTCCTGTGTGCAACCAAGTGTATGACAAGTACAAGGTGAGGGTAGTTTTAAGCACAAAGAACAGAGAAAATAACAATATATCCAATTCAAAGTTATTTTTTATCAACCCGAGCAAATCTATTGCCCGCAAGTGTCTTTTCAAAATCCTATTAAGTTTTAAGTGGGTGTATCTGTTATTATGTGAGGGTTTATTAATACTAATCAGGTCCAGGTTTATATTTTTATACGTCATTTCGACCAGTGAGAAAGAGACAAAGATCATCGAGTGAATTGACAAGATGAAAAATTCGCTGAAGTATATTTCGAAAATCATCGCCAAAACTATCGGCCATGATTGAACGTAGCGTTTATAAAAGTAAATTGTTGCGAATATACTTTTATCAACAATATCACACGGGAGAAGTTCTAACAACAATTGAAGGTACTCGCTTCTCGTCCAAGTCTGTTGAAATGCGGACACATTTATTTATAAACTCGACAATGTTGGGATATCTGAGAAACGCTGTAAGCACACGTTATTTTGAGAAAGCTTATCAATGTGAGAAACAACACTTTGGACCTTACTGGGAGGTTCTGCAAGTAGTTCAAATCGGTAATTAACCTTGAAGTATGTGAAATTACAGAAAAACGTAGGATTAGGAAGCCAATTGACCTCTTGCATACTCGTATCCATGTCCTGAAATCAAATGGAGTGGTTTTAGCTATTTATTTCAGATGCAACAAAGCAGATTTTACAAGCAAATTAAATACAAGCTGAATAAATAGCTAGTCTACAAGTGAGGTAAGCATAGTTACACGCTGGGTGTCCGATAAGTTGCTACAAAACTCGGCCTGAGTTTGTGACTGGAACCAGAAACGAATTTAGGCCCAAAATATTTCAACAAATTGCCTCCAGAGAGCTGTAGAGGTGTAACGGTATGTTGTGTAAAATGATAACTAAGTGATTATTTATACAAGAAAACGTTCTAGCTTTAAATTTTGTTCTTATTTAAACATTGTTAGTTATTAACGTATAATAGTTAGTAAGATATTATCTGTACATACTGTGTATTTTACTATCAAGGAAATGGTATTTTGTGTTCAGGAACAAAGGTCCATTTAGTTGGTTTATAACTGTATTTAGATATATTAGCTTGACTTAATAATTATATTATATGTAACATCATGAATATACTTGTTTAGTTATAAGCGCTGCAGAGAGCTCGATTTCAAGGACTATAACAATATTCCTGAACTGTGTTTTATTTCAAGTGATTTTTTGTTTCCGGAACTCACCACACTACTAGAAATCGTGGTCAGTGAATTTCTCTTTGTAAACATGTAAAACAATGTACATATTTTGAGTAATAAACTTCATGTATTCATTTGCTGCGGAGAATCCTAGGGGGTTTCCAAGTCTTGGTTTTTAATTGTTGTGTAGTTTTAAATTATCAGATGTAGTTTAAAGATATAGCTAGAATAATTACTAATATTGGATTCGTTTCTGAGGATATTGTACTAGTTGTAAGGACTACAATATAAATTTAGGTAAAATGTTGTTTGATTACGAGTGGAGTTTCCATACATCTTGCATTGTTGTGTAGGCAACATTGACGACCCGCCACTAGTCTACCGTTAATTTCAAGTTTTAAAATACGTAGTCTTGCTACTTAAAACCAGATGCAAGGCCACGAACGTAGTAGAAGTTATCTAAATTCCAATTGACACACTGAACTCTTCATGGTTCTTAGAATTTAAAATGTGCTGGAGGTAAGTCCACGATTAACTATAGAGTAACATTAAACTATTGTAAACCAGTGGCATCCCTTAAGTCCCCTTCTATTAAGTCAAAACTCTTGGGCTAAAGAAATCGGGTTTATTTTCTAAAAGGTAAAATTAACGGTGTAAAGTCTCTAAAATTCGACATTGTATTTAAATGTTCAAAGTTTTCAGAGAACCCCCATACTCCAGTGATTGCACTGGATAGTTTCTTCTTGTGTATCATAATAATGAGAACCAAATTCTAGCAGATTTATTTATTTATCATTCAGTAATGTTAGAAAAAAGCAACTGTCAGTCCGCTCCTGATTCTTACCATTCCAGGATAACAGTGTGAAGAACCATGATTGCGTTTTAATTGGTGATGGTCATTAAGGTGTTCCTAGGTGTGTAAGTTAATGTATTGACTATTAACTAATTGGATAAACTCACCTATAAAAATCCAATACAATTTCACTTACCATCGTACTTTTTGCATCTTTTGACTGGTGCAAGACCAACTAACTTCCAAATTTGTATCGAGCTGTGCAGAAAATCCATATTATGTTGTTCGTAGCCGTCGTCTGATATCTATTGAAAAGACTTCTAATACAATAAAGCTAAAAGACGACGGTTCCTTTCAAATCATGAAAATACAATAAATTGCCAGTTCAACTAGATTGATGTTTATTATTTTCTCCTGCCATCAAATGTGACACGATATATTTACTCGGAAATCACTTAAGCAAACATTAATGTCGTTATTTTCCCTCAGCCTGAAGCTTATGAATATAAGTTGGAAACATCATTCAAATTTTTATAATATAAAACGTGGTTCAATTAAACGACTACACAGTAAATATTTATATCTTTACTATTTATATCTATTTGGATCATTTTACTAACGAAACAAACATAGTTAAATAACATTACTTGATTTAAATAGTTAGTATATCCAATGATAAAGCACATTTACCAACTAAACCAGAATTATTATTGTATCTGTACATAAAATCATCTTCGCAGAAAATCTTTAAATGTTTCAAAAAACATTAACATTTACTGCATTATTTTCCACTATTTATGTAACTACCTAACCGGCGGTAGGTTTGACAAAGAAAGGGTCGGGTCCACCGCGTTATCTACCTTGTAATCAGGGTCACTGATCACCCCTTCTATCCCTTTGTAAACATTGATTACTCTTGTAACCACGTTAGTTTTACAATGCAAATTTAAAACAAAAACATAGTAACGCACCAGCCACAAGTGTTACAATGAATTAAAGCAATTTTGTAACTGTGTAAAAATTACACTTGACTCCTTTGACTACCCTACAGTTTGCATTTTTTGTCCGATTATCGCAGTTTCCTTTGTACAAATGTGTTTTTTGTAAATATCAAAATCTGTTCATCGAAAGTGGCCGTTGGGGACCTCTCCCAAATCAAGAGTATGGAGTTTTATTCTATTATTTTAAACTGTATTTATACCTAGATAGCGATGAAAAAAGCTATTTTTCAGGCGCCATCTTGTTCTGGTGGATTTGGTGCATTTTTAGGCACATGTTAGGTAAGGTGTAGTAAACATGTATATAGAATTATAGTCGTAAATTTTGCTATTTGACTCAGGATTTGTTCTACGACATTTCGTTCTCTCTGGTGACAGAAATGAATAGCTATTTCCTATGGTAATTCGATAACAAACTTTGTGTTTGTGTGGGTGAATTGTTGAAGATCCTACTAAACAGTACATTTTGCAAGTTTAAGCCGAGTGTTTGTAGTTTATTTTACACTGATTTGTCTCCTTAGTTTCAAAGTTCAATGCCCTGAAACTGGATCAGGACGAAGACGTAAGTGACTGATCCAAGCACCACCTGGAAAACAAACTCTGATAAATACTGTAAAACAACGAGCAACACGTATTTGTAGCATTTGTTTGTGGTTCTTACTTACGAACAATATTTATTTCAACAAAAACATCATTTAAACACAACGTTTTATTTTGTAGTTCTGCCATAAACCACAAAGCCACAGTGCTAAATATTATTGTACGTTACCAAAATACAAGGTGATTCACTAGGGGTTACATTCCCAATTTTAAAATAAAACAACTGCTTTGGCAGCAAAATGTGTATATTTTTATAAAACTAATCTTTATAGTTTGACATCTATAGAAAAAGTTATATCATTATTATTACCACCCTGAGCAACCCGGCAGATGAAATTTGCAATCGGCTCTTTTATGATATTTTCCACTAATCGTCTGGTCCTTCCGCAATACTAGCACTTACTGGAGCGATATTTCCAGCCGATCGGCCATTACGAGGCCTATTTTGACGAAGAGGTCTTTTGATATCTAACACTGATCCGATAGTATTAAATTTTTGTCTAAATTTGGATTGCAGCATGTAATGGGTGATTATGAATACCAAAAATATTTTAAATATTTCGATTTTGCTTACTAACAAACCTGACCAAGCTATTTACAAAAGGAACATTTGTGATGTCAAATTTTGTGATAATCAAACAAAGTACTACAGGTAGAGAGAGCTCTCTAGTACGTATATACGAATATGTATCTAGAGTTTTGAAAAAAAAGTGATTTGGAAGTCTGATACGGTGTTCACTTTAAAGGGTCAAATTAAAGTGTGTCTTGTTAACTGGGTGGCGTTAGAACTACAAAGTCCTCTCTACTACTCAACCTTGACCTTTATCTTGCGTTACCGGAAAGTCACTTTAGAATTTGTTGGTCATGACTGCGGGGATCGAACCCACGCCACCTGAGTGATGAGCTCCGCAGTTGCGAGCGATACCAATCCGCCACAGGACCGCTAATTTTATGATCTCGTGCCTGGGTCTTACCTCATTTCTTAGGTCTTATTCCTCACTCCATATCTCATGTTTTCAAAATAAATTCGCTAACAAGTACATTATCCAGAGGTGTTGGTTCAGGGGCGGTGAATCGGACAATGAACTTTGCCGACTGGCGCTGAATATATCCCTCCACCTATCACTGATATACACAGGACCTATCTACTATCTGCAGTCTGCAAGGTCCGTTACTCGTGTTCAGTAAGTTAAAGTGATCGTTTGTGACATCGGGAAAATGCCACTGACCAAGGTGTAATTGTTTTTCTTTGGACATAACTAGCTTAAGGTAAGAATATGTATCGTTTTTCGTTCGTTATTTGTCTCTTTTAGGATGAAAACTGTTTACTAGCAATAACAACTCTATGAGAAACCATTAGCCCCTGCGATCTAAAAGTATTGAAAAATAATGTATCTTTTGTTCCATAGCGTTGAGGCTGCGTAGTATAGGTGGAAAACTGTGTCAATGTAGTATACAAAGGCGTCGTTGACAAACGATTATTTTCAAGTTTAAAGATCTTAAAGAAACATGAATACATTTTATACACTGGTTGGAATGTGTGCCGATTTTCAAACTTAATTTTAATTGCTGAGTATTTCCTTAGAAAATATAATACTTTTAAAACCTAACTAAAGACATTTTTAAATAAACTAACAAATCGGTGTTTCAAACTTAAAATTAAAAGTTTGAAAACGACACCGTTTTGAAAGCTGCAACCATTGGTAAAGAAAAAATCCTGAATACAAAGTTGATGCAAAGATTAAAATTCTATAGTCTCTCTAAAACGTGTAATTTTTATTTTTACGCTTGTAGCTACTTTCATTAGTTATATTTCATTGTATACAACCCTTAGTGCGCACCCTTAACCGTACAAACCTACCTGATATACAAAGCTTCTTGTCAATGTAAAATGATGATAAACCATGAACTGAACCGGTTGACACTTGGTTTGCAGAATAAAGGTGTTTGCCTGAAACGTTCAACATTATTGTTAGTCATCAACATTATTTATAAACTCAATATCAATAAATATTATTATAAAAACTGTGGATGGCTATCTAGCTATATCTGTATGCTTCTAAAACATGCAGCCTGTTTAAAACCAACTATTCATGGCTAATATATCCAACAATTGCACATGTGTAACAATGTAATTAACGGAATGAAAAATATAACTTTCACCAGAAAATTTTCATTTTCATTTATTTTATTGTTTTTTAACTTTACACTGCCATTTCTTCTAATTACTTACTGTCATTTCTCAAACTAAAATTACTGTATTTCTTCGTTACTATCATTTCTTGAACTTACTTTTATTTCTTATGATTGCTTACTGTATGTTCTTATTGCTTACTGGCATTTCTTAAACTACTTACTGTCATTTTTACTTCAGGATTCAAACTTTCAAATTTGTTTTTTAGTAGTAGCAACAGTAGCCGCTGCGTCTCGGAGTTCTGGAAAATATGTACCAATGATATTAATAACAAACCAAGTAATTACAAGTATATTGCAACCCAAATTGCAAGTATTTGCAATTAGACTCTGAAAGCAGTAACAAATTCCTCATACAAATAAAAGGAGCAGTATTATAGTTGAAATATGCATATATATAGCTTGGAAAGGAATCAGTTTTGCTTTGAAAGGTTTACAAAGAAGTTATTGAAATTTCAATATTGATAGAACTTTGTTGGCTTGCAACATCTGTTTAATTTTAAATGTTTCACGGTTTATTTTCCTGGAAAAACAAGGCTATATCGTCCGCGTCTTCGTACATAGTTTAAATCTTTGTTTTAAATCAACCAAAGTCTTGATTATACGGCTACATGAATCTCTATAGTTTAAAACCATACTACACGGTTTGTAGTACTCAATACCTTTACGTTTTGTCTAACTTACCTGGCCACAAATCATGTCACAGTAGGTCGCCATCAACAAGACACAAACGAACAAAAAGCTCAACTGGGCACAGCCAGTAACTCCTCCCACCATGGTGTTATGTCCAAGAACTTTGGAAACAGTTCTCCAATACATGTGGTACAGAATAAATGTTGTTTTCGTCAGGCAGAGGAAACAAAAAACAAACACATCCATACCAAAACATCGGTTTATAACATGGAAAAGCTTGACTGCGGCAAAATGCTTTTGCATCAATACTTCAAGCTGGTGTTGGATTGTTTTACAAGATCTGGTGTGTTGTTTGATTATTTTTGAAATTTCGTGGTTTATCTCTTTAGGGGCAGTGTCAACCAACCACAAATTCACCGTCAAGAGAACAGGAACGATTGTAACAGGGCATGATGATATCCAAAAGACTACGAGCAGTTTCAATCTGTTCTTGGATCGGTCGATTCTGTAGATCGTTAGCCAAATGTGAAACAACATCACGAGGTGTCCCAAGTACTTGATGAATAAAGGTACTTTGACGTTTCCCAAGTCTGTCGCTATCCACGGCTTCTCGTCAAGAGCTTCTGCATTTGTGGATACCGGAACAGTAGAGAGCTGACAACTGTTAGAACATTCTGAGCTATCTCTGAGTACATTAGAACATTCACTTGGAATGTCTGGTTTGGTATAGTATCCCTTGCCGGCCATGTATCGCTGGAACATCAGTACTGCCAACACAGCAAGAGCTATCTGAAGCACTAGAGTTAACATGGTTGCTCCTCTGGAACTCTGGTACTGGGTCAACCTCTTCTCCCCTGGAAAGTAATTCAAATCAACTAGTTTTACTCGTTAAATCTTTGACAGAAATGAAAATATCCTTCAAAATTACTATATAATCTATAATATAAAAAATGAATCGCAAAATGTGTTTGCTAGCGCATAACTCAACAACAGCTTGGACCAATTTGGCCAATTTTTTTATTGACCGTTGAGTTCAAGGATGGTTTTACAGTGAGAAAAATTCGAATAATTGCCAGAAAACCCCTTAAAACAGCCCTTTTCTTTTATACAAACGCTTTATAACTAAAACGTAAACAATTTGAGCTTTATTGATATTTGTTGCCAGCTGATATCTATTTTTATAAAAATATGTACGGTAGAACAAACTGCCACATTACAAATCTTTTTTGATAGGACGAAGTCTGTCAGGTCCATAGTCTTCTATAATATAAAATGAATCGCAAATTTGTTTTGTAAGCATAACTCAACAACGCCTGGACCAATTTGGCCAAATCTTTTTTTTAATGTTCGTTGGAGTTCAAGGGAGGGGTTTTTGAGAAACATTTGAATAATTGCCGGACAACCCAAAACAGCCCTTTTCTTTTTTTATACAAACGTTTTCTAACTACATCGTAAACAATTTGAGCTTTATTCTATTCGTTTGCCAGCTGATATCCCTATTTAACAGACATAAAACATATGTACGGCTAAAGAAAAACAACAAACTGTCAATTTCGATTTGCCGTTGTACATCGTGTTATTTTTTTCATTTTCTACGTTATCTACTGTTTGCTTTTGTTAACTAATACATGAAACAAATTCGTATATCGTGTGTGTGCAGGTGATTAAAAAATCACAGAACAAAAAACTACCACTTACAAGATCTTTTTTGACCGGGACGAATCTGTCGGGTCCACTATTGTTAATATACGTAGACCAAGAGGGCTAGTAATCGGTCGACGATTTTGTTTTGACTTATGAGAATATTGTAACAACAAGCATTTCCTTGAGAGATTGGTGCACTTGGGGTGTCTTCTTGAAGTAAGTTTTTGATTTAAATATGACAATGTGATTTGTGTAGTGACTCTATGGTACAGTTCTTAGAACAACAACTAACTGTGTATCAATTAAACTAAAGGTGGTATTATTTTTTTGAAAATATGTTTTGATGCTTTAGGATTTAAAACATGGAAATTCGGCTCAGCAGGGTCACTAAAACCATTAATGCACTTAATAATAATAATAATCTTTTTATACAATACATTTTCATGTATTAACAATATTTTGTGCGGCCAACTCTTCCCTCCTTTGGTTAAATCTTGTTTATTTTCAATGTTTTAACTTCAAAAAAATCTTCGTGAAGAAAATGTTTTTCATGGTTTAACAATTTTTCAATTTATTCTTCAATATATGAGTTGGTTTTCATTTTTTGATTTGGTCTGGTAAATTGTTTATTACTTTAGTTCAAACTTCATTTGGAAGGAGATTTAAAATAAACTTTGGCCTTTATGTTGAAATTTCTGTAGCCATGTGGTATCTGGTGTTATGTAGCGTAATATAGATAAACAGCAGACTTAAATTTGGAAAAACTTCAATTTCTAGCAAATAATATATCAGATGTTGGTTAAAACGTATTTAATTCAGTGAAATAAGGTTTGCATGATTCTCTGAACGTATTCCTCAATTGTTCAGACAGCTTATTTTTTGTACATAAAAAAAATTCGTTTTAAATTCTTGCTTGGAACACCTCCCCAATGGTGTTCATAAGATAGATGTGGATGTATGAGCACGAAAATACCGTTAGAAAAAAACAGCCACATTGGAGGAATATGTCGCCAAATATCTCAATGCATAAATGTTAGATGACAATTTTGATGATAGAATTTTTTCAATGTGTACTTTCCATGAGATTTTATATTGTAAAGTCAAGGAATTTTGAGTAGTCCATAACTTAAAGGTCCTCTTCTTGAAGTAAGTTTTCTTTTTTAAATGGAAGATGAGATTTATATAGTTACTTTATTGAGTACAGTTGTTAGAACAACAACTAATAATGTATCAATTAAACTAAAGGTGGTATTATTTTTGAAAATATGTCACGATGCTATGGATTTAAAACATGGAAATTCGGCTCAGCAGGGTCACTAAAACCATTAATGCACTTTAGTACAAAGATTTTTCATAAACCCCGATAAAAATTGTAAGAGTGAGTGTCCGAAGAAAATACACCACGTTTCCACCCAACCCCAAACTTTGAAACTGGTAGCAGAAATATTTTGTTTTAAATCACGTTCAAAGATACGCTCTATTCTTAGACTACTTTAGTTAACTTAAAATATGTATTATACTAAAGACAAAGACGTCATCTTTATATAAAATAGTGGACAGACACAGTCAATTAAGGGTGGGAAATTGATGTATAGTTTGAACAGCACAAAAAATTGGATTTGTGGTGTAAATCATCTAAAATACGATTTGCGTAATCTCTAATTTATCGACTTGTTCCTATTAACTAATGAGCTCCTAGATTTATGTTTGGCGTTTTTAGTGAAGCATTCAAAGTCATGAGATTATACTACTTACCTTTGCGGCTTGTATGATTTTTCATGATCGGCACAACTCCAACCCATCTAGAAAGCTTAACAACTTGTTAAAATAGTCCATGTGAACGTATTGTGTCTAGTGCCTGAACTCAGCTCGACGCTATAACAAGACTGGTGTCAATAGCAATCAGAAGATGATTGGATTGCAGGAACCGTTTTCCATTTTTCCCTTGTTAAACCTTCAACATAGTTTTCCTTATGTTTGCTTTCTCAAACAAACCTTGTTTCTTGGCTTATAGAACCAATAGTATCGTAATATTTTCAAGGTGGTCGCCGCTTTCCAGGAAACCATAGCTTTTGGAACCTTGAAAACTAAAGTGGAGGCTTATTTTCGACTCTCCTTGTAATAATAACTTGTGTCCACTGATAAAGTCAACAGACACTATTTTATCACCAAGTGTGATTTTAAGAAACGTGTTCTATGTTATTTAACTCACTGATAACCCTTTAGTTTTATCACCAGTTATTATCAGCTCAATGTTTAGTCAGTCCAGTTGATATCGGTTATTAATAGTCAAGTGTGCTCTCATGGTTGACGATTGATGTGTTTATTCTCAGTATTATGTTGCGTCCGTAATGTTATTGATTGGTTTTCCTTCCCAACACTGTTAAGGTAATTTACTGCAATTCTTATCATGTGACACCATTACTTTTGCTACTTACTTATAGGGTTATTAAGTATAAAATCAGGTGAAAAGAATCCCTGGACTAATCAAAATGTCTGTACAAACTGGAGTGCGTGTATGTAGCACGTACATACAACGTATGACCTGATAAGTTATACACTCATTACGTATAAAAATATCCGTTAGGTGGGTTTTCATAAAACATAATATTATTTCATTGAATTTAATTATAGAAGCCCAACTCAATAAGACTCATGATCACCCGCATTCTATTAGTTTCGATTATAGAAGTTTGGCAAAGAAAGAACGTAGTTTGTTATAGTGACCATGCTGTCACACAAGTGGCACATTTACAGGTATTAATTAATTCCTAGCTAGGTGGAGATTCGGTACATGAGATTGAAGGTTGTTGATCCTAAGTGGCTACAGTAAGATACATCTTAAGGACCCGCCTCAGTGGTCACGGCAGAGAAAGGCTGAATTTGTCCGCTTAAGGAACACATGACACCGCGCACGTAGTAACGGGCTAAACAACGGGCTTTCTTCCTCTGATGGCCTGTCAAACCCTCCGCTTCCAAGGGTTCCAAGAAGGTAGAGATCTCTATGTGAAGGTTTATCTTATGTAAACCGGACATGTTAATTTTGATGGAAAGAGTTTATCTGTATGTGCCTGTGATTAGATCTTTGATAAACCTATTTTTAGCTTATTAAAAAGGTCTTAAAAACTCTCTATATTTAACTTTAACCGTTAGTAGCATGAAAACTAAAACCATTTTGAAAAATGAACTACATGCAAACCTAAAAAATGTGTTTGTCTTTCATGTAAGAGTTGTTTCATCAAAATAGCATTTATACTAAATTTCTCCCTCAAACTTCTACAACAGCGATCAGCTGGGGTGGACCCTTAAATATCGTAATTGTTAGTTTTGTACTGTTATGTTTTATGTTTGATAAAAACAACTAATTCAATAGTTCACTTCGTTTGAACTACCGTATTGTGTTTCTTAATGTTTGTTTCAGAATGCTCGTCGTCGCTTTGCTGCTTTTTATTGTGACTCTGCTTGTTGGGCTCTATTTCCGGTTGCGGAGGCATTACAACTACTGGAAGCACAGAGGGTTGTTTCCATTGATCTCAAGATACCTCTTGGCACTCTTCATCCTCAGTTCTTCGGCAAGGCTGACGCCGGAACAGTCAACAAGAAGTGGTACGATGAATATCACAGAGACAAAGGACCGTATGTCGGAGCTTTCAGAGTTCTTCAACCTACTCTGATGGTCTTCGACCTTGATCTTTGCAAACACATTTTGACCAAAGACTTCAATCATTTCGTGTCAAGGGATTTTATACCCGTGACTCACGAGTATATCTCTAAACATTTATTTGCCTTGGATAGCCAGGAATGGAAAGATATGAGAGTCACCTTAACACCTACATTTACTTCGGGGAAAATTAAAAATATGTTTTTTCTCATGGAAAAATGCACGGAACAACTCTTAGAGGAAACTGATAAGGTGGTTCTGGAAGAAGGCGAGTTCGAAGTTAAAGATCTCATATCGCGGTTTACCACAGATGTTATTGCAACATGTGCCTTTGGTTGGAGGTAAACTCGATAAAACAAAAACAATGAGTTCAACAAGATTGGTCAGCTGATATTTGAACCAAAACGCTCTCTCTCTTCGTTGTTTTCTTGTTACATAAATGTTTTCCAAAGTTTGCGAAATGGATAAAGTTAAACTTTTACAACCAAAAGGTTAGTGACTCTCTGTATAACATTGTGACACAGTAAAGTACAGAGCTGAACACAATGTTACTAGAAACGATTTTATCGATTTACTGTTGAATGTAAAAACAACTAATCCAAATGCTTCTGAACACTCTAACGAGGGAAACCACCATGAGGAAAAGACGACAGGACAGTTGAAAGATTCTTCTAGTGGTAAGTGATTTTAGTTTAACTTAAATCAGCAATATCCTCCTCAGACCTCACGTCATTTACAAGTTACATTACCTTGTCTGTGTAAATTGAGCCTGGGATTGAAGAGATTAGAGAGAAGTGTGAGTGTGGCACCTGGACATGTACAGTGGATATCTAGCTACACTGTATACACGGTACAACATAAATCTGGCAAAATCATCACAAACCAACTACCAGAAAATTGAATTAAGCTATTGACAACTCTTAAATTCTCACTATAAACTTACTGATTGTTCGTTACTTTTTCGGACTTCTTAAATGCGCGCTCTAGTAGGTTTTGGAGCTACGGTGTAAAGGGCCCCACAGTTCATAAGTTCGTGACGATATTATGAATGTCAAATTTTAGTTGAATACAAACTAGACTTACAAATAATGTAGACCGTTGGTAGAATTTCTGATTTTGAAAATTATTTCAGACGTTTTCCATCGTTTTGAGCAAGACAAATATGACGATTTGGGATGTGCAGTCCGACAAAAATATTGATCACAATTTCGTTAACTTGGATTAAACTTAATTTTTAAAAATGTTACAGGACAAGGACGATTTATAAATATCAGTTGTTGAAACATTTCGGCCACAATGTTGCTATGATTGAATACTGTTCAATTGCTGTAACCAGTCTTCTCATAACTCAAAATAAAACTCTTTATTTACATCATATTATATGTCAATTACATTTCGATGCAAGTCAATAAAATACAAATAATTGTTTAGTTTTTTAGATAAAATTAAATGTTTAAAATACAGTAATTTAAAACAGAATACAGGAATATAAAGGCCTTTAAAATTGTATTCAACAAGACCTTCTTCAGATTAGAACCCATAACCCTCGCTTTTTTGGAGCCCTTTTTATACTTGAATCTTGCTAATAATTTTCTCTTATGCTATGAGTAATTTGCATATGGAATCTTTTCATTTAATTAAAACATGCCATACTGTTCTCTAGGTATATGCCTCCTTGTAATACAGGTGGTCTAAGTTATTAGACTGTTTTGTTTTAATATAATTCTTGCAGCATGGCTTTATTTTATATAACACTTTATATAAACACTATTGTTTTATTACTTCATGGGCCTAAAGCCTGTTTTTTTTATGAAAGCATTTTTTGTAAATGATATGTTTTTTCCAACTAGCTATTCCATATTTGAGATGAGGAAATACACAAGATAATAGGTTTAGCTTAATTTCTATGTCTGTAAGCTGTTATATGTTTTATTAGTTTAAATAATACCGTTCAATATAATTTACAAACGAGTAAATCAGTTGGGTTTTGTATTTTGAGTTTTATCTAATTCAGCCCAAAATATGACTAAGTACTTAGTGTTACAAGTTACAAAATGGTAACTTATTTTTAAAGAACTCTCAAGATCTTTTCAAAGCAATCTATTTTCAAAGCAAGATTTAGTTATCTGTCTAAAGACATTGGGGAGCATGAACAAAGCCAATAACATTTGAATACCTTTTGTTCAAGATCACCCTTTGATCTTCAGTTCTACATGTATCCAAAATTACGACCCATTTATAATTTCATTAGCCACCATGTAATCTATCATTGTATTTCCTAGGATTAACCCTGGAGCAGATGACTGCTCAGGCGTTCGTGTTCTTCGCGGCCGGGTTCGAGACCGCGGCCTCCACCACGAGCTTCAGCCTGTACGAACTGGCGCGCAACCCACAGATTCAGGAGCGGCTGCAGAGAGAGATTGACCTCACTGTGGAGAAACACGGGGGCAGGATCACTTACCAGGGCTTGCAGGAGATGACCTTCCTGGACCAAGTCTTAAATGGTGAACATTAAATATCATCTTCGTATGTGTTACAGAGAGACTCATCGAGCGTTTAAGTCAAGGATCAGTTTCGACTAGTAAAAAGGTAAAAGTAAAAGAGGTAAAGGTAAGTTAGTCTTGTTTAACGTTAGGACAACAAAGTCCTCTATACCACTCAACCTTGACTTTTCCCTAGCGTTACCGTTAAATCACTTTACTAACGTAAGTGGTGACTGCGGGGATAAAACCCGTGCCAGCGGAGGAATATGCTCCGGAATCGCGCACGATTCCAACCCGCCACGGGTTCGCCTCGAGTAGAAGAAAGTAGAACGTAAAAATAAAGCAAGTAAAAGTAAAACTGTTGAAAAAAAGAAAATGGAGGGACTTTAAAATAATTTTTTACTTTTAAAGCACAAATAGGGGTTTGAGTTATTGGACGCCACAACTTTGACTAGTCCCCTTGCAGTGTTAGCTCAACTCGCAAGGTTAAAACAGCGTCAACAAACATCGCTTTCCACCACAACCTCTATCTGACAACTGATATCTGTATTTCAGAGACTCTGCGTATGTACGCCTCTCTGCCACTACTGACACGTGTGTGTACCGAGACTTACCACCTGCCTGGGACTCACCTGGTCCTGGAGAAGGGGTGAGGGTTAACATCCCCGTGTACGCCTTCCACCACGACCCTACACTCTTCCCCGAGCCATCCACCTTCCACCCGGACCGCTTCTCTGAGCTCAACTCCAAGGGGAGGCACCCGTACGCCTTCCTGCCCTTCGGCGAAGGTCCCAGAATGTGCATCGGTAAGGGTTTTCTTACTCAGACCTAAATTGAGTATAGCTTTTCTTTCAAGTTCGAGTCTTTCGGTTTTAAGTAGATCATTAAAAGTATCAACTTAAGACATTGGGGAGCATGAACTAAGCCAATAACATTTGAATACCTTTTGTTTAAGGTGATCGTAAAAGTAGATCGTAAAAGCAAAAGCACTTTTAGTTGATAAAGTATCTCTTCCCGATTTAAAATGTTCTTTAATAGAAGAAATCGATAAATAATTAAATAACGTGGTCGAAGTGGTATAAATGTATTTGACTCGTCATTCCAAATTGGATATTACAAACCTGCACTAACACAGTTAATTCTAGATTTCCAAATATTACCAAACAAGATCCGTGTCTCGCTTATAAATTTGGAGTCCTTTAATCCTATCTCAATAATGGTGGGTGTTATGGATGTCATTTTAAACATTCATTTGGCCAAAAATTTAACAAAGCCAGTCCCTCAAACAGTTGTTTTAATCGTTTGATTAATTCAAGCTTTTTCGATTTGACTCACCACAAACTAGTCGACCACTAGAATTGTAAACGTTTTCAAACAAGACAAAACATGATTTATCAAAGGTAAACTTATGGATATGGAACCAATGATGATGCAACCCTTCAAATAACAAACTGACATGGACCGATGACTGCTTAAACATTTTGAACTTTAAAACTAATTTGACATTTCATGCTATGAACTGAAGAACTGAAGAATGTTGTGGGTTTAATCACAACATGAAAATAATAAATCAAATAAACGAACCTAAGCACGTTTGTGTCGAAATGAAAGCCACGAAACCCAAAACAATAAATTATAAATAGTGCAATTAACAATACACACTAATTAAAACGTAATCATTAACACTATAATGCATTCTACAACTATAAACCATTCGTATCAAGTAAAATCCAATCCTGGCACGAATCCTTTTTAATACATAATATATCAATCTCTATACTATGCTCGAAGCTCGAACGGCGTGATCACTGACTCACTCACTGACATAAATATTTGGGTACTTCCAGATGAGATAGAAATTTGAAATTTTGTAGGGTTGGTCTTGGCCTGTAACCAACTGGAAAATTCCAAAACCAGAATTTCAAATTGGGGCCCGTTTGGGGGGTTTAAAAAATAGTGGAAATCCGGGTATGTAGAGGTGTACTGTTTTGACCGTAGAGCCTAAAAGAGTGGTCAGATCTTAAATTTGACGAAGAATTGTTCTGTGAAATTAAATTGTCAACAAGGAAAATTCCAAAAAATCAGAATTTCAAGTTTGGGGGCCGTTTTGGGGGGTTTAAAATAGCGCGAAATGCGAGTATGTAGAGGTGTACTATTTTGATCGTAGAGCCTAAACAAGTAGTCGGATCTTAAATTTGACGAAAAAAGGCCTTGTGAAATTAAGTTATCAACAACTTTTGTTTTCAACACTTTTTCTATCTTCAACGGGGAAAATGATACTACGCCTTAAAATTGATCTGAAAAAACCACATTTTCTGTGTGTTTGGCTATTGTATCAGCTAAAAATCTATTAGTTTCCTCTTATAAAATCAATTAAGTTCAGAGAATTAAATTGAAACACAAGAAAATTGAAACTAGGTATAACAAAATTCTAAATAGTGTGACGAATTCCAATAAGAATAATATTTATAATTGATCTTTGGATAACTATCGCTCTTAAACCGTAGGTTTATTGATTAAAAAATATTGCAAGTATACAATTTTTTTACAATTCTGTACTATTTATCAACACTTTCTATTGTATAGTTAGTAGGTTAACGGGATTTTGAAAGTGTTTGTTTATTTGGTAAGTTCAGGAAGTTTTGGTTTATTTAAAATATAACTGCGGTTTCTTCCATGCGGCATTCCCTCTACGAATCTTTACAATATCCACTTCTTTAGTCTCTTGGTACGCCTAGCTGGAATGTCGGTATCACTGACAATGAAGGTAGAAAATAGTTACAAAATGTTTACCGCCGGCTTTTATTGGGTGACAGGACACCCAGCTGGGCCGACTGTCGGCGAAATGGTTAGTGATATGCATTGCCGAGGATCAAAGGAAAGACAGAGATTTATAAGCAATATTCAACAAGAAATATAAGTGAATGATTGCGAACTGATGCATTAACTGAGCTTCTGGGAAACTTACCTACAAACGATCGCCAGAAGGCTGTCAGAGTGGTCACAACTCTGATGAAACCATTCAAGGTGAAGGTTTCAGGCTCGGTTCCTGATCGTATACCCCTTTCACCAAATTCTCAGCGTTATAACAACTAAGTATATTGACGCAATGCCTGTGGCCAGGATGGGAAAACCTTCCTACTTCGTTACCGTTACCTAGGATTTAAAGTGGCCGGAAATATTTGAGTCAACCCCTCGGAACTTAATTGTCTTACATTCTGTTAAGTCGTTTTAGATTGAGACTCGCTCCACACTCACATTTTTTTTTTATTGTAGAATGAAGAAGATCTATGCAAAATGTAGACATTGACAAGGTCGTTCGTGCATATATACCGACGCTGAGGAGGCCTACAGACTATAG
>CM032062.1:66989226-67040185 GCA_018831715.1 Matsumurasca onukii | reverse complement strand
TTAAATACACACACATAGTAAAACATTAACAGAGAATAAACTTGTATCATTTTATGAGGAGTTGACTCAGATATTTAATTCTGTTCCTACTATTATATCAGTGTATAACTGTGAACTATAGTTAATTGATTTAATTTGAATGCAATGCATAGTGCCCAGGTAGTCGTTGCCAACATAACAGAGATAATCATGTCATCAAATGCTGAGGTGATTGGTTTAAAGTTGTGTTGCACACTGCAGCCACACAATATTGCTCTGTCAGACACAATGTGTTTGTGGTCTAAGTTCATTTGCTGACATTGAGCAGATATACAGATTGCGTAGGTTTCAAGCTAATTAACTAACAATCAGTAGTTTGAGTAGCGAGCTCAAGTAGCAAATCGTTCTTTAGTATAGTAGATTGGAATCGTACGCGACTCAGGAGCTCATCACTCTGGTGGCGCGGGTTCGATCCCCACAGTCACCGCTTACAATTTGTAATGTATTTGACGCTAGAGCGAGGTTGAGTGGTAGAGAGGACTTTTTAGTCCTAACTTCGCCTCGTTAAACAAGACAAACTTTACCTTTATATTATGATGATTGAAATGATTGCTAAGATTCAAATAATCATAATGTGTAGGAAATCATCGGAACGCTGATGTAAGAAATTCTCTGAAAAAAAGGCAAAGGGTAAGAGCTTAAGGTAGTAGAGCTTAAGGAGCACGTCAGAGTACTTCCACCTGAATGGGCAGTTAGAGCAAGAGAAGGTCCACATATTGTCACATTCAGTACTTTGTAAAGTGCACAAATCCAAAACTCATCGTCAATAACCACAAATAAATATTTTTATACATCTTCTATAAAACGTTTTGTTGTTGGCTTTGAGACTTCGCAACGCGATATCAGGATGTTTAAGTCTCCACCCTTATGGTAGTAAATATTGAAAAGACGGGATTTTTGGAGAGTTACGTCTGTATCGAAGAGTTTAAAGATATCCTCGTTGATCAGTGGTATCACATTTAGATATTTCTTCACAGTATAATAACGAGTTTATTTATCGTATAACATCAATAAAAAAATTAAAAGTATGTAACATTTTAAAATATAAATAAACATTTCAAAAATTGTGTATTATAAACATAGTTCTAGACTTGTTTACGAGTCATTAATCCACCTAAAAACAAACAATATAACTAGTCATTAAACCACTAACTAACAAACTATTCATAAGACGCGTAAAATAACTACTTAAGATATATTTTTACCGTATTGATGGTAACCGTAGGACTATATATGAACCAAGAATAATAAGTAGTTTGATTAACAAAATACCCTGGACCGAATTTGCCAGCAAACTTTACAGAAGCGTTAATACAGTTTAACTCCCATAAAAAAATAATATTTGTTTGTACACATTTATTAGTGGAAGTATAGTAGAACCATTAAAATCAAAACAGGCCATAACTAACGTGATGTTAGTTATTGTCAAGGCTCTTACATAGCTTAAGCACAGAAGAAAAAGTAAATGTCTTGTCTATACGTTTACAAGTTAAAAGGAACATACTTGGTAATTATATACAGTTTACAAACACCCATACTCTAGAGACGACCACCTATATAAAAGCAAAGGTAAGAGACAATCACCAATATAAAATCAAAGGACCTTAAAATGAAAAAAAAAACGGCAATTCTTCCGCATTGTTGGTTTGATTTGAAATACGTCCATTAGAAACCATTCATAAACCAGGCCTACACGTACACGTAGCTAAGCGCTAAAGCGCCGCTTCCAAGAGTGAATCGAATTTCCTTTGCAATTCGTTACTCTTATTCGCTCCATTCACAGCCTCGCTTTGGCCTTCAGCCTCAGACTTACGTAGTCTTTTACTGCAGGTCTTATTACATATTGTGAAGATAAAACGTATTTTAAAATGTATTGAAATCGGATTACTAATAACGCTGTTATAGCGAAAAAACTTTTGCCGCCATTTTTAAACGACTAGATGAATTTTCATACTTTCTGACCTACATCAAAATCGGATGAAATGTACTGTTTAAATCATTGAAACCACTTTTTTGACCAAAATTACCCCCAAATACGGGGTTCCGGTAGTTTGCACGATAACGAACTTGACCAAGATATTTACAAATGGAACATTTGGGGACCTGTAGAGAGTGCACACATATATACATGTGTATATAAGTCTTGTAAAATGCTCAAAACGTTCTGGGGATCATCCATCGGTACTCATTTCACGGTCTCGATGATAATGACCGGGGTCCGGTCATTTCAATGACCGATGATTTCACGGTCAGCTCAATAAGTCTGGATCTTAACAGCTGACCGCATGAATATCTCATTTTTTCAAAGGAACTCCGATAAAAATGCTGACTATCAATAACCATTACCGTAAAGTTAACTCACAAAACAATAGTTTTAGAGTGATTCAACAATTGAGCGATGGAAACTCAGATAGAACGGGAACATGAATGCATGGTTTACCTCAGTACATTAGGAGATCACCTGACTTGACATCATAATTCTCGTCAACCCTTGCCACCCCCTCCACTACCCTCCATGTGTGTTAGAGTGAGAGGCAACTAAACATATTTTGTCTAAACAGTGCAAATTTCAGATCTTGAAACAAGATTGCTAATGTGCCATGGAGGAATGTGATAATGCCGCAGTAACACAAAACGTTAATTACTGCAGTAATATTCAATCTAGGTTCAACCAACCATTTTGTGCAGTTTAGTCGGAAACAACGGTGGCCAACAACGGTTTCAACTTTCATTTACTTTCGCGTTGAAATACTATAACGTTATCTGTGCTACAACTGTGTGCTGTCCCGTGTGTTGCAATTCACCCAGAGGGATTCTCTTACTTAGGGAGAGATACATTTGCCCTGGGCTAGTTAGTAAACAATTAGGATTAGCATGCTAGAGGCCAAGCACAATCTACAGAGAGCCCTTGAGTAGATACGAGGCATGTAAGCTACATGTTGCTCCAATCGATTATGCCCCCATCAAGCTGTGTCTATGGTAAACCAGGTACATTCTTGAATATACCTAATTTGGTGATGTATGAGGGTAGAGACTGTGAGTTTTTTATGTAGCTAGATTTAATTTTTTTATTCGACAATCTAGTGACTACAATCTGAGTTTAAGGGAGTTACGCTGCTATGTATACAAACTGTTGTGGCCAGATATCTAAATATCTCTTTAGTTTTCAAAACCAATTTCACATTAAATTAAAAGTACTTATTGTTTTACTTCTGGAGATTTTTATAGATTCCAGTCACTGGTTAGTTTTAAATACGTCCTGTAAAACCGTTGAAATCCTTCACTTAGCTCTAAATAAAAACCACCAGGCACCAGTTACGTTTAAAATAAAGTCCTTGTGGTTATTTACTACGAGCGTCACTACTTGTTTTTCATTTCAAATGGTAAAGAAGGGGTGGACTTTGAGAACACATTAACACTTTGTATAAATAGAAGACTCAACACTTAAATTCACTGTACAAAGTGTCTTTGAATATTTAAGCTATATCCAAAAGTGATGTTAACCGGGTTTTAGACCGTAATCCATATTTTCCTTCTTGCATACTGTGACAAGAATGAAGAGTATTCTGAAACTAACTACCGATAGTTCGGCTTGAACTTCAACTATGAAACAGTTTATGACACGTAGTGTAGCTTCAGTTTCAACGTAAAACTTCAAACTTCCTCCATCACGTTTCTCGGAGACGTGATGGCTCAAATTAACGGTAAAACTCTTTATATACAACTCTTCTTTGCGATACAGTACATGTCATCATTCGAGGAAAAAACTATAACATTTATTAGCCGTTTATTATGTAAAACTAATTATATTGATTTTGTACCCAACTTTATACATTGTAGCATTTATATCACAACGTTTACGTATTATAAAAATATAACATTTTCTTTGTCAATACCATTTAATAAAAAAAACTAACATATATAATTTAATTATTTGTGGTATTTTTATACTATTTTGAAAATTTCATAAGAAGCTGTTTCCAGACGAATGATTTAATTTATTTTAAAATAAAACTTATCATTTTGCACCTAAAAGGCATTATTACATGTTTATTGGTCTAACAAAAGTTTAAACATTAGTAGTTAATATTTAAGCTCATTAAATATTAATATGTAATTACCTAAACCACACAAAGCTATTTCAATGGTATGATGTTGAGCTATGGTAGACTGTACCTTTACGGTTTACTCAATATAGAGTCACATAATGTGGGTCAACGGTACACAGCTGGAGGCCCTTTTATTACAAGCCACTAATGTCCTTTGAGCTACAAGAACCCTCTCCTTGTCGTAGTGAATAGTATTGCAATATCGTATTGACAAAACTGATAATGTCAGGTAAATGTACATGAAATATAAAACAGGCTGATCTAACGTATGCTAATGAAATGTACATTCAAAACAACAAAGCCAAACTTTACGATAAATCCAACGTTTAAATTAGTTTATTCTAAGTTAAGTTAGGGGCTACTATTGATTGAAGCTGACACTAAAGTTTTAATTACTTGCATTCTTTGTGGACCAATTTATTGTTGCTCGGAACAATAAGAAAGACAACAAGACTTGTAATTATTGTTGAAAACAATAACAACTCGTGTCAATCATCTCGCCTCTCCAACAAATTAAACACTCTGCTGGATTAATTGATCTCAGTTTTTCTGCGGACCTTTTCAGTTATTATAATACAAGTAGCCTAACCAAAAAAAAAAGATACACGTTCTTACTCAAACAATTAACTACTAGTGTCATATTCCCCCAGGTAATTTGGAATTTACTTGAGACTGATAGCCTTGCACTAGTGGCGGTCTTAGATGGCTGTCTCAAATCTGAAAGTTCAAATTTACGCAAATGGACTTTGCTTGTATCGGATCAATATTTACTGTGAATATTTCAATACTTTGTAAAGAGCTCACAAAACCGTTCGAATTTAAGAGATAAAACATTATTGGCTGTAACTTAAAGGACCGTACGCTTCTTTTCTAGTGATTCATGAATACCTTTGAACTACTTTCGGAGCCTTTTCTGTGTAAAGTTGTGAGTAGAGCAATATTCTGAATATTATAATTCAAAACCAAAATCAAACAGTTGATTGCCATTAGATACATAAAAGTGCCTACATTGGCCAAGGGGACAATGTAAAGTGTCCTAACAGCTCATATTGAATATTTATGCAAATACTATATTATAAATAAATATATAAATAATGCAAATATATATCATGAACTCCTTAAAGACGTATGGTACGTTTCTAAATAATATCTAGGCTAAACAATATAGCGTCCAACATTATTTAACCACTATCCAACAGCACTGAAACAATTGAAATAAAACCATGCCGATACGCAGCTAAGCGCTAATGCACCGCTGACGTGAGTGAAGGAATCTCCCGTTACCATGGGAGCTACGAGGCTGTTCGCTCACAGCTCAAAGACTAGCTTGGCCTCTGCTTTCAAAACGATTTTCATAATATTTTTAATATATTGATAGTTACTATCATAATGTTTCCACTACATAGTTCTTAACGGTCCCATCTTCACTACCACCTGGTAGTGCACATAAAAACATAGAAGAACACTGATGGTAGCTCCATCTAGGATTGTCGAGAATGATGAAACACGTTAAAGTACATGGTGACGAATATAACACAAAAACAACACAGAAGAAAACTAACGAACTGTACAAGTATTCATACGCGTCACGACCACGACTGGTAGTTGACAGACTAACATGGTCTGTTAAATTAAACAGTTTACCTAAACGATGTTTTGACACTGAAAATTAAAATACTTTAACCTTGCTTTGGCACATTTAAAGGGACTCGTGGCGTGGTCCTGTAATCCAGCTTCGTGGAGGTCAGGTTTTGAGGATGATATAGGTCTAAAGCGGCTCAGATAGTATCAGTGATCATCTGATGATACCCGCATCAACCCCACCATCGTTTAGACATATCAGACCATCACCTGCGTGGTTCGGAAGTCACGTTGCCGTTGGTCCTTGTATTTCCATTGGTCATTAATTAATGAACCATTCTAAGGAAGAGTCAATAGTTTGTAAAACTACACCTCATAACTCATTACTACCACTCATCACACTCACCTTCACCTCACATTTGCCTGCTACTAAAAAATACCCTCATGAGAGTGGTCGGCATCTCAAAAGTGATTTAGTTAATTAATTTGTAAAGCTATTTGTTGAAAAATACATAAATGCATAATCAAGTGCTTTATAATCCAAAATTATCAAAAACGTAACGGAACTAGATCGTCTAATATTACGGGTAAAATAACTCATGCGGCTTTTACGGTCAATTTCCTGTGATAAAGCTCATAACACAGCAACTGGCCATTAAAGCTGTCGAACTGAAAAGGCCAAACAAGAGGTTTTCATTAAACCCCTCTCAACACAATTGTAGAGCCGAAACTCAACATGTGCACAATATTAGTTTCAGTTCATAGCCACAACACATAATTACTGGCATAATCTGCAATCTAAATGCAACTCCTCTTCACGTGGTGGTTTGTATGGTAATGTTCCTATAAATCGTAACATTTCTAAAACATAAAACATGTTATTGTTGTATTTTGGTTGAATCCCAGTTGATTCACATAAGATACGTCGCAAAAGAATTAGTTGTATAGAAATAAGATAGTTCCATTTACAATAAATCAATGACACATTAGGATTATGTATTGTAAGCCTCTCATCAGTCATTAGCAGTCATTAGCTTGCAGCAATCCGTGCGTGACTGATTCTAATCCTCTCAGCATTACTCTATAGTTCATATATTGATATTTCAGTAGTTATCACTCAAGTAACTACAAGTTTATTATCTTTGGTCAGATCGGAGAACTAGCTGAAAATAAATTGAGACAGTTTTAGATACGCAGGCTTAATTTAATTTACTCATTGGTGGTATGGTGTAATGCAGCTGCCATTTATAACAACGATCCATTGACAACGGATAGAAACCTGAGGGGTTTCCCCCTCCTAACAAAGAATAACATGAGTTAAACAGGTAAACTTGATACCCACGCTAAGCAACGACTGGTAAAAATCATGTATGGTGTTTAATCCTTTACAGCTTGATTTGCAGGCGAAAGCAATAACTATTTGAACTTATATTAACTCTCTAGGCTTTTCCTAGAAGACGAACACTATCAATCAAGGATGCGATCAGACTAAGGGAGGAGGATGAAGATTTGTGAGGCGGACGTGGAGACTTGGAGTGAACATTGATCTTGCACAACCACACGCCTTCTCTCAGGATCTAACTCACTTGTAATCTAACACGGTTCTGCTCAGTTGAAAGCAGTTCAAAGTTATAAGGATAAAGAAAAACATGCAAGCAACATGAGAGCTGGAGACCTTGTGAAGAGGTTACATTGGTAGACATTGGTCAGGGTAAGTAAACAAAACGTTTCCAACCTTTAAAGAATAGACGTTAAATATAAGGTTGAGTTTGAGTTAATCTACTTAAAATAACACTGTAATCAAGTGTTTACAAGGAACTTTCAATCATCAACTTAACTTTAGACAATATAAGGTTGAGTTTGCACTCCATTAAATAATCACAAGGATTTTTATTATAACACAACGATTTTATTATCTGATTAACCTTTTGTTCTATCTTTTGAGGCACGAACCATGAAACTAACATTTGTTTTGTGTTGTATAGTTTTCAACAAAATGAATAAACATTTATCTTTCATTCATGGAAGAGCATTTAGCATTTATCTTCCAAAACAGAGGACATAAAATGTAATTTATTAGTTCGTGCAAGAGCTGTTCAAATTGACGACCTTGGACACGGTAGCATAACCGGAAAGACTTATCGTTGATAAAAGAGATGTCCAAACGAATTTAACAAACTCCTCAATCAAAATAATGTAGTTAGTTCCATTGTTGTTGCGTTTGCTGACTGGAGGAACGCATGGAAGGCATAAGCCGGTAAGACAGAAATTACAATTACTTCGTTATTTCTCATTCGACTTTCAAAAGTTTATACATTTTTGGAAAGGAAAATAAATACACTAAAATAATTGTACCTTATAGTTTGTTGTAACATTACGCGTTATTGAGTTATTTTAATTTGAAACCTTTAAACGGCCGCCATTTTAAAATTTGAACATTAAATTAAATAATAATGTTTTCCTAGTTGAAAAATGGCATTTTAAGTTTTTAACCAAAGTTTAGTGAAAATCGGTGCAATATTTTTGTGTTCATAATTGTTTTAGTAAAAAACACGTCCACACAGACAGACGGACAACGAAGCGCCGGAGTCGCCTGTTTATATGGTACAATGTTATTGTTTTGACCCAAGAAAAATGTCTACAAAGTATGTCTAGAGAGTTCACCGACACCCTGTATATGACAATGACCATGCTTTCCACAAGTATGTAACAGTAGTAATAAGTAGGTAACATTGTCAAAAGATTATGCTCAACTGTTATAAATATGCCATTTACAGATCGTTTGGTACTCATAGACAGGAGCTAGTTCAGCGTCTGAGAGTACCGACCAAAAAAATGGAGTTTTCGTTTTTGTTACGAATTAGGAATTAGAGAATACCATGGATCCAATGTTGGAATCTGTGTTTTCTCTTCTGTTGGTGATACCAATAATAAAAGAAAATTATCTTTGTATAAGGTTTTGCGGTAACATTATTGTAGTAAATTACCAAAACCACAATAAAATCTAACAGGTTATCAACATTACAGTTTCCTATACTGCAACATTTTACAAGGAAATGCGAGTACTTACTGTTACTTCAATGTTGGGAGAGCTTGAGAAATGGGGGGACGAGATAAGTAACTGTACTCTGGAGACTTGGTTTCTGAATATGACATAGAGCTTTGTGTTATCTCATAGCTTCCGACATCTTGTAATTTCATTTTCTAATAGAACAAAAAACACTTTATCACAAATTTTAACAAAACATTTATATTTGTTTTATTGCAAACTTACAAAGATGATGAAAACATTTTACCCTTTTGAACTTAACATTAAGATCACTAAACATTGTGTACACACTTATTTTACTTTTATATACAAGTTTTGTAATTGTAGGTAAGTACTTGAAAACTTTACAACAAAACTTAATCAGGCTGTTTCTCTTAAAATAATTCGACATTTATATAATTGTAACAATTCATCAGCGATAAGTTAACTGGTATTTTATCTCGTTTGGGATTTGCTGGATAACTGAATCATTAATTTCAATCGCAACTTTTGCATGACTAGTTCATCTATTAACTTATTTATCTTAATAGTTAAAGCTAATAGGTTAATACTCTTTATCATGTCGAACTACTTGTATTATAATATATATATATATATATGAATGGATCCCTGGAATCTAGGGTTAAAATATATGCGTATATAAAAACAGTGTGAAATATGACAGCCACATTAAACACTAATTGTTATTAGAAGCATTCAACTTATCTAGCCTTCTATAACGTGTAACACCTCAGAGCTGCCAAGATTTTGTATAAACTGTGTTGTGAATATTTTCAGACGCCGGAGTATGTAAATGACTTGCAAGTCAGATAAAGCGGCTTAGTTCAGTAATGAAGTTCTATAGACCATCCGAGCCTTCTTTACTTCTACACAGTTTAACAAATATTTCTTGGCTTTAAATTAAACTATTGTGACAAGTGTAGTGGTAATAAAACCCCATTAAAATGCCTGTTTCTGGAATAGTGTTAATAAAATCAACTAATTTTGCAACCTCTTGATTTATAAAGCAGTTTTTATGACAAACTTTTACGGTTTGCTAAAACACACATGCATGTATTATAAAAACTAACTTTAAGTTGTTCCATGACAACATTGCTTCCAACACCATATTACCTGGCTTCGCTGAACCAGTAAAGGAACTTAGGTTTACTGGTTAACTCACATGAAGTGCCATTAGTTTGATGTAAACTTGAGCCGTAAATAACAGTTTACCTTAACATAACCTGCATTTAGTACGCGTGTGCAGGTTGTATCACTACGTTGTTTTGTATTGTATGTTAGGTTTTACGTACTGCAATGTACGTTGTAACACCCTGATTTAAATTAATAATTATAAGTTATTGTTCGAGGTGTACATAAAATTTGGAAGATATAGATTTTCTTAATAGGATGTTAAGATGCTTTTCTTTAAAATGAAACTCTTCATATTCTTGAACGTTGATTTTAATATTTCTAATGGTCATATCTTGAGCCCTAAAATAAAAACATTTTGCAATTAGAAACAGTAATACATCGCCTGAAGGGCCAAAGCTATAGAAAGAGAATGATACAGAAGCGTAAAAACTTAGATAGAAATAGTTAAATAAAATTACCACTTACCCAAGGGGTAACAGATCACCGAAGAACAAGAAATGGACGAGCGGTCCTAAAGTTGGTTTATATATGTGCGAAACAAGGCGTTCTGATTGGTCGAGAAGTAAGACTGCACATGTACTTGTTCGACCAATCAGAGAATTTTAAAATTTGCAAGCTCCAACATAGCCAAGCTGAGTGAACTACTGATTAAAATAACGGTTTCTACATGATTTGAAAAATTTAAAACTTTGGAAATTAAATTATTGACTATTGTTCCATTCTCTCTCTAGACATATTTTTCATTACAAAATAATCCTTTACTCTTTCTTTGATTAACAAAAATAAGAAATTTAAATAAGTTAAAACAAATACGCTACAACGTATTATCACGACTGTTAACTTCAGCCCTCAGTGATTTTGTAGCTTATATAGTCCTTCCTGTATGAACACATCTTCAGGCATACAGGGATCATATAATACCATGGGAAGTCGTCAACGCAGGTTAAACACATTTATGATACATTTAAATTACATAACTTTGCTCTAAAACAGTTGCTTTAGACACATGTATTGGCATGATTTAATTACCCAAGAAATAAAGATATGTTTTGATGATCCTTTACTCTCTAGAGAAAAAAGGTCCTTTTTGTGGCTTGGGCTGTTACAACGAGTTTGATTTGAGTTTTAACGCTGACTTAAAAACAGCAGTTTCTTAAAAAGAATCTAAATCAAAACGCTGAGTTCAAAACAATGTTTACTTACATTCAGTAACTCGTACAATATTGGTAACATTCATTTAACATTTACATATCAGTATTATCTGATTTATGACAAAAGTATCGTTCATCACTCATCTCAAAAGTGGTAATTTGATCCTCTGTCATTTAACGTCCGAGGGTGCCAGGGACGTTAACTTGAGCTCGTGTCAAAAAGCGCCACTTTAGGACCTATCGATGAACTATACTATATTCTTTCATATTCACCGTGTTCAAAACCGTGCGTTTGTTTTCTTTATTGTCCTATATTCCAAGGTGCAACAATGGCTCTGTATAAGGTTTCTACTGTAGAACCCCAGTGCACAGAGACAGAGTGGAATGAACACGTTGGAATAAGTCTGGCTTTGAAGTGTATCACACAGCTTTGTATAGTCTACTTTACAAAGTGCGATGTATTCAAACCCATCTCCTTCTCTCTTTGTTGGACTGAATACACGCAGAATTCAGTTGAATCCGAGGTTGTTCTTGGTGTGCTTGACACAGTTCTGCTGCATTAGAAATCGAAAACTATTTCCTGGAAGCTTTTAGATGGATTAATACATTGACCGTGGCCTGTTTTACTATATTTGTCTTGAATATGCACAACGATCCTAAAATCTTTTAATGTCAAAGGGCTGTGCACCGAATTACTAAACTTCACATATCACATTATCAGAATTTTTTAGACGATAAAAGTATTTAGATATCAAAACATATTACTACTTTTATGTTTTAAGTCCGAAAACCCCTCGTTCTATTTTTTCTTTCGAAATATCACAAAGATACTAACAAGTAGTGTTCCATGACACAGCAGACTCGATGCAGTCTAGACCTAGCAAACCTAGTACATTCCCTTGTTATTGCATTCCTTGTGTCCCTCATAAAGAAGGAAGGTATGTAGTATGAGGAAGTAAAATGAGGTAAACAGCCAAGATGTTTTTCATATCTTAACAATCGTCTTTCTGTTAATATTAGTAGCCTCAAACTTGTATATTTCAGGAAAAGGATTAATGAAACAATGTTTTATATGATTTTGTATAACAATATAAACAATTAAATTAGACTCAAATATATGTTTAGAATAAAACGTATACCTTTAATACGTTTAACCAATATGTAATGTCGAAAAGGGTATAATTACATTATTGTTCAATATTGAGATAACAGTTGCTTTTGCTTGTAAATATTGTTATTTCAATTAGGACTACTTTTTTAACTTTGAATATTATTGTAACAGTAATGCGTTTTAGCACACATTCCAATAGTTTTATCTTATGAAGCAAAGCTATAACTGATAATATGGGATTTTAAAAGGTACCTGGTACACATTTGCGTTTTATAAAACAAAGTTATTGTTTAGTGCAGATCATGTTGGTAACAACTTAAACACTCAACTCATGTATGTTCAATTTATACACTTGCAATTATCAAACTGGTTGTAGTTAAATCCTACGGAGAAGTAGCAACTTTCAAATTAAGCTCATATAAATGTCTTGTAGCTGAGGTAAAGCAACCACATGTACAAAGTGTTCTACTGTATCTTAGTAGGCTATTTGTGTATTGATGAAAGGTGCAGAGGGGGGAGGGTATGAGGATATATGATCAAAGCGTATACGTGTAGAACTGCCTTCTCGGCAGATTGCTCTTACAAACGAATATGTCACCATTTAAATACAGTATTAAACACGTTACCATATAAATGTATTACATTTGAAACATTATGCATTTATACTTGCATTGTTTTTATAAATATTTACTCAATTATCTCCAACCAGAATTTGTTACTACTAGAAAATTAAATGTACTTTATCATTTTAAAAATTTATTGAGATTGTTGAGAAAAATTGAAATAAGATGAGCGGCAATTTAAAAGGTATATACCTGTACTTCCATCTGCTCCACCAATACAGTCATATTGCAATAATCCATTATGTGACAGTACTCCAAAATATACGAGGAGTAAACAACAAATTCATAAAACAATACTATTTTCATAATTTTTCTTTATGGCAAATGCATTGATGTCCAAACTCAATACACTATGCAAATACATATCGTCTCGTTTCTAAGACAAATGTGAACTATCATTTCATAAGATTAGTCTTTGTTACTATACGTATATGAGAAATATTGTTTTACAACGTCAAAATTATAATGTTTATATCATTATAATAATAAGACAAAAGCTTGACGGACAAAATTTGAATACTGACCAACCAAAGAGCTTATAGCTCATCCCCAGTGTTTTGATCACTACTATTGTATGGATATGTATTTGTGCTAATCTTAATGCTTTAAATGTATGTCGACCAACACCGTCTTTCACTGTTTGTTTTAAATTATTTGTTGTGCATAACTGTATATTTTATAGCCGTCCTAAAGTGCAAATCAATTTAATCCTAGAACTTCTCAACCATGAAAATGGCGCTCAAGTCTTCACTAACTGAGAACCACACTACCTGGCTCCAGAGAGGGTTTGAACTATAAATTATAAATGCAAACAGTTCGTGAGAAGGAGTAAAGTTATTTTAAAAGGGATAAAATCTCTGTAGGTATAATTAATTTCAGTAAAGTCCAGGTGAGATGAAGAATGGACTCACCGGGAGCCTCTTTCAAAACCACGCTGCATGAAGGTTTCCACTTCATAAACCTGCTTTCACCGCACAGAATCTATTGAAAACTTGGTTCTAAATGCTAGAAATAGTTAATAGTTCTGGCTTAGTGCACTACTGTATAACCTAAATTTTAAACAGAGTTTATTTTTTCATTTAATTGTTAAGAGCAGAGCTTGAACTTCTTTTGTTTTTGTATAATGATGTAACCACAAGATGGATTCATTACTCTTGAGACCGTATTTTTCTTTAAGTAGTATTGTTAAGAAGATTTAGTATTACTGGACAGTCTGGGATTATTGTGTTGTATGTTTATATGTATTGGATTTGTAAAACACTAAGAAAATATACGGCTCATTCTTTCTTTCTTTCTTATCACAATTTGTGTATGGGGATGACGAGTGAATAATATAAGAGTTAATTTCTACATCACGGAATGGTTTACTTCACAAAAACTACTAACGTTCCAGAATGAAACGTAGCTCTCAATACTATAAACAGTGGTCACTCGTGTTTCTTACTGTTGAAGTTAATGGTGTTGGTTTAGACAAACTCAGAACTTGCAAAATAAATAATGGGTTGCCATCCATTGTTATTGTGTTGGCATTGTTCTGTGCTTCTCTATCAGCCTAGAGCGGTTGAAATGATGAATGCAGTCGTCTCACAGTCTCAAGACTGCGATATCACTGAATATTCCATCTGGCACGTTTAACTGTATGATTTATGTGACACTGTGCTTCAGGTTTAGTGAAGGTTCATGAAAGGGTAGGAGGGTGTGAACAGGTGAAGGAGGGGAATCTATCAACCAAGGGAATGTGAGTTTAACAGTTTACTTACTTACATTCAATGCATAACAATGACACAGTGATGTGAGATAACATACAGGTACAGTATCTCTCTATTCAATGTCAGTATACACTACACAGTAGAGGATAACTTATCCTACTTACCGTACAAGTAAATTTGTACAGTATAAGGCATATGAAGGATTTCTCATGCTGACTGTAGTGCTTCTCAAAGTGTTAGGTGGAATTTCTTTACAATTCGTTGAAGCTATTTTCAACTTGGATTACTTTAAGTTGTCTGTTTGAAGTACAAACAGCTAAGAAGGAATCATACAAGTCAGTACAACAGTTGCGCTGTCACGCTTCTATCTTGTGGTTACGTGCCTCCACCCATGACCGCCTCTCTAACTCAGTTTCTAAGAACTAAAACTTAATCCTGGAATGAATTTTTTTCTGTTCTCCACCTTTTTTATATTTAGTTTGCTCATCGACCCAATGATCTCCCACCTTAATATTTGCTGTTTAGTTGGCCTGCAAAGCCGCAACTGAAAAGTCATGTAGAGTAGTAAAATGGGTGTTGTTTTACGCAAAGCTGTTCCTCCCTCTTGCGTGAGTAGCTAGTAGTAGTGGAATACGGCAAGAATTTTATGGAATAGCAAATCAAAGATGGACTAAGTTGAACACGTAAAGGTGTAGATTGATGGATATACGTTTCAAAATAGTATTCTTATGACCCTTTAATAAAATCACTATTTGAGATGCTGACCACTCTCATGAGGGTATTTTTAAGGCAAATATGTGGTGAGGGATGAGTGTGATGAGTGGTATTAATGAGTTATGAGGTGTAGTCTTGTTACAAACTAAGCCCGACTCTTCCTTAGAATGGGTCAATAGCCCAATGACCAATGGAAATACAAGGACCAACGGCTTAACGTGACTTCTGAACCATGCAGGTGATGGTCTGATATGTCTAAACGATGGTGGGAGTTGATGCGGGTATCATCAGATGATCACTGAGACTATCTGAGCCGCTTTAGACCTATATCATCCTCAAAACCTGACCTCCATGAAGCTGGATTACAGGACCACGCCACGAGTCCCAGTCACTTTTTAAGAACCACTTTTAAAAACTCCTTCTAAATAAAATATTCAAGAAACCTGATTGAACGACTGTTTTATAAATGCCAGTTGAGTTAAATGGAAGGAAACAATCTGGAAGAAACACAGCTCTGCAATAAAATAGAGGTGAGACGGAAAGAAGAACTTAAGCACGGGATTTAACGATTCCTTCATAAACCCACCTTGCACTATTTCTGGCCAGACATGTGCTCAACTCAATATTATTCACTTATTACAACTCCTTTATTTATTTCATAAATACTTACAAGTAACATCTACTAGAAAATAAGAAATGTGGGATATCTGTATTATGTGTTGTCATCGAAACAACTATAATCTTATACAGGGTTAGGCAAAAGTGTGGAAACGCCTTTATAACTTTTTAACCAGGGTTTTCAGCGCAACAGAACTCGGTACACTTTATTAGAGGAAACCAAAGTACCTTTTAGTGCATACTGACACTTTGCCCCAGTTTTCAAAATGGGGAATTGGGGGGGAAGCCCCATAATTTTTATGGGGAAGCCCCATTGAGTGACACCTCATTTTGAAGGTCTTAAAAAGTGTTGATAAATGCTGCAAACTAGAAGTCTCTATTTTAACCCAAAAAGAAATGGCGTCCATTTTAAGGTTCACATATTTGTATTATGTGAAAGTGTGAAAACACCTTTATAACTTTTTAATCAGTTTTTCCAGCGCAACCTAACTCGGTACATTTTATTAGAGGAAACCAAAATATCCTTTTAATGCATACTGGCACTTGGCCCCAGTTTTCAAAATGGGGGATTAGGGGGTAGCCCCATAATCTTCATAGGAAAGTCCCATCGAGTGACACCTCATTTTGAAGGTCGTAGAAAATGATGATGAATGCTAAAAACTAGACGTCTCTATCTTGAACCAGAAAGAAGTGGCGTTGATTTTAAGTTACAAGTCTACCTCCCCTCAATCACCCATTTCGAAGACTGGGGCAAAGTGTCAGTATGTATTAAAAGATAGTTTTGATAATTTTAATAATATGTACCAAGTTTGGTTACACTGAAAAAACTGGCTAAAAAGCTATGAAAGCATTTCCACACTTTCGCGTAATAAAAGTCTGTGTATCTTAAAATGGACGCCATTTCTACTGGGTTAAGATAGAGCCCCAATTCCCCATTTTGAAAACTGGGGCAAAGTGTCAGTATGCACTAAAAGGTACTTTGGTTTCCTCTAATAAAGTGTACCGAGTTCGGTTGCGCTGTAAACACTGGTTAAAAAGTTATAAAAGCGTTTCCACACTTTTGCCTAACCCTGTATAATCTTATCAAAAGCTATTAATACATTTGTTCTTCGCACGCTGTTATCAATGGAATTTATCAACTCACCTTACCCTTGTACAACTCTTAAATACTCGCACCAAGATACATACCATTGTTTATATTCAGTTGTGTTTAGCTGAATTCGTCATTACTATCACGGAATCAGTTCTTAATAAAGATACAATAAACATATAATTATCCTTAAGCAACGGGCATTACTCTTGAGTTGTCTGTTGTCTTTCATGTTATCGCTATTATAAACGCATACTGACACATTAATGTTTTAAATCGTTTTTCCTAACACACTTCTTTATAAAAGCATCAACAACCAAAGCCATAAGCGGCATATTGTGCAAAAATGATAGTAAAAGGTAAAAAAAGGTAATGTTTGTCTTGTTAAATGAGGCGAAGTTAGGACTACAAAGTCCTCTCTACCACTCAGCATCGATCTTTACCTAGCGTCATCGTATTAGTCACATTACAAATGTAAGTGGTGACTGCGGGGATCGAACCCGCGCCACCGGAGTGATGAGCTCCGGAGTCGCGTGCGATACCAATCCGTCACGGATCCGCTCAGAGTAGTACAGAGTTTTTAAAGTTTAAACCGTTGTCCTTTTAAACCAGCCATAAGTTAACTCACATTGTATATTAGAATGTTTGAAGACAGTATTTTCTGTCCTTGTGTTAAGAATAGTTTACAACCAGTTGACTAAGTACATTCTCCTTCATTGTGCAAAGTAAGCTAGTAGTTCAACCATATGTTTACATTAACTTAGTACTCATATAACAGAAACCAATCACTAGAGTAGGTGATGTTAGTTTAACAGTTTAGCAACTTGTATTCAATGCATAACAATGACAACGTGATTGAACTGCTTGCAAGCAGAGCTCAATTAAACTATAGTTGACATTTTGATTTAAGCTTCAGTTTAGGTTATTCAGTACTTGCACAATCAGTGTTAAAGAAAAGCGACTAATGATTTTTATCGTGCTCAGTAGCAGGTTGATGTTCCAAACCATCAACTACTTTGATCGAGAAACAAACGAGATCGGTCCCAGGTTAGCTCTAAAACTTGAGAGCTGTTTTTCTTACTTTTGCAATCAGAGGAAAGCTTACGTACAAAAGGTGATTTCATGACAATTACAGAGTTATCATTCTGAAGTTATTTGAGAGTTGTGAAGGAACATTACTGTTTTCCTATTTTACCACATGTACAAAGACTTCAGTACGTATTGTTTCTCGATTCTTGGATGATAAAGTGTACTATCACTTCACACAATTAGAAGAATTGGCACAAATTGCTCCAAATTACACAAGTACGTCCACTTGATATTCAAGGAATAATTGTATTACTTTATTAGTGCTATTTATTGGCTAAACACCGTAACAACTGCGGCAGATCATGAATTTGCACCAAATGATTTCCACGACGCTTTTGTATTTTCACTATGGGTTGATTTTGTGTTGGTTGCGATGAACTGAAAATATATTTGTCATGTATCACCTTTTAGATTAGATAAAAGAGTTTCCCGGTATTTTAATGTATTGAACCATCATATTTTGTCTCAAAACTAGAACTCGTGACAAAGCTTTGAACTCACGAGAATCACATTTATGATCAAGTATTGAATTACTCAACGACAGAAGCAATTAAAGAGGAATGAATTTTATTTAACAAAACACATTTTTGTAGAAGGATCTAGTGGAAGCAGGAAGAAGAACAGTTGGTTAGTTTGCTTTGTCAAGAGATAACTGCTTTTAATCTGACAGCTGATGTATCTAGAAACTAACGTAAGTGAAAACCCCACTGCAATAAAATACTCTTTACCATCTCAAGTGCTCTTATTTAAGAAAACCTTACAATAATTTGGTTTGGTTTTGTATTTGTTATTATTGAAAATAATATATCATTTGGATTCACCTGTCCAAACGTATGTTCACCTGTCAAACCCTAAAACGACTTAAACATGTTCAAAATTCAATTGAAAATTCAAGGTTTTTTGTTACATTCCGTACAGTTCTTTGCTCTTTTTATTATATTTTCAAACAACAAATACGTAGAGTTCTTTAAAGCGTTATTAAATAATAATAGAAGTCGCAGAGTTCGATCCATAGATCCTGCGGTCCATAGAGTAAGAAGATGGAACAAGACAATGAGAGACAATATCAAAGAGGTTATATCGACACTTAGTGGTATAAATAGAACTACACAGTAGATTATGTCTCTGTCGACAATATTTTGCATCAGGTGTTCAAGTTTTCTCATGTTGTTCAAGATCCTGCCTGTAAAAATATCTATTGCGAAGACAAATATCACCATGACGAAATGATATGTGTGCGACTAATAACATTCTAAAGAATAGCTTTTCCTTAATCTTCAACCGAATTTAACCAATCAACTTTGGCGTTTTTGATGAAACTTAACAAAAGTCTTAATGCCCACGTTAGAATTTGAAATTCAAACTGTGTATTCATAATAAGAAATAAACATAACACAATCAAACCAATCAAATTTTACTGAGTTTATTTATAGGTCAAATATTTAGTTAAAACTAAATGTTTAAAATGTTGCAGATTTAACTGGCTACTATTGGGATCTCGTAAACTATATAGTTAGTAGAAAACTTTAAGAGGGATTAATTGCTGTATGTTCTTATTTATGAAGTGAAAAATATGAATTTTGAGGTCAATGTAAGGACAAGTTTACGCTCCATTGAGTCTCGTATACAATTGAGCCCTTAATTATAACTACGCTCACACCTCAGATTTACGTGCTTTTTAACCGTACATTTGCGGAGCTGTTCACTACGCTCACAGCGTTAAAGCCAAGCTTCGGTCTTACAGGAAGCTAGAACCCAATTTTCAAGAAGCTAAATGCACTTCACATTCTTCCTTTAAGGCATCTCTTTGTGTACAGAGTTCTGAGAATCTTTTTTTCTAGATCAGGCCATATTACCTGTTTTTTCAAATAGATTAAGATTAAGGAACTTTGTTACTACACCTCATCCACGTACTGAATTCTATAGAAGATTTTTTACTTTCTGCAGTGCAAAGTTTTTCAATTCTCTCCCACACGAAATCTCTTCAGAACCAAACATTTATTCTTTTGCGAAAAGGCTAAAATGGCTTTTTTCAAAGGAGTCTGTCAAAACTTTTTCCTTAATTACCTTTTAAAACTTTATGTATACGAAACACTCTGTATTAAATATTTATAAATAAGATACATTCGTCAGAAAATCTGTGTAATTGTTAATTAAGGTCTTCTAGTTTTGAGGTATTGTGATTTTATTTTTATTTATTCCTTTGTGAAATTTACCTTTTACTGTACTGTTATATTTAGGTATATTGTTTATCTTTTATATGGAGCTCACTGTGTGTGTAAATAATTCTGCAACAGTGCCTCAACACAACTAACGTTAATGAGGCACTTAATTCATTCAATATGTATTTTTAACAATATTGGTCATATTTTATCACGTTGCATTTTCTGTTTATTTATCCTCAGTAACATTTGTAATTTTTGCTCTTTATATGAAAACTTGTTGAAAAATTATTTATATGATACGTATTTGCATATGATGTATAAAAAGTGTATTGTAATATTGTAATTGTAATAATTGAAAATAATGAATAAAGATTTATTTATTTATGTATTTATTTATATGTTTCATTGTTGGGTTAGATAAGGTAGTTTAAACTAGGCACTGTTAAAACAACCACTAGATACATGGTTGACAAAGGGTGTACAATGTATTCCACCTGCCAATGTTAACACGCTAAGCTAGAAGCAAGAACACACAGCACACAGCAGCTGTCAAGTCATGTTGTTAATGTGTGCAACCCGTCTTCCTGGCGTTTTGAACTCGAGTAACTGCGCATGTTTCACTCACACCCTTAAGTAGAGTCAGTCTTCTACAACAACTTCTATTGAATTCAATTCAATGGAAGAGGGTATATCAGAGCAAGGGTACTCAACTACTTGCCGGTATCTATTGATAGAACGAAGAAGTTGATTGGGTCTCATCAACCAATAGTGTAAATCAGTGTCTTATTAATGCAGATTGCAATGTCCAAATATTTTATAATTATTGAACCTTTCTGTGCGAAAAAGGTTTTGCCAATGAATTAAACTTTACCTAGAGATACATGAAAGGTGAAAACATTAACAGCGAATATGTATAATTTAAAGAGGAATTCACACAGATATTTAATTATTTTTCTTCTATTCGCTCATTGCATTACAGCACACTCGTTTATTTTTAAAGAAAAATGCAATGTCCAATTATTCGTGATTAACTTAGCACAGATAACCATGTCATCAAATGCTTGAGGTGCTTGGTTTAAAGTTGTGTTGCACACTGCAACCACACAATATTGCTCTGTCAGACACAATGTGTTTGTGGTCTAAGTTCATTTGCTGACAGAGCAGGTACACAGATTGAGTAGACTCCAAGCTAATGAATAAATTAATAGAGTAGTTTTAATAGCGACGCTGTCGCCTTAGTGTAGTAAACTAAGGAAATCAATGCGTTTTAAATAGTCATAGCGTGTAGGAAATCGTAGAAAAGCTGATGTAAGAAATTCTCTGAAACAAAAAAAATTGTAAAGAACAGAAACACGTCAATGTACTTCCACCTGAAAGGCAGTTGAGCGAGAAAAGGGTCTACATTCACATTCAGCCCTTATAAGATGCGCAAACACAGAAATCATCGTCATTAATCGCAAAGAGATGTTTTGTATATCTCTTATCTGGCTGTGCAGTTTTGTCGTTAAGTCTTCGCAACGCGATATCAGATGGTGTCAGTCCTCCCTTATATTGTTAGTCAATAGTAAACAGGCGAATCTGTTTTTTTGCAAATTTACACATCATAATTTCAACCACGGGCACGGGTATATTTCTGTACGGCTACGAGGATTTAAAAATAATTATATTATAACTAAAACGTAAAGCTGTACAATAATATACATTATAACAAATTTTGTGTGGATTATTACTAAATAGAAACTTTCAACGTTTCAAGAGCTTGAAGAAATAGCGATGAGTCACTGCTGGTACTATATACTCGTACAAATCTTGGTTCTTGAATGAGTCCAACAGTTATACGTATTAACTTTCACGCTAATGCTAGTGTACAACAATTTCCAACGAACTAAACAAGTGGTTCTTTTTTGTCCCATACAACAGCTTTTCATTGAATAGGATTAATTGTTTCAAAGCTGATTAGTTTTAAAATGCCAAAGTTAATCAAGTTTAAACGTTACCTCAAATAACCAACGCGTTAAAGTTTGTGTTTTACTAATGAGTTAATTTATCAGTTTTAGGAACACGGGTTTATAATTGAACCGAAATCGGCGTGTTTGTGGAATTAGTCGAGTATTAACAATTTTGTTCTAGGAAAATTGTTTTGTGGGTAAATCCCTTCATAGTCCTAATTTGAGTCGCTAACACTAAAATAGGGCTTAAATATTCTAAACATTCAGTCTTGATTATTTTTAATAATGGCGTTAAACAAATTAAGGCCTAAGGATGTCCTGTAATTGAATATGTAAAACAATAATAATAGGGTTTTGTTATAGTATAACGAATAAAAAAGTAAAAATCTGTCAACTTTGCTCAACTTTTTATACTTGGGTTTTTATACCTGTATGCGTTCAATGTTACTACTCTAATGTTGTGGGACAATACATGGACCTGAGAATAATTAGTAGTTCAATTAAAAATCAAATATCCTGGACCGAATTCAATAGTTTTTTTTGATTAAACTTTACAGAAGCTTTGATACGCACTAACCCCCATTAAAAACAGATTTTGTCTTAAATTATTAAAAGAAGCATAGAGAGGGTTTTGTAGTAAAAAAATAGGCCAACCTCCGCTCTTAGTTAATGTTTGGCTGTTGCGTAGCTTAATTCTCTTGATTTACAAGTTAACGAGAACATACTTGGCACAATTTACAAACACGCCAAATTCTTATAACGCTCACTCACATAAAAAATAAAAATCTTATACTGACAAATTTCAATTCTTCCTGTTTGCTTAATTTTAATACGTTCATTATAAACCTCAACAAATACCATTTATTAAAAACCATGACCATCGGTAACCATTACTGGTAAAAGCTTACTCGCTAAACAATAGTTTTGGGGGCGATAGTACAGAGTGATTCAGAACTCAGATAGAACGGGAACATGAATGCATGGTTTACCTCAGTACATTAGAAGATCACCTGACTTGACATCATAATTCTCGTCAACCCTTGCCACCCCCTCCACTACCCCATGTGTGTTAGAGTGAGATACAACTAAACACATGTTGTCTAAACAGTGCAGATAATGAAACAAGAGTGCTAGAGTGGCAAAGAGAAATATAAGAATGGGTGAATTATGTTTAATCTAATTATGTTTTAAACAAACAGAATTAAAATGTGTTTGAGCTTGTAGGCTAAAACAGTTGTTTTACACACGAGAATACTTTTAAATTAATCCTTCTAGTAATTCTACGATAAATTCAGCAGCCTACTTTGTGTACTCTCACAAAGCCGTCATTCTGTTTACAGTTTTTAGCTCAATTATTCAAGAAAGCTATTATTTGAGTTTACACAAGAAATTATTGCTCACAGATTTCTACAGTGAAATGTTGTCAGCAACTCAACAACTGGGGAGCGAATGGTCAAACCCTCGACCTCTTACAGAAACACAAAACGTTAATTACTGCAGTAATCTTCAATCTAAATTCAACCAAGCTCTTTGTGTAGTTGAATCAACAATTGCCAACAGAGGTTTCATTTACTTTCGCGTTGAAATACAACTGTGTGCTGTCATGAGTTGCAATTCACCCAGAGGGATTCTCTTACTTAGGGAGAGATACATTTGCCCTAGGCTAGTTAGTAAACAATTAGGCCTAACATGTTAGAGGCCAAGCACAATCTACAGAGAGCCCTTGAGTAGATACGAGGCATGTAAGCTACATGTTGCTCCAATCGATTATGCCCCATCAAGCTGTGTCTATAGTAAACCAGATATATTCTGGAATATTCTTAATAATAGATGTACCGTAGTCCGTAAGTAGATATCCAAATATCTCCTTAGTTTGCAAAGTTTCAAAACCAATTAGACATTAAATTCAAAAGAGTATCAATACTTCTGGCTTTCTTTTGTAGATTTCGGTCGTCGGTCAGTTTTAAAAACGTCCGTAAATCCATTAAAATCATTGCCTTAGGTTTAAATGAAACCCCCAACTACGTTTAAATAAAGGTACTTGGTGTTACTGTTGTCTCTAACTATGGAAAACGTCCATAATAATACGGTATATTAGAAACGAAACGGTATATTAGTTATATACTTAACTGAACCTAGAAATTTTAGGCAGTGGATCCGTGGCGGGTTGGAATCATGCGCAACACCGAAGTTTGCCACTCTACTTGCGTTGGATTTCCCCAGTCACCTGCTATTTGTAATTCGAATATACGGTAACGCTAGGTAAAAGCCGAGGTCGAGGAGTAAAAAGGCCTTTGTAATCCTAATTTCACCTCGTTAAACCAGACAAACTTTACCTTTTACCGTTTGCACTTTGTATAAGTAGGCCTAAATACATGACTCAGCACTTTAATCTACTTTATTCAAGCTATTTCCGCATGTGAGGTTAGGGAGCCTGTGTAGGGATGTATGGACCGAAATCTCACTGTTCCTTGTTCCACTGAAGTTCATTTTGAAACTTACTATACCGGCAGTTCGGCTTAAATGTCCATTAAACAAACTTCAACTATAAAACTGTTTATGACACGTAGTTTCGCTTCAGCTTCAACGTAAAAACTTCAAACTCCGGCACGTTTCGTTTCTCAGAGACGTGATTTCCTAAACCAACCGTAAAACTCTTTACAAACAACTTTACTCTATATGGTATAGTCCTTCGTGGTATATTCTATATTTCGTAAAAAAATTGTAATATTAACAATACTGTAAGCTGATCGTTAAGTTTTAGTCGTGCTTGAAAATAACTAATAACATCTGCTGATGGAAAACATTTGGTAAATTTGAGTGGCTCTTGACACTAACAACTTGACGTATTACGTGTTCTCTTACGCATGTTACGTCTTTATTTTCTATGCCTTAAGGGAACAAAACTGATCTAAATAGTATGATGGGGAGTACTGCCCAATTCAGGTACTGATGACGGCGTATTACGGAGTAATCTACCCACACCTGTCTTACGGATTAGATTTGTGGGGTGGTTGTACAAAAACGCAATTTTCCAGAGCTTTCATTCTTCAAAAAAAAAGCGTTGGGACAATCGCAAAACAAAAGAAGAGAGTCGTGCAGGCCAGCTTTTCAACATTTGAAATCGTTGACTTTACCTTGCCTCTACATTCTTCAAATTTGTCTTCTTTTCAAATCAAAATGTGACCACGTAAGAGGAAGTGACATTCACTCTTACGAAACAAGAAGCAGGAGAACTACCGAACTGGGAGACACAGAACGATAGTTCATGAACGTTTGCCTTCTCAGGCAGGAGTTCAATTGGTCAACTTGTTGCCAAATTCGATCAAAAGTGCCCAAATGCCGAAGGCTTTCAAAACTCGACGAATCTTGGTCAAAAGCGTTTTACAGTATAGACGAGTTCACGGCACATAACTGGGAGACCGCAGAAATCACCAACTTACAATAGGGCTAGAGTGGAATAATTCGAATGAATGGGAGAGAGTGAATGAACAAAATGTATGTTTTAATGAGACTTCGATGGCAGAATGCGTGGAAATTTTTAGACAAAAGAATGACGATTGCATAACATGTTAATATGTTTCCGCAATAAACTATTTATTTATTTAACTGTTTATTTATGAAGCAGTTCACACGGTTGTAAATCTCCAGGTTTAGTTATGGTAGTGGATAAATAAATGTATATACAGCTATTGACGATGGTTTCATATTATTTTCTTAATTTAAAATATTGATTTTATACTCAATTTCGCATTTCATACCAAACCTATGTCATTCAGATATGTTAACTTATTGGCAGTGGAAAACCTCGTTTGATAATAAATTATTCAGCTCATACAAAAAAACTACAACTAGGCCTAGACAAAACTATTTCATTGGTATGATGTTGAGCTATGGTAGACTGTACCTTTACGGTTTACTCAATATAGTCACATAATGTGGGTCAACGGTACACAGCTGGAGGTTTTAATATTACAAGCCACTAATGTCCTTTGAGCTACAAGAACCCTCTCCTTGTCGTACTGAATAGTATTGCAATATCGTATTGACAAAACTGATAATATCAGGTAAATGTACATGAAGTATAAAACAAGCTGATCTAATATCTACTGATTAAATTAAATTCAAAAGAAGAAAGTTTAACTTAACCTAAAACTTTGCGAAAATTTTACGATTATATTCGCTAACCATGATTAAGTGAGGAGCTACTTTTCATTAAAAGGCTTACCCTATGATTTTAATTAGTTTAGCTTCTTCGTGGATCAATCAGTTGTTTCTCGAAACAATAAGAAAACAGCAAGACTTGTAATTATTGTTGAAAACAATAACAACTCGTGTCAATCATCTCGCCTCTCTACAACAAATTGGAGAACGAGCTGGATTGATTGCTCTCAGCAGATTTCTCTGCTGACGTTTTCCAACACTTAACAATACAAGTTGCCTAATTAAAACACGTTAAAACTTTTGAAAACTGTCTGGGTGATTTTACGTGAGACTAGCAATTAAATAAGTCTGAAATCGAACTCACGGTGCGTGTGACAAAGCCTTGGCAAAATAAGCGGTCTTTGATCGCTGTCTCAGATCAGCAAATTCTAATTAACGTAAATGCACTTTGATTGTACTGTATTAATATATATTTTGAATTTTTCAATATTTTATAAAACTCTGACAAGCCCTTTCGAACCTCTCAGAGATAAAACATTACTGGATAATTTAACTTAAACGGCTATACATTTGTTATCAGGTATTCATGAATATCTTTAACTACGGACCTTTAATTATGAATACCTTTAAGAATCATTTTCTGTGAAGAAACTGTGAGTTGAGAAATATTTTAAGTCAAAATCAAAGTCAAACAGTTTATTGCCATTTGATACATAAAAGTGCCAGAGGTTAAATGTAAAATGCCCTAACAGATATGTAATATACTCGTTTACACATTTTGAACACTTGAAAACATAAGATACGTTTCTAAATCATAATCGAGGCTAAACAACTATACAACCCACCATTTTTTAGCCTTTATCTACAATACTGTAACAAAGTATACAATTAAATAAGGCACAATTAAATACTCTAAGTAAATCATATTGTAGTGGACCAAGCTACCAAAGGGTTAAGGTGACTGAAAACCGTATCTGGAAAGTGAGGTATAGAAATACTGCCAAGTTGAGTTTATGTGGTGAATTGTAAAATGAATGTTTCAAATCTTTGTCACGTCCTGCGAAAACAACACGTGTTCCATGTTAACATTCAACAACAAATCCTTCAACACTAAAAACTTGGCGATATCGTGATGAAACTTCTGGTTTTATTATACTCGTATATTCTCAAAACATGTTTCACAACTTGAATTGTGAAAATTCATTTGGTCTGTTTCAATTTTTCAAGTAACCCAAACGAACATACTTGGATGTTTCGATGATCAAATATTGAAACATTAATTTTAACAACGTTTGATTACATTTAGTTCAGCAGCAGCTTTTTAAACCCTAACCTTCTTCTGTAAGTTGATATATTTACTGTGTTAATACATTTTTAGTGTCAAAATGTAAACATGTAAAACAGTCCAACAATACGAGGGAAATATTTAAATCCTAAAGCTCTAGTTTTTACGGTCAATTTCCTGTGATGAAGCTCATAACACAGCAACTGGCCATTAAAGCTGTCGAACTGAAAAGGCCAAACAAGAGGTTTTCATTAAACCCCTCTCAACACAATTGTGGAGCCGACACTCAACAACTGTACAACTCCACCATTGTTTAGAAGCCATAATCCACAATACTGGAACAAAGTGTACAATTAAATGAGGCAAATGAAGTAAATCATATAGTGCACCAGGCCACGCTATTAATGATTAAAGAACCTACATTAGGGCCAACTATTATTCTGCTTTGGTATCTGAAAACGATCTTTTCAGCACAGGGTCAGTATTACCAAAGAGTAAGGGACTGAAAAACAGTATCTGAAAAGTGAGGTATTGAAATACCGCCAAGTTGAGTTTATGTGGTGAATTGTAAAATGAATGTTTCAAATCTCTTTGTCACGTCCTTCCATGAAAAACAACAACACGTGTTCCATGTTAACATTCACAACAAATCCTTCAACACTAAAAAACTTTGGCGATATCGATAGAAACTTCAAGCTATTATACTCGTATACAGGGTGAGTCTCTACTGAGTGCATTAATTTTAACAGTGGATTCTACTCGTTAAAATGGACCAAATAAATACCTATATCCCTATACCTAACTTCAACTTTTAGCTGTAATGGCGTATTTTGTGAATTGAACTACTGACTTTCTCTCTGTAAATGTGACAGTAAAGCCCACAGTTATAATCATAATAATGATAATACCATCTGAAAGAACGTTAAATTTCCTATAAAATAAATACTTTATCAAAAACATAACGTCTTTTATCCTCATGTAAAATGGTTTTAACGTTAAAAATGTGTTTACAAATTTGTTTCTTCAATTTTCAAGGCTTGATTAAATTAGTTATACTTTTTGTATTGTCATGTCCAATTACACCAAAAACTGCCTTATTTCTTCATCTTTAAAATGGTATAAGAATATGTAGGGGTCATTAGGGAAGAAATCGAATAATTCAAATGTTGCCAAAGTACAGATTTTAAAAAAATTAGGTAAAAACATCAAACTAATAACTGAGCATGTAATATGTCTTTACCAGCTGAATCTGTTGACTACATCAGCTGATTGGAATTTAAAACGATATAATCAGCTGACTTCAACTTGTATTGTTGAACTGCACCATACAACCCCATAACAAGAGACTCCCCATAAGTTCTGCTGCTTGATCCTGCAGTATGATCGTCGCGATTTCTTCTGCTATGATGCAGAGAACCTTCACCTGGTACATTAATGTTCTAATCAAACAAGGACAAAATAAATGTATGGATTGGACTCATTGGAAACAGGCTTACAGGACCAATTACCTCGAAAAAAAAAAAGTCATAAGCATTTTAAGGTACAGAATCAAAACATATTAGTACAGCACATTAAACTTATTCTTGTTTGAAGCCTGTTGTTGACGATGGTTTAATTTCTGAGGTTGAAGTATAACTGGTTTCTTTTACTGTGTTGTATTTTATATGGATGTAAATTTAATTGAAATTATGAATAATTTTAAGATTTAGCCAGGAGGCAGGGGATTTCGCCTTAATAGTTCATAGGGGCCAAAAAGAATTCCCGCAGCTTTCAATCGATACTATGGGTGTAAATTATTTTGATTGCGTCTGATATACTTGTACCCTGGTAAGTATAAAACACATGTAACAAACGTACGGACAGTAGGTAGTAAGTGTTCGTTTGAATCTAACTTTAGGATTTAACACAAGTTAGGCGCGAGGTGCGTTGTGTAAAATTAATTTACTGGACGAAAGGTGTATAAAATTCCATTCCACACCAACAATTTCATCTCAAATTCAACATCGGATCGCTCGTTGAGCCGCTAGAGGTATTCACTTCGCAATGACTAAACTTTTTTCAGTTAGGGTATTTCCTTGAGAGTTGAAACTAATACACTGTTTTGTTATTATTTGTTGATGTTTACATTGACAGCAAGGCATTTTTAATACTTTGCCCATATGTTTTATCTCAAGCAAATTTAAATTCTTAACAGTGCAAAAAGTCGTTTGTCCATGCATAGCTCCTCTTAGATGTAACTAAATACGTCGAATGATATCTCTAATGAAAGAGCATGATTCACTGTGTGTATTAGACCAAAACGAACAATGTATCTCAATTAGAACCTGAGATATGACAGGACAAAGCTAAGAAAACAGGTAAGCGATTTTTGATGTTTGATAATGAATCTATGCAGAAATACCTTTCATTTAAAAAAAAAAATGAAGAAATCGGCCTGATAGAACGGTCGTATTGACTGCCATTAGATTTTCATACATTCTTTTAATATATAGGCCTAGATGTTTATCACGTTTAACTCAAATCTGAGCATAAATACCGTTTTATAGCATAAAAACACATTTTATGGAGAAAACGCCCGCCCAAAAGTGCACTTCAGGTGTACTGATCTCACTAGTTAACGAAATTAGTTAACTAATATTTACAAAAGAAACATTTGTACCAAAATTCGTGAAAATCTGAAAAGATCAAATTTTAGATTGTCAAAAGTCCTAAAGGCAATTAATTCTCTTGTAGTTTTCCTCAGTTATAGGAAACTGCTAGGAATCACAATAGTGCTGTGTCCCCCCTACATTTTTTGTATTCTTTAATGAAAATAGTTTGTAGATCGGAACGATTGTTTTATTTATTATTATTCCGATGTGTCAAATTAAGTTGATATAATTCATTGCAACTTCTAGTTCGAGTAGTGTTTGGATTGAGTATGAGTGGTGCCTATATACAAGGTTGGTGTTGGCTAATCCAGAAGCGACATTTTAATGATCTATTTGCTCGTTTGATTAGTTTTTATGGTAGTATATGTTTTGTTGAGTTACAAATAGATTTATAAAAGGTTACCGTTGGGAAAAAATAGATGTGCTTGATATTTCCATTTACAATAAATCAATGACACATTAGGATTATCTATTGTAAGCCTCTCATCAGTCATTAGCAGTCATTAGCTTGCAGCAATCCATGCGTGACTGACTCTAATCCTCTCAGCATTACTCTATAGTTCATATATTGATATTTCAGTAGTTATCACTCAAGTAATAATTACAAGTTTATTATCTTTGACCAAACCGGAAAACTGGAATGAAAACTATTTTCAGACATATTATTATATTAAATGCATGATTTAACTTGCCTTTCCATAGCTTCTTTTTAATTCCGTTGCTTATTTATTATAATTATTAAATTTTGTGTTTAAAAATGCAATTATAGCTGATAATTTTCTATTTAAACTGGTTTCTTTTACTGTGTTGTATTTTGTATAGATGTAAATTTAATTGAAATTATGAATAATTTTTACATTTAGCCAGGAGGCAGGGACGCCTTCGCCTTAGTTCATAGGGCCAAAAAAGAATTCCCGCAGCTTTCAATCGATACTATGGGTGTAAATTATTTTGATTGCGTCTGATATACTTGTACCCTGGTAAGTATAAAAGCACATGTAACAAACGTACGGACAGTAGGTAGTGTGTTCGTTTGAATCTAACTTTAGGATTTAACACAAGTTAGGCGCGAGGTGCGTTGTGTTAAAATTAATTTACTGGACAAAAGGTGTATAAAATTCCATTCCACACTAACAATTTTGTCTCAAATTCAACATCGGATCGCTCGTTGAGCCGCTAGAAACAATTCACGGTTCTGCTTCGGTCTCTCGGTTTAGGTATTCACTTCGCTAATGACTATACTTTTTCAGTTAGGGTATTTCCTTGAGAGTTGAAACTTAATACACTGTTCTTGTTATTATTTGTTGATGTTTACATTGACAGCAGCTGGGCATTTTTAATACTTTGCCCATATGTTTTATCTCAAGCAAATTTAAATTCTTAACAGTAAAAAGTCGTTTGTCCATGCATAGCTCCTCTTAGATGTAACTAAATACGTCGAATGATATCTCTAATGAAAGAGCATGATTCACTGTGTGTATTAGACCAAAACGAATAATGTATCTCAATTAGAACCTGAGATATGACAGGACAAAGCTAAGAAAACAGGTAAGCGATTTTTGATGTTTGATAATAAATCTATGCATAATACCTTTCATTTTAAAAAAAATGAAGAAATCGGCCTGATAGAACGGTCGTATTGACTGTCATTAGATTTTCATACATTCTTTTAATATATAGGCCTAGATGTTTATCACGTTTAACTCAAATCTGAGCATAAATACCGTTTTATAGCATAAAATACCCATTTTATGGAGAAACGCCCGCCCAAAAGTGCACTTCAGGTGTACTGATTTCACTAGTTAACGAAATTAGTTAACTAATATTTACAAAAGAAACATTTGTACCAAAATTCGTGAAAATCTGAAAAGATCAAATTTTAAGAGTTTTCAAAAGTCCTAAAGGCAATTAATTCCCTTGTAGTTTTCACTCAGTTATAGGAAACTGCTAGGAATCACAATAGTGCTGTGCCCCTACATTTTTGTATTCTTTAATGAAAATAGTTTGTAGATCGGACACGATTGTTTTATTTATTATTATTCCGATGTGTGAACAAATTAAGTTGATATAATTCATTGCAACTTCTAGTTCGAGTAGTGTTCGTGATTGAGTATGAGTGGTGCTCATACAAGTTTTTAAGTTGGCTAATCCAGAAGCGCCATTTTAATGATCTATTTGTCGTTTGATTAGTTGTTTAAGTGTAGTATATGTTTTGTTGAATTCGTATACAAATAGATTTATAAACGGTTACCGTTGGGCAAAAATAGATGCGCTTGATATTTCCATTTACAATAAATCAATGACACATTAGGATTATCTATTGTAAGCCTCTCATCAGTCATTAGCAGTCATTAGCTTGCAGCAATCCGTGCGTGACTGACTCTAATCCTCTCAGCATTACTCTATAGTTCATATATTGATATTTCAGTAGTTATCACTCAAGTAATAATTACAAGTTTATTATCTTTGACCAAACCGGAGAACTGGAATGAAAACTATTTCAGACATATTTTAGTTAAATGCATGATTTAACTTGCCTTTCCACATAGCTTCTTTTTAATTCCGTTGCTTGTATTTATTATAATTATTAAATTTTGTGTTTAAAAAATGCAATTATAGCTGTTGATAATTATCAAATAAGACTTGATTCAAAGTTTGTGGTTGTATTGTATTTCGTATTTGAATGTAACGGACCCGGCAGAGATTAATTTTAGTTATTTTCATTGAACACATGGTGAGCAGTTGGCAATCACTATAAAGATTGACAACTAATAGATCGAAACGTGATGTTTTGCACCCTATTCTAACAAACAATGACGTTAGTTAAGGTAAACTTGATACCCCGGTAAGCAACGACTCGGAACATCATGTATGCGCTGTCTGGTCCTTTACATGTTGATTTGCTGGAGAACGCAATACACTTTTGAAGTGAAGTTTTACAAACTCTCCAGACCTTTCCCAGGAGACTCAACACTGTCAATCAAGGAGGCGATCAGTCTAAGCGAGGAGGATGAAGCTTTGTGAGGCGGACGTGGAGACTTGGAGTGAACATTGATCTTGCACAACCACAGTATCTAACTCACTTGTGAACTAACTAGAGAAATGTGTAAGCAAAGCAAGAGCTGGGTAACTTGTGAAGAGTTTAGAGTCGCTGTGACGAATTTTGTTAGAAATTTCACCGTTTCAACAAGCAGCAGAACACTTTCAGGTTCAGAGTGTTCAAAGATGTTTGGGTACGTAGCATACGTTCCAGTCTTGAGAATAGAGGTCAAATGTGGGTGAGCTCACTTGAAACCATAATCATGTACAAAAAATCAAAAACCAATTTCAAAAACTGATAATTTTAAGCCATCATTACGATCAGAGACCGTAAGAAAAACGTGCAATTTTCTTTTCAATCTTTTATAAAAAGACCAGTTTCTAACCTCTAAAATAAACATGGATCCATAAACCTACCGTCTTTGTTTTATTGTTTTCAACAACAAATTAATCAAAGTTATGTAGTATTTACCGGGTTTTCCAGGAGTCTGTAATCGTAAGAGACGCATTCGCAATTTATTTCTAGACTTGAACGTTCTAAACTATATCTTGACGAATTTATATCTTATGATCACACGTTTACTTCGTATACATAACAAACTAAGAGCGCGTTACATTACTATTACTGATAACCAACACTAAGACTGGAACACAAACATGTACATTAACTGCAACCACAATAAGATGTTTCACAAATACCTAGAAACTAATACTCACCGAATAGTACGTAGAGATCTTACTTGCATACTGATATTACCGTAATTATCAGTCTCAGTTTTACATTACTGAACCACATCATCTGGACACAACGTGATCCAACCCCTCAGTAAGAAGATTATCACTTCCAGAAACTGAATAGTCGTAGAGATTTTATCAACATAGCTATTAAACTTTTGTTGTTGGAACATACCTCCTAGACACGATAGCTGTAAACAGTTTGCCAAAAAGGATCAATGTATGTAATTAAAGAAAATAATATTAAAAACAAAATAGATATATTTGATGTATTTTATGTACTTAATTTACATAGGTTTTTTCATGACAACTCATATCCATAAAACCTTTTCTGCCAAGAAAAAATACATAAGTATACTCGTAATGGTACCACTTTCACTACTATAAGACCATCGTATTGCCGTACATTTAACAGTTAAATTTCACATCATTGAACCTAACCATGCGTGTTTGCGTAATACAGTGGATTAAAACTGTTTGAAAATGCGTTTAATGGTATTGTAATATTAATGTCTCTAATTTCTTTGTCAATCGATAGAATTACCCTCATATATGTATCAACGGTTCTCATGTGTAGGATTTATATGATTGTACCTACTCTAACCAAAGCTGTTTTACATGTTACCGAAAAATATTTAGTTTATGGGTAATTAGTTGAAACCGTGTTTGATAGCAGACTTGTTATCAGTAGCAAACGTTTTCCTGTTTATTGTTGAAAACCGTTCATGGCTGCAATGAATATTCTGACAAACATTATTTTGTTGCCACAAGCTAAGTGCAATTGAATATAAATTTTCTTGAGCTCGTTTCCTTGTTGTAATAATGACTAGTACATTTTCAGCGCATCAATGGACTCAGCTGTACATAAAGTGAATGTAGGAAAAGTCTGGAACGTGAGTCAAATATTGAGGAGGGAAGACTTTTATAGCGGTCATTTTGGGAATATGTTTGAGCATAACACGATCTTGTTCTTGTCACGTGTCGCCTTTACTTGATAATACTTGTCCTGGAACGGATTATTATTTATTCAATTATAATATTTAATTTGTAAAGTGTAATATTTATTTAAAACTTAATTTAAGTAACACCAAAAAGTTAAAATCGGTACAGTTTGTAGGTACACATTGTACCGCTTTTGGTATTTTAATATTTATTTTGGTGCATGTTAAATCTAATTTACAAACTAAGTTTTAGTTCGGTACTTATATTCAAGTAACGTCAAATAATTGTATTCAGTTTAACATAAAATAATTTCAAAGATTTATTGAGGAAACTTGGTTTTCTAAATAAGTACGACTGTAAAAGGTACTGTTGAATTTAAAGTAAATTAATATTCGCCACCCCCAATTATGCCGTCCGTGATCTATATGTAAAACAAATGAGTATTTTTTAGAAAATTTAATATTTTTGGTCTTAAACTACACGGGGTAAGCTACTTAATTTTCCATTGCTTTTAAGTAACATAAGTATTTTAATAACCATTCATTTAATTTGAAGTACTCATAAGAAGTACCAAGTAATATGAGCATCATTTAAAAGGTTATAACTATAGAATGTCGGTTTCTCTGTATTTAGAGTCAAAGATTTAAAATAAAACTCCCGTTCTTTTTCTCAAGTCCTTACAGTTTTGCACACTTAAAACTGTGTAGTTTTACAAGCGAAAATTGTTGTGTTTACATTGTTTAGAGGTGAAGGTCGCTATTGGCGATTTTGTAATAGCATTACTGACGAGTTCCTTACTAAAGCTGGTTCGTTAGCTGCATCAAGTTCAAGAGGTTGCGAATCGCAGAATTTAGGAAACACGTCGACGGTAAATTGAATGATTGAAGGTTAAGACTGATGCTGGTAAAGCTTAACAAACTACATCCGGTAGCCAATCGTCTGTTTCCGGCAACTGCGCAGCTGTAACAACATGATCAGCTGACAGTTGACCCTCGACATCTCTACGTCACATGTCAGTGCTACCAAATCTCTATGTAAACATTAAATGTGAAAGTTATACGCTTTAAAGTTAATTAGTAATTTGTATATCCCAAACAAACCAATAAATATAGTGCCGAAATTCTACTTTGAGAGTAAATAGTTACAAAATTAGCTGATTTTTCCTTGAAAAGACCCTAAGAAGGGTGTTTTAGGTAAGACCATGAAAGTTCAAATAAAACCCAATTTTTCATTTCTATTGAGTGTGGTTTTAGACGTTTTATTTTTTAGGTTGTTTAAAAAAGTCTTAGAATAGAAACTTGTATGGGTCCCGGCTCTCAGGGGAAGGGGAGTTTTCAATGTGTTTCAGGCGTTTATCAGAAACTCTATTTGGCCTTAGACATGTTTTTAAAACCTTTTTGTTAAGTTCCCGTAAACTGGGGTATGGACTTGTGACTATAGTATAGTTTAAAAACTATCCAATTAAATTACCTACAATTTAGACATTTTAAAAAAGTTGGTTTTAAAAGTTTTAATTTGATTAGCATTCTCAAAATAGATAAGGCCGACACGCAGCTAAGCGCTTAAGCGCCGCTGTCATGAGTGACTCTAATTTCCTATGCAACTGGTGACTCTAATTCGCTCCATTTACAGCGTTGCTTCGGTCTTCGTACATCCGGTAGTCCGGGGGTTCCGGTAGTCCGATTTTGTTGGTTAACGAACTTGACCGAGATATTTACATAAGGAAGATTTGGTGAAAATCTGATAAAAAAATGCGACATGAAGAGAGGATACATTGTATGTTTTATATAAAGTGTGAAACATGCTCAAAACATGTTCAGGGGGTCAGGATGGGTGATCATTTCATGATCCCGTGCCTGGGTCTTATGCTGACGGCATAAATATCTCATTGTTTTATGGCTAAAACGTTTTTAGGCCTTACTAAATGTGATTTAAGCTTAAATCGTAAACAAATTAAACAAGTAGAGAATTTGAACCATTGTATTAGAATAAATCTATAATTTAGTCAAATAAAACACAAAAGCCAATACTTGCGAGGCCTTTTGCTAGTAAGCATCTACGGGCAAGCGGGGCAACACATAATATGCTTCAAGTTAAATTGTGTAGATGCTCGCTTTGCTAGCGAAAAACCTCGCAAGTATTGTCTTGGCTTTTGTGTTTCTTTTTTACTAAATTATAAATTCAACAACAATTCAAAATATATCTTACAAACTGGCCGAACCAGCCTACCAACATGCTTGATTGTCATTCTTCAAAGTTAAGTAATTCAAAAGTCTTCAAATAGTCAAACATTTGGCGGAGGAAATTCCAAAATACGTAGTTACGGAAAACGGGCTAATTTACGATGGTAGACTAATCGAACTAACTAACTAATCAAACCATTGATCACCTTCCATGTATTTAATATCGTTTGTAAAGTATTATATCCTTACGTAAAAACTAAAGGTGTGAATTGATGAGGTGAAATGCAGCTCTTTATTCTAGAATATGTTTTTGGTACTTAAGAAAAAGCAATATTCACAAAATCTAATGAGGAGAGGCAATTTCCAAGAAAACAAGCAGCGAATTAAATTTGTCTCGTCTTTTGAGTTTGGAAAGGAAAAGAAAGCACTACGAGAGGTTAGCGTATAATGAAATAATAAGGAGCGGTGCGGCTCCACAAAACCAAATACAGTAGGGAGATGATGTAAAACTTTGCAGCTTGCTTCATTTCTTGGCTCTTCTTCTTAATTAACACAGGCCTGCGTCGAATAAATCTTTATTCTTTTAAACACATTGTAAACTAAAGATGCTCCAACATCTTTAAAAACTTGAAGCGTAGTTAGTGAACCAGAATAACACGACACTTCATGATATGGTTTCGGTGCCTCATCGACATGATCTACCATCATGGTCCTGCGTAAACAAGGAAGTCCTGAAGGCAAACGAAGAGATAGAGACTGTATGTAAATATTTCAAAAATGCAAAATTCTTAGATATAAGCAAGTTGGGTAAAAGGTTTCATGCAAAAAAGGGCCTACACCTAAATGGTCTAGGAAAAATGTATGTTACCGACAAAATCTTAGACATTGTAAATGAAACAGAAAATTTAGTTAGTTCAAAGGTTCCTATTGAGCTGGGTTTTTTAGGTTAAGTGACAGATCTAAATTCAGTCCAAATCCCCAAAAAGCAATAAATGGTACAAACATATATGACAAGGAAGCAAAACTTTGTGATTTTTTATTCTGGAATGTACAAGGTTTATGTAACAAAATTGACTATTTAAATGTACTTTGTAATGAATTAGATGTTAAAATACTTGCTCTAGCTGAACACTGGGTAAAACCAACTGAAACAAGTAAATGTATGATACCTGGTTATACCCAGGCCTCAATGTACAGCAGGCCTGCTCGATTGCATGGCGGAACCGCTATTTTGTTGATGATACTTACACTTTCAAAGAATGGATTTCATTAAACAACTGTCAATAGAAATGATCTGTGAATATCGAATTGAAATTCCAAAGGAAAATATTATTGTCATATCATTGTATAGGCCCTATAATGAGGACCCTATATGTTTCAATATGTTTCTAAATTGTTTATATGATATTATATCTCTAATTTTTAGACATAGACCAAATTTCAATCTGATTATTGGAGCTGATTTCAATGTTAACTTTAACCAAGACAACCCATTTCTTAAAGAGCTAAATAGTTTACTAGAATGTTTTGACCTCAAAATATCAACAAATGACATTACTAGGCCAAGTGTGGGAAATACTATAGGATCTTGTATTGACAATGTAGTCACGGATATAGATGTTAGTAGGTGGAATTGTAAAATAATTCACACTGTAATTTCTGACCACAATGCTATAAGTTTTAGTTTTAAGTCCAATGCAAAAAATAATGATAGTCAGAGTAAGGTTAGGGATACAAATAGGATTAGACTTGTAAATAAAAGTAATATTAGTTTATTTACTGCATCATTGACCAGTGTTAATTGGCTTGAGGTTTATTGCCAGGAAAATATTGAGGACAAGTTCAAATATTTCATGCAGCTGTATTTGAGAACAGTAGAAGAATGTTTCCCTTTTGTCAGATCTAAAGCTAAAAATTCCAGATCAGATAACAAATGGTACACATTAGAATTGGCAAAACTGAAGCAGCAATGTGACAATACGTTCAACTTAGCTAAGTTAACAAAAAGTCCCGTACTACGGGAAAGGTATAAACACTTAAAATATGTTTATAAAAAAAGTATTAAAGAAGCTAAGGTCACGTACCATTCTAGTCTAGTTAAAAACTCACAAAACAAAAGTAAAAAACTGTGGCAGATAGTAAATGGGCTAAGTAATAAACACAAAGCTACATCCCCTGACAATAGTATTGTATCTAAAGAATTCAATGACTTTTTGTGACCATGTAGCAAAAGTTAGCAGAGATATTCCTCAAAGTAATTATGATACTACTCAGTACATCTCCAAATGTAATACCCCAGCCACTGTTTTTAATTTTAGTAATATTAGTGTAGAAGATATGTTTAAGTCAATCATGAATATTAGTAATAGTGGATGTATGGACATATATGGTCTAAATTCAAAGATTCTCAAAATATCTGCTAATTATATAAGTGAAGTACTGTGCTATCTTTTTAATGAATGTGTAAAGCTTGGCAAATATCCCAGGGAATTAAAACATGTAAAAGTTATACCAGTTTTCAAAAAAGGGGAAAAGACAGATAAATGTAATTATCGGCCTATTGCCATTGTACCTATTATTTCAAAAGTATTTGAGACCTTATTGCACAAACAAATATCCCAATATTTTGAAAGTAACAATATTTTTACAAACAAACAATTTGGATTTAGGCCAGGTAGAAGTACTAGTCATGCGGTTATAGACTTAATAGACAACATTGTCAACAATATAGAGAGTGGGTTGAAAGTAACTTTTAGATCATATGATATGTCAAAAGCATTTGACACAGTATGCCATAATACACTCCTTAAAAAACTTGCACATTATGGTTTACAGGGAAATTCGGTAGGCATTGTGGAATCTTATGTTAAAGATAGGCAACAGTTTGTGATTAAGGGTGATGATCGTTCTTCTGGTAGACTAGTACAGTACGGAGTACCGCAGGGCTCCATCCTGGGTCCTATTTTGTTTAACATTTACATAAATGATTTGCCTGTAAATATTGATGATAATTGTAATGATGGAACTTTATTTGCGGATGATTTTGGCCTAAAGGTGTCTTGCAAAAATGAATTAAATATAGTTGAACACCTGGAAAATAGTTCTGTAGTATTAAGTGACTGGTGTGCAGCAAACAACCTCTCTTTAAACTTGGACAAAATTTTTGATATTTCTTTTAGCTATGACAGAAATTTTAAAGATTTTAAAGATGGAAATAATACTCTTAAGTTTTTGGGTATATGGATGGACTCACATCTATCATGGACTGAACATGTCAATCATACAATCAGTAATTTAAACAGGGGTATATATATGTTACGTAGACTAAGCAATGCAGTAGACAAAGATACTTTGATTCAGGTTTATTACGCTCAAATTCAAAGCATACTCTGCTATGGAGTTGTACTGTGGGGAAATAGTAACCAAAATGAAAGAATATTTGTTATCCAAAAAAGAGCCATCCGGATTATCTCTAATGTACCAAGTAAAACACACTGCAAAGAGTTATTCATTAAGTTACGTTTACTATCCTTTCCATCTCTCTATGTACTGCACTTACTTTATTATGCTAAATTAAATAATACAAGATTTAATACCAATAGTGATTATCATTCCTATGATACAAGGAATAAAAACAATTTAAGAGTCCAACAATACCATTATGCAAGTTCTCAGAAAAATTGGAGATACATTGCTACAAAATTATATAATTTTATGCCTACTAAACTTAAACAGTTAGAGATTAATGCATTCAAACAGCAGTTGAAAGACATACTAATCAAGGAATGTTTGTACAAAGTTAATGATTTCTTTGATATTGACTTTAAATGTTATCCCATGTAAAATAAGTGATATTGATTGTGGTGCTGTTAAGTTGTGTTGTGTATGATTAGTGTTAAACTTAACTCATAATAAGTTAACATAATGTATGTATGTAATCTTAGTATAATTAACCTGACGTTGTCAATGCATTCTTGTAAGTGTTTTACGACAATAAAATTCTTGATTCTTGATTCTTGATTCTATGCAATATGATTCCCGTGTGTTTAACTGCTCAATTTACGCTGATTAATCTAGCTCATGTTTTTATGTTTTGTGTTGTGTTTTGGGTTTCTTTTTATCTGAAGACGAAATCAGATTGCAGATCTCGAAATTTCGAACTCTTCTGGTTCATTAAGAAGGAAAATGTCGGGGATAAAGTTTCAAGCTCAGGAATGTTTCCATCGTCAACAACAAGGGCGTAAAAAGAATATATTCCAGAGGGAGCTAACAAACCGGCCGGTTCTGGAGTCCCTCTCCAGAAAGATATTGAAAATATAACCTATAAAACACGTTTCGGTGCATTGTTGAAGAATATTTAACAATACTTAAAGGCTATATTTTCTAATTAGAATTGTGTACAGTTAGCTCAAAGTTTTTAAAGCGTCATCGCAGTTGAGTTTTTTATGAACTGTCCCTTCCCCCCCCCCTTCTGTTACAAAGAGAGCCCCCAGTTGTTCGTGGTCACAAACTGTTGGGATACCATCATGATCGTCCTTATCAGCCCTGTTGTTAAGTATAAATCCCATTAGTATTGAGACATCCGATTTTAACACAATAACTAAAACAACCGACTCGTAGCAACAATCGCAAACCACATGTGATGCTATAAAGTCCGCATTTATAATCCTATAGCAATGGAACTTAGTATAAATATTTATACTACCATAACCAACATGCTTATCAAAAATCAACAAAATTCGACCAACCAAACCAAGATAGCAGGGAAAAATGGTTTCCGCCGTTATCTTGGAGTGGCTAAACAGATGTTGTTGATTTTTGGTACACATAATGGCTACGGTACCGAAGCTCTACGGACAAAATTGCTTAGTTGAGAGATACAGTCGTTTGATTCGTTGGATCAAGTTTTCTTTTTGCGAAACACCTGATAAAGCCCTTTCACGTACCTAGTCCGTCATCAAGTGCCCACATAATTCGCTTAGTGAATATCTTGTAGCATTTCACAGCCTAAACTTCAACAGTTTCCGTTAAAACCTGGTTGTTTTACAATTTGTATAAAGGCTGTCTCGCTAATGTAATTGGCGGTTTAAGTGCAGACCAATCTATGTAAAAACTTGTTGATAAAATATTTAATTCACTCACCTAGCCGGCTCAGGCTCCAGGCAGCCCCCTTCCCCCGCCCCTTCATCATCTCGTCATAAGTCTCACCGCTCTTTCGCTTTCAATTTTATTTCAATGTAATAAGTTATAAAAGCAGTTCAAAAATAAACTGTTGATGACATTGACAGCGTGTTAAAAAATGGTTTCATCGATCAAAATGTCAAATTTTTCCCCAAAATGCTTAGCTTACCAGCTAGCGGCCATTTTGATTTTCCACAGATCAACTTTATCCCCGGTACCTTGAATTAAACGACTTTGTATTATCTTGTTTAGTCTGGGGTTTTTCTTTTAAAACGTGATCAAGTTTCATTTTTTGTATGGCGATATTTTATCATTATTTTTTGGGAAAAATCGTTCACAGAAAGAGCTACTTTTAGTATAATACTAATAAAAAAGTTAACGATGAAGTACCCAGGGCTCAGGTCCTGAAACTAGTCGTGTGATTAAAATTTTATTCATGGTACTTCATCGTTAACTTCTTTATTAGTATTTTATCATTATTGTATTTACATATACTTTAACAGTGGGAGAGCGGTTATGTTACCTTGAGTCCCTAACTTTAAAATAGGTAGAACAGCATTGTGCCTTTATAGGATGGGCTACGGGGACACGGGGTATTACCATTCTTTTCTTTAAGAAAATGGGTCATGTAGAGTATCTATGTATGATTATGTTTTCTATTTGCTGAGTCGAAATAAGCAAGTTTCAAGCCAAAAGAACTCCTCAATAAAAAGATTTCATTGGTTTGGAGGAGTAAAAAGTGGTTATTTTAGGACATGAAAGAAAAGTATACAAAAACCACTAATTTCTAATTAATTTTGGCATTTTAGATGTCATTTTACAATTGTTCGCATCCTTAGCCGAATGAAAAGCATACCCATTTGTTGTAACCCCATTCAGCGATTCAGCACCTTTTATTTCTATAAAATGGTAGATTTATGATAAAAAATAAGGATCTAACGTTAATGCTTTATCAGTAAAGGTCTGATATCTAAAAGTCAGTAAAACTTATGTCAATTGAAATATTCATAAAACACTTTCATAGTTCATATAATTAGTATGCCATAAGTCTTACTACATCTTGCTTGTACATTGCTCAATTGACATAATATGAATTTCAACTGACTAAACGTGCAAATAACATGCCATACGATACCTGGTATTTCGACTCTACTAAATCTATTGTTTCAGGGGTTATACATACACGGTATGTTTTTCAAAGAAAGAATAACTCAGGATACGAGAAACGGTATCTTACAAGTAAAAATCCATTAGATACGAATTCATGATTTTAATGGTAAGCGTGTAGGCTATTTACCATTTAATAACCCCTTTCCCCGTAATATGTACGTATTTTGGTTATATTGATACGAGTGGCCGGTGTTTATTTGGCTCTCGTTTCGAGGCATACAAAAACATACTAAACGAAACTTCGCATGCCAAAATCCGTTAGATATTAGAGTGTTGCTTATTAAAGGTGCTTTCGACTCAAATAAAATCAAAGTTTTACGGTCTCCGGCTCTTAAAAGCTATGTTCCTCCCATTGTACAGTCATATATTCAACAAATTTTACATGCACATGTATTATTAATGTATAAGTATGTGTGTGTTCAATAGTACCATAATCCAGGTTACTAAATGGTTACCGAATATCACATTTATCTAAATATATATTAGCTACCACCGTACTAACTACTTCACACCCAATTTCAAAAGTAGTCCATAATCAACAAATAAACACATTAAAACTCCCTGGAAAACTGGACAGTTTTGTCTTTGTTTACTAATTAATTTTGTCCATTAAATCTAACCCAGTAAAAGTGTACCACTATGAAAACATACAGACCTTTTATCGATGGCAGAGATCCACTCGGTGGCTGCCATGGCGGCCACATGCACCTCACTACACTCAGTACACTCTAGGGAGGCACTACACTACCTGTTGCACTGAAGGGGAGCGCGACCAGTAGTATGGGGCGCACTGGGTGTAGTCGCGGCGGCGGCGGGCACCGTACTACTCACTCACTTGTGCTCGCCGCGTTACCGCCTCAGTCGATATAGCGTAGGCCTGCGCGCCGCGCCACGCTCACCCACCGCGTGCTCGTCGTCAACACGTATCACGTGCAACGTATGTACCTCAGTGGACACTGCAAGGAAAGCCTAAATTTGTCCTTACAAGGGATACGACACCAGCTCGTAACAACTGGCTAAATATCGCTCCTTATTTAAACTTATGTTGCTTAATTGTCAAATTACGACGGCTCGTTTTTCACCGTTCAAAATAATTTAGGTTTTTCTTGAAGTGTCTACGGAGGGACTTATGGGTCCGGCTCTGCTGCGCGGCGACGCTTCAATGCAAGGGTTGACGACGGCCCGTTGTCCACCTTTGAAAATAATTTTATAGGCCTACTAATAAGCATGACATATTTGGAAACTAGAGATTTTTCCGACACGTGGATAGAGCCCAATTTCTCATAGTCTGTTCAATATTTTTACAAATAAACTTTGAAATTTTTCAAGTTTGAGTGCTTTTTAACTTTATGTTGTACACTAAAACGCATAATTTCGAGAAAAAAAACGCTCTGTACGCGTGTCGGAAAACTTCTCTAGAGCCCAAATGTGCCATTCTTATTAATCTAAAAGTTATTTTTAAATGTGAAAAACGGGCCCACGTATTGAACCCTAGAATTGAAGCGTCGCCGTGCAGCTGGAGGCGGTCCCATAAGTACCTTAGTGGACACTTCAAGAAAATCCTCGCCCGTACAAGAAATACGACACCAGCACCTGAAACTAGCTATCGGGCCTACTAATGTTTCAAATGATGTTGCCTAATTGTTGGCCGAGTCCTTGCAAGAGTGTACGCGGGTACGATAATTCAACTTTCAACTCTATAGTATAGAGTTATTGTTATAATAATCTCCTATTTTCTATTATTGTTATACTATAAATAACAATTGACGCCAAATTGAACGCTGAGTAGGTGCAATTTCGAAAGAAACTCTCTAGACGAGTGTAGATCTCCTTCACTTTAAATACTAAATTTTAACTTTAAAAGTTTCTACGTATTTTGGCTTCTTGCAGACCCCAGCGTGAGGCGTCGTTGCAGAACTGAGGCCTTTACTTTTCATTTTAGGATTCTTGCTGTAAATTAAGTTGCCGAAAATATAAAGAGCTAGTGTAAATGTCGGAAACTTTATTTGAACTTGAGTTAGCCCCAGTGAGCTTAATTTGATTAATGTGTGTACGGCTTGTTTAAGAGTTTAAAATGAATACACTGTACTTAAGTAAGTTATAAACGCATAGTGGACGTGTGAGCGTAAGCACTCCTGTGAAGTTTAACGAATTTCCCATTTTCGGTAGTCATCTTGTCTAGCTTAACTCATTTTAATTATGTTAGGTACACTGTAAATCCAAAGTATCAACAAAACAGCTTTTAAGGATACAACAACACCTTAGGAACAACATTTACATCTTTTTGAATAAAATGTAGAGGTAAAATGCTTTAACGGTGGAATGAACCTCAGTTTAGTAACAACTAACAACACACCCTAAAGGGTAAAACTGGTTAGTAAAGTTTAGTATGGTAGTGTGATAAAACACCTACAGAGGAATCCTTACCACTTAATTGTGAAATATGGCAACTTCCTTTGGAGTGTATTGAGATTTTAAAGTGTAAGTAAAATAATTGATGAAGCTAATTTCGAGTTTTTGGCGCAAACACAAGAACTGTAAGATTATAAGTTAAAACACAACTACATTTTAATACAAGTTAGTTGTGCAGATATACTGGTGAGTGAATAGTGGGTGTATTAACTATGAACACCTATAATAAAAAGAAACACCCAATTAGTGAATCCGTTACACTTTCAGTTTCACCGGGGTGAAATCACCAGCTGCAATTTTTAGGGTGTAATCGCTGTAATCACTTTTTTATTTACAGTGTTAACGTGAGGGTATTGTGCGTAACAAATCCTACTGATTAGTTAGAATAAAAACATGTATACAGTTCGTTAACCTTAGACACAATAATGTTATTCGTACCTATACAAAATGTTGTGCATGGCCTCAAAATGTGGTGGGAAACTCAAAACTTGTGTCATGTTTCTATTTAACTCTAAAACGTGAGAGAAATTCATATAGTGTATAAGTAAGTAAACGGAAATCTGTTAACACACTAGAATTGTAATTTAAGGCAGCCTAAAAGCGGGGGGAGGGATGTTCAGTGTTCATAAAAGAGAGGATGATGGTTCGTTTGAATACCGATTCTTTCTTCACAATCTGAAAAATCTTGAAAGTGTAGCGTTATCCACCGCGAAACCACCTCAAATTCAATTTGGTCCGTTCAATGATGGGCTACGTTTCGTTTTAAAACCTATCACTGATTCGCCAATTTTCACCAGTAAGCGGTTTTGGTTGGTGCTATGAACTTGACGCTGAACACAAAAAGCTTTCGAATCCCATTATTTCTTATTTTATGCCAACGGAATTTATTGTTTTCCCAGCTCAATAGATCTGATGAAGTATCAATTTATCAGTATAGTTTATTACGTGTGTTCTAAAGTAAGTAACCTTCACATTGTATCAACGTTACACCATGTTGGCTAACTATTCATACTTACACCGAAACGTGATTTCTTATCAACTCAACAAAAAAATCTTCGAAATAATAGATTAAATAAAATTTGCAATCAAAGTGACGTACCATCAACTTCAAAGCTAGACTTTTAGAGGTCGTTCATTTTGGGTTTACTATTAAATTGGTTTTATCTTTCTTCGCTACTACACGTAATAAATTCGCCCTGTAAGACAAAAACAGTTATCAAACGATATCGATCGTTTCATTAAAGGCCTCCTTTGTAGCAACTATTGTTTATGATCGATTTTGTTTATTTAATTTTCCGTCTAGTGTATTATTCCTGCAAAGCCACAATCCTTATAAGAATCGTCTGATTGAATGAACCTTGCAGCAAGCACGGCGCTGCTAGATGAACAGCACGACAGGAATGCTATCTGATTGCCGGCCAGCGCCGTTCAAACTCTACATCTTGTTCACGTATCTAATTATCTTATCTATTCACTATTCAAAATAAACTATAAAAAGTTCTGCACATAATTATTGCAAGAAGTAAACAACTCTGGGAGGTTTGTGTTGTTTATTGTTACAACGTATATACCGTCATGCAAGTTTACAAATTTTTGTATTGTTCTAAAACACTTTAGGAACCCTTAAAACTGTATTCTTTTGTTGGTTTGTACGAGCTAGATACCTCATCTTTTTATGCGTTGCTTTAAAACAACATATGCGTTTTCGCATTTCGGCCTACTCTAATGAAAAGTGTGTATTCATTTTAGAAAATTACCTAATAAAGTAAACACACACAAGATTTAAAGTTCATAACACTATTTGTTTAGTAGCCTAAGATAGTAACAGTTTAACTATAAACCAGGGCAGGCTATTACTTTAAGTTTTACATTTTGCTCACATCTATATAAATAAAATAAGACTTTTGTCTGTACATTGTGAAGAATCCATCAGTTTTTGGTTATTTGATGTTCATATACTTTGCATAGACCGAAACTGGTGTCAAAAAATTCCTGTCTGTCTGTCGATCTGTCTGTCTGTAACGTTTTTAAGGCATCTTGGACCGCTTATATCTCAAAAATCTGAAGCAATGGCGGTGAAACATCGTTAAAGGGTTAAGTCCATTGCGCAGTGTGTCTTTAACTATATTTTATACCCCTACAACATCCAGAAAATAAATGGCGAGGGACCAAAGTGGGCACTTTGCACGTTTTTAAGGCATTTTAGACCGCTTATAACTGGAATCCGTTGAAGCTATGGCGGTGGAAACTTCATTTAAGGCCCATCAGGCAGTGGGTTTTTAGCTATATTTTATGCCCATATAACATCCTAAAAATGGCGGTAACTATGACTCTCACAAGGTAGCTAACACTTCCAGGTTTTGGTTATTTAGTGTTTATATACTTTGGATGGACCGGAACTGGTGTCAAAAAATCCTGTCTGTATGTCTGTAACGTTTATAAGGCATAATGGGCTGCTTATAACTCAAAATCGGACGAATATATGGTGGTGATAAGAACATAGCCGAAGCATAGCCTTAAGCACTTCCGTGAGTCTTCGCGAACTCCCTGTAACGGCGTGATAACTGTCATAAGAAGTGCAAATTATAAAATAAATAAATAAATAAAAATGCTCATGAGGAATAAGCTCGAATGTTGGATTGTTGTAATAAGAATTTAAGTTAACAAACCTTTTATACATGAGGCCTTTCGATAAGCAAAGTTGTCTTCATCATATCGTCATACTGTATAACCTTTGGGCAATCTGATGAAGACAGCTTTGCTGATCAAAAGACCTCATGTAATACAATTTTAAATATTGGTTTATTTGACTTGAAATTTCTTATTTAAATAAAAATGCCTTTATTACAGCGTCTCTCAGTAAAAGTACTGTTATACAGAGCAACTTTACACGTTTCTAGGCTACAACCTGCACCGTAGGATCTACAGGCGCCACAACCAAGGTAACTGTAACTTTAGTCCACCAAACCTATCTTAGTCTAGTTATACAATACAATACAAAAAAGCTATACTATGTACTAATACTATTTTTAAAGCTCTTTAAGTTTGGCCCTAAACGTGCCTAAGGCACAAGTTTTGAGAGTAAAAATATTATGATTTTTTAGCTTACAGAATAGCATAGGGCTACCTTAAAATGCGCTTTACAAATAAGTCTAACTGTATTAAATTATTAGTTGTTTAAAAGTTTTAAAATTAAATAAAAGCTCAAATTTTTACGCCAAAATTTAATGTTGCACAGTGCAGAGCGTTTAATGTTTAAAAATATACGTTATAAAAAGTCAATTCAAATATTTAAAATATGGCTAGTTATGGTTTTGGAAACCCAAATATTCACGTACCTTTTAATTTCCTAAATGTACTGTACAAAGAATAAGACACGAGTCCTCTTAGTGAACCTTTAATCTTCAAGAAGGTGTGAGAACATCATTTTGAAGAATTATTTTTAAATACTATATTACATATAAATCTCGTAGAACGTTATGTAGTATATATATTCTGTATATGTAGTATATATATGACTGGTAGTGTCTCCGAGTGTCCGCTAGTGTGATAGTTAATGCCGAGAGATGTCAAACAATCTAATTACTCACACCTTGGGCTGGGATTGATTGCTACTGTGTAGTTTGACAATCAATCAATCAATCAACAAACTTGGTTTCTGCACTACGAACCAATCAAGCTTTGTAGAATATGTGCCTATCGTAGTGAAATGATATTAAACAAAACTATTTCACCGATTTTTACTATCTTAAAAATAAATAAAACGAGGAACTTTGTTTAGTAATTAAGCATTCAAAAACTATTGTACAAAATTGATAACATAGAATCTAACTGCAAACACTTTAAAATATTGTTCAACGCTTTTAGTTTAAAATGTGTTTTTATATAATGAAGACTACAGGCTGAACGCATCCTTATCAAGATATACACATAACTTTAAGAGACATCTGCAAATAATCCAATAAAGTTAATTTATTAGGCTGAGGCCTTTCAAACAAAAAGAGTTCATCTTCAGAGGTAGGCACATTAAAACTTTACTTTATTGGATTATTTGCAGATATCTCTTAAATTTATGTAATTTCCAATAAGAAAGAGCTTTCTATACCATGGAAGATATACACGGTTGAAAAGCCCGTTTTTCTTGAAAAGAAATATATGAATATGCATGCACGAAAGATACTCAAAAAAACTTTATCATAAAATATTTTGCACAATTTTTTGGTTTAGGCTGAATTTGTTTGTTTTTATTAATAAAAATGGGTATTTTCAAAAGCTGTTAAAAGTTATAATACCTGTTTTACAGAATTGTTATTTTTAATTAATAGACTTCAAATTCCAACGAAGTGTACTGTTTCAACTTAGTGACGCATGAGTGATGATATATAGACGGACGATGTCGCGTTTTTCCGTGTTGTCTAACGCAGAAATACATATTTATGTAGCAATCACGTTGTATGACGTCACTATTTCAGCATTACGGTATTGTTTATCTAGTGCTGCTTTGATTGACCTTAAGTTGTATATACGGTGCATCCGGATCCAGGACGAGATTTGATGTCTGCTGAGGAACTATCGAGTGCTTCCAGAACGAAAAGGGTTCTGCATCGGTTTATTCCCAGAACTTGCATATAGTGTAGGTATCCTTAGATAACCTGTTGCCAAGATAGCCATTTATTGTATGGTGACAAAAAGTTAAAAGGAGCGAGTGTAAAAAGTAGCGAGTGGAATTCATATGAGTACGGTCCCGTCACAGGAAATATGTTAACGAACGTAATCGCATCTATACTACGGTATATATTTGAAACAATTATGTTTCACGTTGTTGTTCAACAACTAACCATCAAAGTAAAACCAGGCTGTCATGCAATTGAGCACTAAAGCGCCGCTTGCATGAGTAAAGCGAATTTTTCTATACAGTTTCTCAGTATAATTCATTACGCTCACAGCCTTGCTTCGGCTTCAGAATGACGTCATCTTTACAAGTTTTAATATATATAATAAAGGGAAAACGCATTTCAAATTTAATTAAAATCAGACTACTCATTCAGCCGCTATATCGAAAAATC
>CM032062.1:66966350-66989126 GCA_018831715.1 Matsumurasca onukii | reverse complement strand
ATGTCGTGCAATACAAACTAAGGGTGTGCACGGATAAAGAAGAGGTATAAAACGTGATCAGTTTGCCCCAGCGGTTGCAGACGTTTTAACAGATTATCATTCCAACACAGTGACGAGATTCTACGTTCAGTCTTATTGGAAACATAACGTTTCTAGACTGCGATTAGGTAAATGGGGTTTCATGAATAAAACTTTACGCTTATTACACTTTTATATTAGAAATCTTCAATAATCGAATGAGGATTCGTGTTACTCGTTGGTTTTTACTTTTGAGTGTCAATGAAAGACGCACCTGGCTTTTTTGTGTTTCGTGCATATGATACCTATTTTAATTTTAAAAGTGATATAGTTTTTATGTTCAGTCTTCAAGTCACTTCTGCATATGCAGCAAGTACATATAAGGCCTATTTACCTAAAATTTAAAATAAAAAAATTTTTGTTCAGATTATTTTTACCTAAAATAATTCTGGTACTAAAACTGATCATACGAACTGTGTTTTATTTGATGAACTATTATTTTACCATCAATCAATGGGTTGGACGAATAAAAAACCATCGCAGGTCAACCTGTATAAGCTCTTCGTTTTCTTAATTAAATAAAATATGCTTTTCATTAATCAATAATTTATGAACGGGCTGCCAAATTACAAGATGTCCTATTGCCGAAGACATTCAAAACTCACCAGAACAAATTTTGATTGCGAAAGCTTTCTATAGTCTAAATAAGTTTATGACACACGACTAAGAAATTATCAGACAAGAAAATTTGTATTAAGATGTAAGCTGAATAAAATAGAAAAATGGCATTTTCAAAATAAAAATGGTACACAAAATATTTTAATGAAACTTAAGAAATAGACGTTTTAACCAGGTGTTTTTCACTAATTTACTAATTTGGTAATGTTAACAGTTTTGATTTTATACCCCACATGACTTTCAACATCAACAATATGTCAAATTTGTGAATTCGCAATCTTTAGACAGATCTCAAAATCCTAAGGGCATCGAAGTAAGGTAAAAAGTTGAAGTTTGTATGTTTAACGAGGAAGTTAGGACTACAAAGTCATCTCTACCACTCAACCTCGACCTTTACCTAGCGTTGCCAAATGTAGAAATTGGTGACTGCGGGGATCGAACCGCACCAGCAAAGTGATGAGCTCAGAGTCACACACGGTTCCAACCCGCCACGAAATGGCAGTTGGCACCAATCCGATTGACTTAATGTTCATAAGAGATCGGTTTAACACATCTTGAATACTCTATTTCGTAACCTACCACGGTGAGAACCGGACTAAATCACTATCACTAGGTTCGCAAAGGCACTTTGAATAGAATGAAATAATACCGTTATAAATATTGCACTAAATTGTATTTCAATTTAAGAAGAATTAGGTTTAACTTCTCCAATTCAGTAAATCAATATTCAGAGATACTGAACCACTGTAAAAAAATGGGTATTTTTAAACAAATGTCGTGAATTTTGATTTTCTATGAGTGGTAGTAATGAGTTATGAGGGTGTAACATTTACAAATGACCGACTCTTCCTTAGAATGGGTAATTGATTAGTAGCCAATGACCAATGGAAATACTACTTTACGTGACTTTGAATCATACAGGTAATGTTTGATATTTCTAAACGATGGGTTGATGCGGGTGTCATCAGATGATAACTGGACTATCTGAACCATTTTAGACCTATGTCTGAAAACCTGACCTTTCATAAAGCTGGATTACAGGACCATGCCACGATTACCAGTCGTAATTGACTATGAAGTGTGTGACATAAACTGTTATATACTCTGTTGCTTTCGCCACTTAATTTTCGGTGGCAAATTTCAAAAGTGTTAGGATGAATATTACAAATTGCCTCTACAACTATCTTAAGAAGTGTTTCTGTTAAAGTCCGTTCTTCATAAAACCAGATTGAATATTCTGGTAAACATGTAAAACTGGGTATTGTATTTAAACGCGCTGGAAATAATAAATCTTAAATGTTTGTTGAATTTACATTTTGCTGAAATATCTGTATGAATCCCATTTCGGGTTTCAATGCTGAAATGATCTTGTCCTTAATAGCTGTTTTAAACTTAAAATTAACGGTATACATTTTGTATCAAACTTCATATTCCAGTTGTAATTTGGGGAATCATATAAGTAATGTTATATTTCTAAGACAAAATACTCGTCTTATAGCTTAAATGAAAAACTTGATAACGTAGATTTTCGTACCATTTCAACACAAGTTTGAAGGTAATTCAAATATTAATTTTTATGAAGCATTGACTCATGCTAGATGTTTAAAACATACAACTTTTAAGAATGTCAACTTTGTATCTTTACAGTGAATTATACGTTGATGATACCATCTAACGGTTTCAGCAAAGTAGCGATGAGTTAGAATTTGCTTTCAACAATTTCATGTTACTTCTGTAATTTGTTCACGACGGCTTATATGTTAGAGATGTTGGTAAGTCAAAAGAAAACGGAAGTTCGGGTTCGGTAGAGCGGATGTTTATGTTCAGGTGCTAGACTGGAGCTGGATTCACGACGACACATATGTTAGAGATGTGTTGGTGGTCACGGGGCGGAAGTCGGGTTCAGTGAAAGCGGATGTTTATGTTCAGGTGTGCAAGACTGGAGCTATGTTCACGACGACACATATGTTAGAGATGTTGGTGAGTCACGGGGCGGAAGTCGGGTTCGGTAGAGCGGATGTTTATGTTCAGGTGTGCAAGACTGGAGCTTGAGAGAGATTCACAAACTCTAGATGTTCCTTACTCCTGGAGAGAAATCGGGACTATCTGAACTTTGATAATATTTTAGATTTTTGTTTGCGGTCAGTAAAGTCTAAATGATCTCAGTTACTTGCAACTACCATTTGTTCTACCAATGTACCATTTATTCCTTTTAATACAATGCCGGTTATACTTCGAAAGTATTGTTTGAAAATATCTTCAAATTTTGTTGAGGACATATTGTAGACAGCAATAGCTCGAAATGGCAAAACATATGCATAAATAAACTATCTTTAGATTTTATTAAAATACAAAATTGTTAAAATTATTCTTAAAAGCGTTAAAAAAATACATACGTAACAACCAAACAGTACAAATTTGATGATATTTAAAACAATTAACAGGGAAATCTAGGCCGTGTTTAAGTCACTTTTCAATCATAATTTTGTTGTTGTTGAGCTATTAATGTCTATCTTCAGAGCGTCTGGAACAAAACAGTTTGCAGTGTTTCCACTACTTTCTGACAAATAGCAAAACTTTTACATACAGATATGAAGTATTACCAAGAAGACGCCTTTACAGGTCACTTATTTGTCCATTTGATTTTTACAGTGTTTTTTAATCTAATCACTCAGTTCATTAATCACCAAAATTGGTCTTCCGGAGTTAGTTTTTAAAGTTTTTGGTTACATACCCCAAATCAGGTTTATGCTATAAGGGTGCATCTATAATCTGATCTCTTATGAACTTAAGTCTAACAGTTCATGGGTTGTACATAAAATTAATAAAAACCATTTCACCCAGACCAAGATTGCAGAATTTGCAAAACATTGTTTTCCGCCATCTTAGTTTGATATATTTAATTTAGTTTATTTTAATACTTTCTGGACCCTTAAATGGTGATACTTTAATCGAAATAGAATTATAATACATTATAAATACAGTTTGTATATTTATAAAATCCCTTTCTTTTGGTAAAACTCTCTCCTTATGAGATATATTTCTGGTGTAAAGTTATAGGAAATTCGCTTGGACTACGGTAGCGCTTGTAGCTACGCAACGGTTTAATTTTTGTAATCTAATTCAACAAGAGGTACCGTTAGATTCTAAATGCATTTTTGACTATCTAACAAAAGCAAACTGCATTGATGTCGCTATCAACACACTAATCATACTCGACAACCATCACTACATGTATTCAGCGAGACGATGAAGATATGACGTCACTTATGAATCACGGGAAAAGCAGTGATAACAAAGTTGCACTATTTATCACCAGTCCCACTAGAAGACGTAACTATTCTTCTCAATTACCTCTGGCGGTATAAGAGTTTTTACAAATGATGTTCCCGACTTTGATTGTAAATATCACTGAATTTAATCTGTTTTAAGACTAAAAAAATGTTTTTGATTGTTTTACATTGAGCACGTGCGCGATTCTACCAAGTTAATAGGCTTTCTGGACTCGTGGCGTGGTCCTGTAATCAACTAGGTCAGGTTTGGGGATGATATAGGTCTAAATCGGCTCGAAGGTCTCAGTGATCATCTGGTGATACCCGCATCCAACTCCCACCATCGTTTAGACATATCAGACCATCACCTGCGTGGTTTGGAATCACGTTAAGCCGTTGGTCCTTGTATTTCCATTGGTCGACTATTAATGGCCATTCTTAGGAAGAGTCGGCCTTAGTTGTAATAAGACTACACAACTCGTTACTCATCCATGTTGCCTTAAAATACCCTCATGAGAGTGGTCGTCATCTCAAATAGTGGTTTTGAAGATGTTTGTTTTGAAGAAACTGACGTTTTAACATAGGAAGACTAAATGGAAGAACTAAATGATGTCGGTTTGTCGGTACAAACCGAACAGAAAACATTGTTCGATTTTCATCACTATCAGTCTCAGAAAGTTCCTCAGATGGTCCATTGTGAAATGAGCAAAACGTTCAGCACTGTAAAAGTGTAAATAGTTTGTGACACGTCTGTCTTTACAGGCTTGCAGATGATAGTCGACTCGAAAAGAAAATAGAAAATTATCTTAAATTACGTGTGACATTCTTGTAAAATTATAGATCTTAATTTGTATAAATGCTAATTTATCCCGGTTCGGTCCAAATATTTTTGTCTTCAAATTTAAATAATTCTTGTAAATTATTTTAAAATAATAGGATGAAACAAAATACGATTGTTTTTCTCAAAGATGATAGTTATGGTAAACATACTATAAAGCTAGTTGTACAGGTGATTGAACAGGTAAATGTTTAGTACTGACATGCTAAACCTTCTCAACCATATTCTCTTTGAAATTCTGTTGTGAAACCTTCAGAAAAAGTTTGAAAATATTCTTTCTTAAGGCTCCTGACAAGTTGGCGGCCAAAATTATAGCGTCAAAACCTGTCCTGTACTTAGCCGATATTTTGCATCATACTGCAAAACAGTTGCTTGGATCTTCAATCTGATTAAAATCGTTATTGGGAAAAATGTCCTACAACTTTGTTGTATTTAACACCTTCTCCCACCTTTGATGTTGGCTGCTAGATCAGTTTGTTAAATTGTCGAAAATTCAATTTTCGCTGTGTTTGGAGCTCTTAGCTACCGTACTTATCAACCACTCAGACATATAAAATGTAAATGCCCCAAAATACGAGCCCAGAGAGAGGGCGAGTTCTTATTTATAAAATCGAACAAGAAATGTTTAATATTATTGACTGTTGCGTATCTTTACAATGTGGTTAATTTCAACTTAATATTTCTTGTAGATTATCAATATCTTTTCTAAATATATAACCACTCTTTACATGCACAATTTAAATGCACAATTGCAATCTTTCCTAGGTTTAGCTCTTCGGTCAAATTATTATTTTTTATATATTAAACACGTGTTTTGAGCGCTTAGGTAACCACAAAACAATCAAAATTTGATGCCTGACCACCTTTATGAGTGTATTTTAAGGCAAATATGTGGTGTGATGAGTGGTAGTAATGAGTTATGAGGTGTAGTCTTGTTACAAACTAAGGCCGACTCTTCCTTAGAATGGGTTATTAATTTAATGACCAATGGAAATACAAGGACCAACAGCTTAACGTGACTTTCTAACCACGCAGGTGATGGTCTGATATGTATAAACGATGGTGGGAGTTGATGCGGACTCACTGAGATCCGATGATCACTGATGATCACTGAGACTATCTGAGCGTTTTTAGACCTATATCATCCTCAAAACCTGACCTCCATGAAGCTGGATTACAGGACCACGCCACGAGTTCCAGTCAATAATCTGTTCATTAAAAAAGGTTTTATTTTTTAACAAATCTTTTTAGTCCTGTAAATTAAGTACACATTATTAAAACTTATTTTACGAGATAAAGTGAGTGCCAGATTGAATAATAATATTGAATTTAGCACAGTTTGCAGATGAGCAAAAGTGTACATAGGCGGAAGATTGATTTAGTTGATTAGAGAAAACTGGTTTAAGAGAATGATGAGCTTGTGATTAAGCAATCTCAGTTCTCGCTGTCATCAACAGTTTTCCTCAACCACACTTTGTTTGGCATCTCTATCAGTCGCTCAGCATCAGTAGAGGCATCCATTGTAGAGACATCAGAAGAGGCATAATGGTGCCATTCATTGTAGAGGCATCAGTAGAGGCATCCTTTGTAAAAGCATTTATTGTAGAGGCATCAGTACAGAGCCATTAATTGTAGAGGCATCAGTAGAGGCATTCATTGTAGGGCATCAGTATAAGATCTTATTGTAGAGACATCAGTAGAAGCGTCTATTGTAGAGACATCAGTAGGGGTATCATTTGTAGAGGCATTTATTGTAGAGGCATCAGCTGAGGCACGCATTGTAGAGGCATCAGTAGAAGCACCCATTGTGGAGACATCAGTAGAGGCATCAGTTAAGCTATCACTTTGATGCATCGGTAGAGGCATTGTAGAAGGCATTTATTGTAGAGGCATTTATTGTAGGGCATCAGTATAGAATACATTGTAGAGACATCATTTTAAAGAGGCATCATTAGAGGCGTTGATTGCAGAGGCATCAGTACAGAGCCATTCATTGTAGAGGTATAAGTAGAGCCGTTCATTGTAGAGGCGTCAATAGAGGAATTCATTGTAGAGCATCAGTTGAGGCATCCATTGTAGAGGCATAAATAGAGCCATCCATTGTAGAGGCATCCATTGTGGAGAATTCATTAGAGGCATATTGTAGAGGCATAAATTGTAGAGGCATCCATTTAGAGCCTCAGTAGGGAACATCATCATTGATCCACACGTTTATATTGATTCAACTTACTCTAGTCTTGCTGAAAATTTGACAAAAGCGCCTTAAAATGTATACAGGATGATTAGTGAGTATGAATGATATTTTATAATGGATGATGAGATGCAGTCGTTTTAAAAACTAGAGATGGCCAAGCGACCAGTGGAATGGACAAATTTGAAGACAAAATGTTTGGTCCATACATTTGTCTTCAAATATAGTTATAAATTAGCTATTAGCGTTTATACAAATTAATACCTATAATAATAAGTTTTGACAAAGTATTTAAATTCTAAAATAATAATTTCCCAACTATGGACCTTATATATCATCTATTACCTAAATATCTATTTTTAAATAGATATTTAAATTCTGTTATAATATTTCCAGCTTGTTTATTCGACAGTTACAAGTGTCAGATAAACCTTCAGATTTGAGTACTTCTCTCAATTTGAAGGCATAAGTAGTCGGGCCAAATGGTGTAGTGCTCAGCATAATCACCCGACAAGTCAGAGACCCGGGTTCGAGTCCCGGTTCGGTTTTGTTTTCAAAATTCTGTAGTCATAAACAACTTTGGTTTGATTTCCAAAGTCACTACGGAACGCTACTAGAGTCTCACCCAGTGTTTCATTTGCACAATAAATTTAAGCCTTGTGATAGGGTTACAGTTTTGGCGCGGACTGTACATGAACACCAGAGAGTGGCTGAACATTCTCTGTGGTTACCGGCTGATTAAACGTCAGTTGTGGTTTACCCAACATTGCCATACTCAGTGTTGCCAATTCCACACGTTAAATTTACCTCTCGCTTGTAACGTTAGGTACGACCAGTTCATGACGCGTACTGGTTATAGCGTGTACTTTGACCTATTTCTATTTGCTTCCTTATACAGGTGTCACAAAATGGGTAGCGCGGTATGCAGAACTGGATTCTACATACAAAATTAGGACGAATATGTTTAGTAACATTTTTCTTTATTTCGGCTTAGTAAAGCGCTATTTTATAACTTTTGAAAATACTTAATTTGAAAGTTTATTGATATAATATTTTTGTGAAACTGGTATATACCTAAATTGTTTCCTAATAACGTTTTCAAAAATATTTTGTATCTAACTTATCAAATTTTAAATGGCGGCCATCTAAAAATTTCAAATTCTAATTTGATTCTATTTGAATTCTTGAAGAAGAGATTATTAGCAATGGTAGATTTTATTTGAAAAAAAAACAAACAGCTACCTTTCGACAGTCATGCTGCCATCTTCAGGTTAAGCGAAAGTTATAATTATTTGTTAATAATTATTTTAATGTCGCTTAACCTGAGAAGACAGCATAACTGTACAAGCGCTAGTGGTAAATACATCACTATTATTGGCCTGTTTGTAATTTTCAAAATATAATCTTGATTCTATTTGACTCTAACATTTTAAATGGTCGTCATTTTGAAATTTGATAATTTAGATAACAAATATTTCTGGAAAATGTTATAAGAAAAACAATTAAGGTGTATACTATCAAGTATCACAAAATATCTCAACATTTTGAAGTATTAGTTATTTTCATTTAAAACGGAGGATCAGGGCTAAACTAAGCCGAAATCAAAGAAATGTTACTGAACATTTTCGACTTACATTTGTACGTAGAATCCGGTTCTGTGTAGCGCTACACATTTTTGTGACACCAAAAGCTTTGCAATTTAAGTGAAGAGGTGTTGGGAACCGCACTACCATTCTTTAGATTCTCTGTACTCGTATGGACCAGTATACGGCGCCGGCACGCAGAACTGATACACTACTGTACTGCGGGACTTGTCTAGGTAGTTATTGAAGGCGCTATGCAGGATCTTGCCATGCTATCTTTACGGTGAAATGCAATAAATGTGTCTTATTGTGAATAAGTGGCCTTGTATATTGTTTCCGTTATGTTCAGTAACACACATATATTTTGTAAAGTATACATTAATTTGTTAAACAATATTTAATAATTTATTATGAAAGAAATTTGAAGACAAGATGTGTGGACTGAACCGGTCTCTCACTTACCGGGTGGTTATGCTGACATGTCAAACGACTTATTATTCAATAAGTACAAACGCTAAATAGCTAATTTATTGCTTAAGAATTTCGAAGGCAAAATTAACTCTTTTGGCGTTTATACAAATTATGATCTACAATAAGTCATTTGACATAGTATTTGAGTTCTGTTTCGGATAAATATTCAGATTTAAGTACTTCTGATTTTAAGGCATAAATAGGTGGGCCAGATGGTGTAGTGGTCAGCATAATCACCCGGCAAGCGATTGGGTTCGGTCCCGTTCAGTCCACATTTTGTTGTTTCAAATTTCCTTAAAATAATTTTTCGTAAAATATCCATTTTATGTTTGTAAAATTTGTAATAGAGATTCTTTTAAAGTGAAACTAACGAAATTCTTCTTTGTAAACTAAATGAATACCACCGGGATATTTTGATGCGTTTCACAAAATGTATATAAGTAATACTATCAATCGCACTCTGTTGTCGGATGGTCAATAAAATGTCAATAAAGAAAATATTAAAATGATCGTGGAATGATCATCGTGAAATAAGGACGACGATAGGTATATATGGCGAGGCAAAAATACTTCTTTAAACTCATGCAGAAACCATATATGATTAATGACATTAACAGATATCTCCAAACCCATCACAATACACCATTATGTGGGTGGCCTTAGCTTAGTGGTACAGTGGCTTCGCACCAAATCAGCCCGGGTTCGATTCCCGGGCGCAGTGAATCTTTTCACGATGGCCACTTCCCGTGTCACGTTTAGCCGTTGGTCCATTCAATGGTCGTTAAAATTAATTAATGGCCCAATCTGCGCAGAACAGTCGGCCCTAGTTTGTAACAAGACTACACCTCATCATTCGTCACTCAACACAATCATCCGTCATCTTATATTCACCTTAAAGTACCCTCTAGGAGTGGTGGGTGTCTCAAAGTATCAAAGGATTAACTATCACTATCAGTCTCTTGGCCTTCAAGAGGACCACGTTGAAGTACTAGGTACCAACCAAACAAACAAGTGATATTTTGATGGCTGGTTTTGCTAACCGTCCATTATCGGTAAGTGTGAAGCCAGCGGTAGTGAAATATTCCGTTTTCATTAAACCCGGTGTTTTTTTAACAGCTAATGGTGAACAGAGGATATAAGCAGGTTGACCAACACAATTGAGATAAAGTTACACACCAGGGCTACCAACTGACAGATACTGTGCTTGGACACTGATCGATTATACTCGTTAGTGTAAATAACTTTAGATAAGACTGCTAAACTGGTGGATTGATCTCGGCTCTTAGTCGTTAGATGTTAGTTGTCAATATTGATAGTACAAATTTGTGACTTAATAGATCAATAAATATTTTATTTCATATAGACATTTGCAGTAAATGTATCTCACCGGTGTTTGTTTTGGAGCCTAAAATCTTCTAAACTAATCTAAGTCAATTTAAACTTAGTCAGTTTCTTATACTCACTCTCTCCCACATTCGAACGTATCCCTCTAGCTTCATAGGCCTTTGTCAGTCAGCCAATCATAAGGTCAATCATAGGGTCTGTCTATTAAACGCCATAAACTCGTACGTACCATAAAATGTTTGAGAAATCGAAATTTGTTTGAGGCGAGTTTTGAATGCCTTAAGCTCAGGGGCATTTTCGAGCTCTGGGAAGGCAAACGTTCATGAACTACCGTTCTGTGTCTCCTAGTTCGGTAGTTGTATCTGCCTCTAGTATCAAAGTCTACGTCTGTGCCTCATACGGTATTACTTTTTTTATTTTAAAAAGATTATTCCTCAACGTGTGCCAATTAAACTGGCCTTTCTCTAAAAGTATCACTGAATCACTATTTGAGATGCCGACTACTCTCATGAGGGTATTTCAAGGCAAATATGTGGTGAAGGATGAGTGTGATGAGTGGTAATAGTTAATGAGGTGTAGTCTTGTTACAAATTAAGGCTGACTCTTCCTTAGAATGGCCCAATAACCAATCCAAATAAAAGGACCAACGGCTTAACGCGACTTCCGAACCACTCAGGTGATGGTCTGATATGTCTAAACGATGGTGGGAGTTGATGCGGGTATCATCAGATGATCACTGAGACTATCCGAGCCGCTTTAGACCTATATCATCCTCAAAACCTGACCTCCATGAAGCTGGATTACAGGACCATGCCACGAGTTCCTTACTGATTACGTTTGTTGATGGATACTTCTAAAAGTCTAAAATGCAAACCTACTTATTTGAAGCTGTTTAAAATAACTTCATCAGGAATGTATTCAGTGTAAAAGTAAAACCTGTACGGTTCAGAACGCTATCAGCTTGTGTTGCAAGCAAGGATGGAACAACGTGCAAAGATTGATTGGTAAAATCAGTCAGAATCAGACTGCTTTTGTCTGACTTTTATTGCGACAGTTTGGCGTATATGGAAGTGGTATCATCAATTGTACCTAAAGTACTCTTCGAAGTATACTCAGCCTTTAGTAAGTAAATCTTGTAAGCTCTTGTGATGTTTAGAAGAACATGATGGATAACTGAACAAGCGCCGCTGGCGTGAGTAAAGTGAATTTCCTTTGTAATTTGTTGCTTTAAATCGTTAATTGTAACTTACATTCTCTAACTCTCACAGGTTCACTTCGGCTTTTCGACCTTAGATTAAAATTTTCTTATATAGCAATTTTCAATATATTCAATAAAGAGAACCGGCAAATGCCATTAAAATCTGATTAATCATTCAATGTTATAACAAATCATCAGTTAGATAATCAAAACCACTTTTTGTCGAAACTCACCCCTAAAAAAAATCTCTAGTCTGAAATATACGATATATTCATATATATAAAATTTAAAATGTAAAAGTTTATAAACAATATACAAAATTCAAAGTAAAAAGAAAATTAATTTCTTATTCTTTTATTATTCCAGACTTTTAAAACAGTTAAGCAATTTTAGGACAGTTCAACAGTATTTTTTATGAAAACTCAAACTAAAAAGAGCTACAATATGAATTTTTAACAAAGCTCTTTTGAACATATGATTGAAGCAAGAGGGTAAATTAGGTAATGTTAAAGAATTTAAAACAAATTATATAATATTCAAACATCTTATTTTAAATAAGCAACTGTCCTACCGACTGGCCATCTTTTATTATTCAGACTTTTTAAAAGTTAAAGCAATTTCATATTCAGTTCACTGTATTGTTTTACCAGTGAAACTATAACTACTGAACAAATTACAATAATAATTATTTAAACAAAGTTTTGAACATATGATAAAACAAAAATGCGTTAAGTAAATTTAAGAACTTAAAACACTATATTATTAATATTCAAACACTTATACTTTCACTCAAGTTTAAAAATTTAAAAATAGTAGGAGAAATTGTTTTAACTGTAAGAAAACTACACATTTATATTCATTAAACTTACATACATACAGTTTGGAAAACCTCCTCAGAACGTGTTCTGGGGTCATGGCTCTAGGCCTGTGCGGCATATTTCATTTTTCCCAAAGGAAAAAACCACTAAAACCCTTGAAGAATATAAACCTGTAGCGTAGCCACCAGATTAGCTAAATTATCGTAAACAAAAAACCGAAAAACAAACTTTGCTCGTTAAAATCCTGTGTTAAGCACCGCGTTTTCTTACTAATGAGAGCAGAGATTTGCTGCTAAAGAGGCAGTGACTGATTAAATTAATTAGTTACTTGATTGCAATTTACGTGAAAACTCATTAAGTTTCCTGCTAATTGCATGGTAGGCGGTCCCAGTTGATACAATTAAGTCAGACGTAAGTTGCTTCATATTGCAATATGTAAGCATAGATTTACCGTTACATGTATTTTTCCCATGGGAAGTGTACATTAGATATCGTAATTCTTTTGGATCTCAAAGTCGCTTTTTGTTCGGATTAATTAAGTGCTCTAGCGGACCCGTGGCGGGTTGGAATCGTGCGCGACTCCGGAGCTCATCACTCCGCTGCCGCGTGTTCGATCCCCGCAGTCACATTTGTAAGTGACTTTACGGTACTTGCTAGGTAAAAGGTCGAAATTAGTGGTAGGTAAGGACTTACATTGATCCTAACTTCCGCCTCGTTACACTAGACAAACTTTAATTGTTTTGTAATAAAAGAAGCTTTATCATAGGCCTTTGTCAGTCAGCCAATCATATGGTCTCAATCATAAAGTATCCTATTAGAAGCGCCATAAACTCATACGTGCCATAAAATGCTTGAGAAATCAAGGGAATTAGTTTGAGGCCAAATTTGAATTCCTTAAGCTCAGGGTAACATTTGTATATTGTTACATTTGGTAACATTTGTACCAAATTTTTACCATTAAGGTGAATACAATAATGACTTTAGAGAAGCATGATACATATATACATATGAATGAGAAAATGCTCAACACAGTGTTCTGGGGTCAGGATCGGTATTCATTTTCTTGGTCCCGAGTCTTAGTCTTTCCATGCTGACGGATGAATATCTTTTTTCAAAAAGAAATCCAATAAAAAATAAATAATAAGTCGATCATAACCATTACTTTGTTATAATAGTTTAAAGCAACAGTTGCTTTATTGCGTGTAGCCCATAAACAATATCAAGCAAATTCGACGATTAAAATTACATTTTACTCATAAAAAGAAAATCTAGAACAAGGCGGTGCTAGAAACCTAGAATGTATCATCAAAGGTAAAACAGTAAAGAAAACCTTTGCCGTGAACTAATCCGTTGAAGTTTCTCATGCGTAGAATTTTACCGAACTTGTTTGTTTCAAAGCGTCTTTGTTATAAACAGTTTGGCATATTTTCTTTGAAACCGTTCCACCGAGTTAACCGACTAATGAAATTACTGTTTTGTAAGAAAACATATAATTTATTAAGTACTATTGATTGTTATGATCAAAATAAATAACTTCTTTCTTGCATGTCCAAAAGTGTAATTAAAACACTGTCGGCCTAATTAGGTTTACTTAAAACCTAATTAATGGATGGTGTAGTGGTTTAGCATAAACGCCCGGCAAGCGGGAGACCCCGGTTCAAGTCCCGGTTCGGTCCAAACACTTTTGTCTTCAAATGTCTTCAGTAATACATTAGATTTTTAGCATTTATGCAAATTAGGATCTATTATAGATTTTATTTTGAAAAATACAATTAGGCCAACATATGTTACTCATTTACTAGTGCTTTCGACAGTCGTGAAGTCATCTTTAGGTATAACGAAAGTTACACAAATTAAAACTATTAACGAAAAGTTGATATTAATACAAGGTTGTTGACAAACATAAAGTCAATGTGATTTAAAATAAACATGATTACAGCAAAATAAACACGTAGAAAATATTCATGTGTTAATGTACACATAAAATAAAAAATAAAAGTAAATAAATAATAGACAAAAAATAAAAATTATAAAAGTTTTTACGTTATGTTAGATCTATTAATTTAAAATTTATGATGAGTCCATACTCGTTGTTAAGTAAATTATTGCTCTCTGTGTTTGTACAAAATATGATTCCTTTGAAGCCTTAAGGCATCTTGGATTTACAATTTGATTAGGAATTTTTAAATACTAATAACGAGATTAATTAAAATCGTACCTTCTTGACGCCTTTTTGTGTGAAATGAAAGTTCCAAGCAGCTTGATAGAGCTCTATAGGGAAATGTCTGCCAATAATGTTTTATCGCTCGAAATATAAGAGGATTACATCATCACTGGAATTCCCTTATTGTTTGCCATTCATACGAAACCCTCTATAAATAAATAATTTTACTAGCTAAGTGTTTATTTGTATAAGCTTTTAATATTACAGTTTTACCCACACCATAATAGTTTATGTATAGAGCATGCATAATGCAGATAGTTAATAGTTACAGATGATATTTGTAATAGTATGTTTGGTTTTAAAACGAAAACAATGTGAATAAAGTAGAAGTTGACTTTGCTTTGACAGTACTGAACCTTTTGATAGTAAGCCAACCCCTGAGCTAAGACCGAAACTAGTCAAAGTCTGATTGAAATAAAGTATTTCACAGCTTTTAATAATTTATTGACTGGGACTCGTGGCGTGGTCATGTAATCCAGCTTCATGGAGGTCAGGTTTTGAGGATGATATAGGTCTAAAGCGGCTCAGATAGTCTCAGTGATCATCTGATGATACCCATCAACTCCACCATCGTTTAGACATATCAGACCATCACCTGCGTGGTTCGGAAGTCACGTTAAGCCGTTGGTCCTTGTATTTCCATCATTGGTCATAGGGCTATTAATTAATGACCCATTCTAAGGAAGAGTCGGCCTTAGTTTGTAACAAGACTACACCTCATAACTCATTACTACCACTCATTACACTCATCCTTCATTACATATTTGCCTTAAAATACCCTGATTAGAGTGGTCGGCATCTCAAATAGTGATTTAGTGATAAGTGTTTTACAGTTTTTAATATTTATTAACACAATGAGTCAATAGTCAGCCTGCTTGTTTAATTAATACCTAGTTCAACAACCTCCAAGGGTTTAATTACGACTGTAAGCGTAGCGAACAGCCTATTAACTAGCGGGGTTAAGAGGCTACGTTAATAAGACCAAAGGTCAAAGCAAGACTGTGAGCGTAGCTTAGCGTAGTCTTGCGGGGTTAGGAGAACTCGAGCGAGGCTGTGAGCGTAGGGGTAAATCGAGCATGAAAAGCAGAAGCAAGTAGTAAGCTGTTCTAGTTAGGCAAACATAGTGCAAAACATTCGTTTAATGGTCCGCCTCAGTGGTCAGAGAAAGGCTGAATTCGTTCGCCCAAGGAACACATGACACCGCGCACGTAACAACTGGCTAAACAAAGGGGCCTTCTTTCAACTGATGCGGCCTAACTATCAAACCAAGCGCTGGCGAGGGTTTACAGCGTCATTTTTCACCTCTCAACATAATTTTAACATTAATTAAATGATATATTTGGAAACTGGATGAATTTTCCGAGACGCGTATGGTAAACTTTGAAATTGTCCAAGTTTTAGTGGTTTTCAACTCCATATTGTACACTTAAAACGATGTATGTACGTTAACGTAAAAATATTTTGATAGGTGAAAACGGGCCGCCAAACCTTTCCATTGAAGCATTGAGGCGTACCCTTAACCCACGCCAGCAGTGCTATAGCACTTTGATTTGTGTTCGCCTATAGTTTTTAATCACTTAATAGAAAATTGACTTGATGTTTAATTTCCAACATCAAACCATCAACTGATTCGAAATTGAAATTCTAATTATAAATAGTAGGTACAGTAAAAATTACACATTGACATATACGATCTCGTGTCAAGACAGAGATTTACTTAGACTGTAATCAGCTGACTGATTAGAGACTAAATGTTCTATCAACTCTCAGCTGTGGCGGTTCCGCAATTACTCGCTTCCATAAATCACATTACAAACTATCGCAGCTGATTAAACCAGTCCTACTGGAAACTGTGAATGTTTTGCAGCAAACTTTGATTACATTATATTGTCCAATTATTATGGTATATAATAGAGTAATATATGTTTTAGTATCTGATATGGATTTCATTTTTAAAACAAATATACAATGATTAGGAACGTATGAGTAATATTTTATCGGAACTGATAAAATAGCACGAGTTATTTGTAATAATATCATGAGTTTAAAGTTCATGTTGAAATGAAAACGTTTTATTGGTGGCAATTTTATAAGTCCTTCGATAGTTCATTTAGATTTGAAAACGTTATCCAGTATAATGGCATTGACATTTTAAACATTTTACTGTTGTCCATCAATTATACAAACCTTTCTAAGTGGGCGTCAGTTATTTATTTTAAAATGAAAGCGATTTTAAGCTTTATTATAAATAAACTGTGTTTTTTTCATAAAAGAAGTTATAGAAACTAGGCATCCATTTTCGTTTATTTACTCAAACCAAGTTACAATAAGAATACGAGTAATAATGAATTATAATCTTTCAAGCCTACACAAAGAAATTTTAATTCTGAATTTTCTAAACCGTAAAAGTTGATACTTTACTAATTAAGTTCCTTTAATGCTGGAAAACTGCCTGAAGCCAGATGATTCAGAATACTCATTTCTGGCGCATTCACAAACCTTATCTGTAACCAGTTTTCTTTACTCTTTAGTCATATTATCTAATTTCTTTTGAAAAAAATCCCATTTGACGGAACAAACAGCATCGTACCGCCGGTTTGTCACAGGAGGCCAAACTGAGGCCGAAGAGTAAAAACGAAGGCCGTGGTATGGCTGAATAGCTTCATGCGCCCGTGGTATCATAGCAGCGAGAAAATACCATATAATCATGAGTACCACCAGTAATTAAAATACTATATAGCCGGTTGACTGTTGACTTAACTAGTAAGGATGTTTAAACGCCCGGCATACCTAATTTTCTTTTGAAGTGTTGTGGTGAAAACATTCGGAAAAATCTGAAAACATTAATTTTATGGCTTCGACAAGTTGGCGGCAAAAGTGATGGAATCTGCCCTTAACCGATATTTTGCATGAAATTATTGGTGAGGATATGTGTTGCCGTACGAGTTAGAGAGGTAAATACCGGTTCCGGGTGATAAAACGTGCATTAATGACCAGCCTTTGTTGCCAACAGTAACGGCTGACTTCCGAACCACGCAGGTGATGGTCTGAATATGTCTAAACGATGGTGGGAGTTGATACGGGTATCATCAGATGATCTCTGAGACTATCTGAGCTTTAGACCCATATCATCCTCAAACCTGACCTCCATGAAGTTGGATTACAGGACCACGCCACGAGTCCCAGTCATCAATTTTGTAAATATTTTTGCTCCTGTAATTACAGCATCTTCAAAATTATTTGTCCTATAAAACTAGTGGGTGAAGCAAATTTGTCTTAACCATAAGCGTAGCCCCCAAAATACGAGACCACGTAGCCCCAGAACCCAGAAAGCCTGAAGGGCGAATTGACTTATATAACTTCTTAATCTAAATTCAGAAAACAATTTTTCTGAGAGCTAAATACAGCTTTCATTGCTTGAGAAGTCTCACCTGCAAATTACTAAAACTATGTCGGTATCAAAGGCAAAGGTTCCCAGAAGGGAACTCAAGAAAGCAGAGTTATTCATCACATCAAACTTGCACAAAAGAGTTGGCTCATATAAAGAACAGCAATTTCTCTTGAAGACTCGCTTTCTTTTTCTGTGATTCTTGCTTTCAACATCTCTTCATCAGGAGTTCAGAACAGTGCTGTAAATAATGTGCTAAAAATATTTATAAACTAGTAGTTTATAAATAAAGTATGTTAAAAACACAACTACAGCTATACCATAGTGATTGACGAAAATATTTAACTCTTAGGCTAATGCGTGGTGTCTAGATGTTCCGGTTCACATCGCGTTAAAAACATCATAATTATGGTGAAATATTTCGGTTTCGCTGTGGAGTCATAAACATTTTCATAACACATTAACATAACATAACATTAACATAACATTTTCAGTACTGGTGGCTGAAACATTTTTTTATAAACCAATCTGGATCTCCTGCATGCTGACATGGCATGAATATCTGATTTTTATAAATACCTTATTGCTTGTAGGTCCTAAAGATGTGTTGAAACTTTCACACGATGCATTTCGGGCATAAGTTGCCCTCCTTCCGCCCAAGACCTTCTTCCCGTTCTTCTTATCACTAAATAGTCTATATAGATATTTACACTTCCCGGTTCATCACACGCGTGTCACCTTTCGCGAACCAATCGAAACCATGGGGACGACGGCGATATGTGCGGAACATCTTGGCGACCGCCAGATTGGTGAGGCGACGCAGGTGAGCGAACTCCCACTTGAATTACCTACAGGCAATGAGGTATTTATAGTCCTAAACTGGGAAAACAAAATTTTATCTAATTTTTCCAAAAGAAATTTGATAATGAGTACCCTGTAGCAAATTTAAATTTAATATAACTGACATATTTTCGTCACAACTATGATATAGTTCTTCCGGTTCACACCGCGTCAAAACATCATAACAATTAGAGTGAAATATTTCGGTCTCGGAAGATGTGGAGTACCATCTTCAGTCACTGATTGGCTGAAACAATTTTTATATTTAGTATAACTTCTAGTAAAAACACAGTACGTCTGAAGCCGTCGGATGAATAGAGGAGTGAATTAAAGTAACAAATTGCAGAGGAAAGTCGATTCACTCATGCCAGTGGCGCTTTAGCGCTTAGCTGCGTGTCGGCCTAGTTTTCACTCTTTTTACTATTTAAAATAGTCATAGTTACAAATAAGTCTACCTGGAATACAAAATACAAATGCTTGACCATTCTACATTACAAATAAATAGTATAGAAAACATACAATTAACTACTCGGATTAATCGCTGAAAACGTAGTGAGGATGGTGATTTCAATAAATGCATTACTTGAAGCTCGGGCGAAACGGCGTTGACATGGGATTTGTCGCTTTAGTGATTCCAATCAAATATAAATTAAATCCGTGTATTGGCGTTTTACAAACAGCCAACGCTGTGACGTACAATGGTCAACGAATCTGCTTCCGTTCTACATTTATTTAAAATATTATTACGGACGTTTTCCATCGCTTTACATGAACAAAAGTACACGACATTTCGGGATCTGGAATCTAACACCGTCTTCAGGTGAAAGGTAACCTAAAACATAACACAAAACATTAGTAAAAGTGCTAGCCTAAAAGTAATCACCGCAAGCTAGCCAGTCATCCACCACTAAATAAACTTTTCTCTCTTTACCTTTTTTCCTTCCACCATTAAATTTGTTAATTTTATAACAAGTAGTCTAGAAAAAAATATAACATTAACAAACACTTTACGAAAATTTAAAAAATCGAACAGAGAACTCAAGCACGACTATGGTCAGTGACAGCTGCATGCACTGACTGACTGACCAGACGCCAGACGGCCCAATTAGCTGGCTCGGAGCAGTGGACAACCAATCACAGTCATGAAGCAGACCGACCAGCTGTAACAGAGAACACAAAAAATACCTATTTATGCCAATGGAAGGGAAATTCTTTAAAGTTTTGATGTATGAATCAACCTCAGAAATTATACCAACGTCAAAAAAAACATCAAACAATGAAATACGAATAGTAATATAGCCACGGTACATTTTCTGTCATTTTTATAAGGATGTCAAACCGTCCCAAGACTTTTCATTACTGTAAATAAAAAAAAACACTTCTTGTGAAAACATGTGATACAAAAGATGATGACTGCCTTAAATTAAAAGAACTGTTTTGTCAATAGCTTGATCACAATCAACTACAATACAGGGTTTAGTATATAGTTGAAATTGCGGAACTAAATCACACTCTCTGTCGAGATACACCTGAGTCTATCTACTCATCTACAATCTTAGTCAACAGCAAAGTGAGTTGGTGTTTACATTACGTTACTCGAGAAATGTGATTACTACCTTTCTGAGTACTACTAAATCTTTAACATGGTAGTGTCTTTGTCATTTATTAAATCACTAAATCACTAATTGAGATGCCGACCACTCTCATGAGGGTATTTTAAGGCAATATTTGGTGAGTGGTAGTAATGAGTTATGAGGTGTAGTCTTGTTACAAACTAAGCCGACTCTTCCTTAGAATGGATTAATTAATAGCACAATGACCAATGGAAATACAAGGACCAACGGCTTAACGTGACTTCCAAACCACAGGTGATGGTCTGATATGTCTAACGATGGTGGAGTTGATGCGGGTATCATCAGATGATCACTGAGACTATCTGAGCCGCTTTAGACCTATATCATCCTAAAACCTGACCTCCATGAAGCTTGATTACAGGATTATAACGTCATCCCATGATTATAGTCATCCCAACGCGAGGAAAACGTATTTTCATCTAAGGTTGAAATTAAATTATGTAGGCTACGTTAAAACGATCATCAAAACTGTAGAAAATCTGTACACGGTGAATCACAAAACTGATTTTAGGCCAAGACTCCTTTTAGACCTCTAGAGTGGTCAGTGTCTCAAAGCAAAGTATCGAAAGAAAACCCTTATTTATCCATCAAAACTCAAAGATTTCTGCTCCATCGGCTGCGTAAGTACGTTGTTCTGTGTTCTTTGTTACGATGGTCAGTCTGATTCCGGCTGTGATTGGTCGTCCATGCTCCAAACCAGCCAATGTGTCTGGTCAGAAGTCAGTCAGTATGCAGCTGTCACTGGCCGTGGACGTGCTTGACTTCTATTTTTGTTTCTAGCTGGTAAAAATGAGTAAGTTAAAAAATAACGTTATTTAAAATGGTGGGTGTAATGATAGGACTCGTGGAGTGGTCTTGTAATCCAGCTTTATGGAGGTCAGGTTTTAAGGATGATATACGAGTAGGTCTAAAGCGGCTCAGATAGTCTCATTGATCATCTGATGATACCCGCATCAACTCCCACCATCGTTTAGACATATCAGACCATCACCTGCGTGGTTCGGAAGTCACGTTAAGCCGTTGGTATTTGTATTTCCTTTGGTCATTGGGCTATTAATTAATGACCCATTCTAAGGAAGAGTCGGCCTTAGTTTGTAACAAGACTACACCTCATAACTCATTACTACCACTCATCACACTCATCCTTCACCACATATTTGCCTTAAAATACCCTCATGAGTGGTCGCATCTCAAATAGTGATTTATAGTGATTTAGTGTATGGTGGGTGACTGGTAAGCTTGCGTTGATTACTTTTAGGCTGGATCATTTCCTAATGTGTTGTGTTATGGATTAGGCTACTTTTCACCTGGCGACGGGGTCAGAATGCAGATCCCAAAACGTCGTGTACTTTTTGTTGACTCAAAAACAAATAAAAAACGTCCATACTATTTCAAAAATTTCAGACATTGTATCGTCGTTAACAAAAAACTTCAAACATAGAGTTTATCTAGTTCTGTGTGATTGTTCTTATGGGCAAACATTCTTATGGTATCAAAACCTATTGTGATACGGATAAATATCAAATTTTAAAACTGGAGTAAAATTTGAAACATCGTGGGAAAATGCATAGGGTTAGGGTATTTTTGTATAATTACTATTTCTTACTATGTTAATAGTTGTAACATTAGCTAGGTATTGAGAAAGGTATAAAGTATCAAAAATATAGGAAAGTATAATTATTCAGTGGGAGAAAGGAAAAATATTTCTCTTTGTATTGTAAAAGTTTTAAGCACCCTCAATTCTTCCTGAATTCAATTTTCTTTGTTTAGACAGGATGTTGTTTCTCTTCGAAGCCTAAAGTTTTGAAACATCTTTCAGATTAATGAACTTTCTTTAATTTAATGAGGGTAGTAACTTTGTTATGGTTATATTCGTCTTTAGTCAGGGTGTCACAAAAATGTTTAGCGCAGATTCTACTTACAAAAGTAAGTAAAGAAATTTTTGAAAATAATTAATAATTTAAAACATTTTAAGATATTTTTGTGAAACTTGGTATACAGGTACACCACCTTAATTGGTTTCCTAAAACATTCTCCAAAAATATTTTTATCTAACTAATCAAATTACAATATGGCGGCCATTTAAAAGTCAAATTCAAATTTGATTTTATTTGACTTTAAATTTTTTAATGGCCGCCATTTTGAAATGATAAGTTGGACAAAATATTTTAATGCCGAAACAATTAAACGTTTATACCAAGTTTCACAAAATATCTCAAATTTTGAGATTAGTATTTTACAAATTATACTAAAAATGGTGAATTAAAACTAAACCAAGC
>CM032062.1:66930043-66958562 GCA_018831715.1 Matsumurasca onukii | reverse complement strand
TCAAAGTAGCTTAAGAAACTGCGTAATATACTCGTACTTACTATCGTGCAAATTTACAGCCGCATTTGTTCAGCCGGTGTATATAGTAAAAGCAAAGCAAAAACTGTTTTTCAACGTACGTAACAGAAATTAAGAGACAGAAATTTGTTCAAGGCTCCAAAAATGCGATTAAAGTTCAGATTTGTTGCCATGAAATTGCAAGACGATCTTGCGCTCTAATCCTAAAATTGAACAAACACTGGTTTTCTTACGGACAGTTTTCTAAAGTACAATGCTTTTTTGTAACTATTATCCCTGTGGTTATAGTTCGAGACAGCTCAAAAAGCGGACTGGAATACTCTCTGTTACATTGACAGTACAGCATTTTCCACTCCAAATGTCAAAGCTCATTTGAAACCCAAACCGCTTATTTTATCTACTCTGTCACTCAGCTGGCATTGTGTTCCTTTTTTACTATTTAGAGTGAAATGTTATGTTCACATAGTACTCGTATATTACTTGCAAAATAAACTATTTCCAAGATATATAGCTTCCGGTTTACACCGCTTCACATTTGAATTACAATTACTGCTAGACGTTTCGACCTCCCTGTGGAGAGTCATCCTCAGTTGCTTGTTGACTGGCTGAGACAACTATTTCTAGCTGCTTGCTAAAGTTTTACATTTCCTCGAACTGAGACTAGGGTACTAAGCTAGTATCATGAATTTGATTATAGGCTACAATTTATTAAACCATACAGTTTACTGGTTCAAAAATTAAAAACTATAATTATTACTTAAATATAATAAATACTGGGATATTTAAAATCCCTTGAATGTTTTATTTAAAACTTAGTTGAAAAAAGGTGTGTTGCATTTCTAGAATTAAATTTTGAAGGAAGTAGGTACATTAAAACTAGTTGTTTGATCCTTCTGAATAGGTACCATACGAAAAATCAGTTGCTTATGTGCCTGTGGGCGCTGTTATTTGATGGAATTGATAAATAAGGCACCAAAAGATGTATATAAAATTATATAGTAGATGCTTTGAATTGTAACTTTCTCAAATTGTGAAATGAGTTATTTAAGCTATTAACGCAACTTAATTAACGTGGTGCGATTGACAGTCGCGCCAAACCATGCCGCTGTTTAGAGTTCATCGAGTTTATCCATAGAATAAGCATATATACTGTTATACTTATTCAATGGTTTATCCAACAAATACATATTTTATTGCATGAACTTTTTTTATATGAAAAGTATGGCAATCGTCAATTAAAATCTCATTTAGACATACAAAATTATCATTCACTCTCTCCCATTCATTTGAATAGTACAACTTTTGACCCTAGTCAGTCAACCAATTTGTAGGGTCTCCCAATCATACGCCATGAACTCGTCTGTGTTATAGAACGTTTGATCGTTGAGGACTGTTTTCAGACGAGTTTTGAATGCCTTGGGCAGAACGGTGACTGATGAGTTTGGCAATCTGTTGACGAAATGAACTCCTGTTTGAGAAAGCATTCGAAAAATAGTAAACAATAATTCATTATTGTTGATACAGTTAATAATAGTTTAACAACCCCGCATCGGATGGTATGTCTATGTCTCATTTTTTTATACTTCAGTGCAAATCTTTAGGCCATTGGTTTTTAGTAAAATTTTAAATTAAAGTACAACATTTGGACACATCCAAGAACTCCACGGCAACTTTTCAAACGGAAATTTGAGAAAGCCAATTTATTATTTGTTGTTTTCGAATTGAAATTGAGCTTCTTAGAATTTCCTACGCTTATCAAAATATAAACATTATATTTTTCCCTCTCTCGAACAGTTTGTAACTTTACGTATGCAGGAGTGAAGTCTGCTTTCATTGACTCACTGTAATGCTCTTATGTAATAATAGGTATTATGAATTGTTGAAAAAAACTTATAATGCCAGTGTTATTACATAAACATAGAAAAATACGGACTGTTATACCGGTTACTATGTTTAAAACTACACAGCGTTTCGAGAGGTAGGTAAACTCCTCTCGTTGTCAAGTGAAACTTAGCTGAAATCATATTATAATCCTAAAAACTAGTATACTTTACTACGGAAACAAATAAAATAATCAATCTATACCTGTAAGTGACATAGAAACATGAAACCTTACCCAACAATAATATTAACAACTAGCAGTTAGAAACGACTCCACTATGCACTAACCACTCACGCACTGTCTGTGTAGCTAGCTGTCTGTGTAGTTTTAGGTTTTAGTTTTGTGTAGTTTTAATCAGAATAACCGGTAGAAAAGTCCATCGATTCAATTCCGTTCTTATTATAAAAGGTAAAAGTATCTAAAACAGTGCTTAAAAGCCTAGCGTATTTTTTAATTCTCTTGTTACTATCCTTAGCGAGACTGAATACCCATTTTCATGTACTACAATCGTAAAATGGTGAACTGACAGCCAAACAGTGTAATTTATTGAACGACACGAATATTTAATTGGCTTACAAATATATAGGTCAATGCAACCAGAAACATTCCCCGTACCAAAGTACGGTACTATTAGCTAGTTTATTATAAATATCAAGCCGTTTTGCGGTCAAAAACGTGGACAAACTTTATCGTTTAAGAAAAATAATTCTTGGATTTATACCTTGTCATCTGTATTTGTTGAAGAAAGCCTAAAAATACTCCGGTTTACCCGATATTTTCCGTTTATTTGTTTGCTAATGTATTGAACGATCATTTACATTTTATTTTATTTTTTGTTTTATTGAGCTGAAAATTCCCACTGTTGTTAACTTTTATATTTTTCATGTACTGTTGTATACTAAAACGAATCTAAACATTTTTCCTTTGAGGCAAGAAATTCATGATTATAACACGCGAGGTAGAGGTAGGATGGACATAATTCCACATAGATTAACCTTAACAGGAAATTCGTTCAAGTTAAATTGTATGATTTTTTAATAAGCTACCTGAGGAGGCTAGGAATAATAGTTTTAATCATTTTAAAGTCAAATTGTACCAATTGTTAATTTAATTTAATTGTCAATTAAACCAATTGTTGCTAAACAACCCCTTTACCAAATTAAAGAATTTTTAGACATTCAAATTAATGTAGAATTTAATAGTTAATGACTTATTTTTATAACAACTATAATCTGTCATTTAATATTACTTAGGAAGTGAAATAATTGTTATTGTATATGACGTGTCCTATTTCTGTAAAACAGATCAACGGAAATAAACTATTCTGATTCTGATTCTGATTACCTATGACATCCAAATCAACATAAGAGCTAACTAAAATAGTATTTTATAATATCATCAAAGCGAGTGGAAATATAGACACAGATGATATGCAAGAAATATTTAGTTTTTAAATCTCGTAACTAGTTCCAACATACATTCGTATTTGTTATTACAGTTATTTGATTATTTTAAGTACTTTTGAGGGTTGATTTTGTTTTTGTGCGCATATTGTAAGAAAACATCGTGAGTTTTAAAAAACTATTCTGTTCTGTATATATGGTCTATATTTATGTTAATTTTCGCCATCAATTGAAAAACAGTCAAATATTCTAATATTTTATAGTCTAAGATAATAGTATAACAAACTAATATAAAATATTTAATAGGGGTTTCTTCAAAACTTCAGGAAAATAAATACCTGTAAAATGGTGTGCAGTTCAAATAGGGTTAACGGTTTAAAATGCTGATATTTGAACTAACAGCCCTTGTTTTAGGGCACACTGTACGTACATAGAGCTTATTTCAATTTTAATTCGTTCTTTGGGTACGATTTAACTTAAATCTTTTGTTTCCTTTTACGTGAAGAAGTTTCCCCATAGTTATAACGCTTAGTTTAGTCCAAATCGTACATTATATCTCAGTAGCACTTCATCCCTTTATATTTTCAAAATTTCTGAAAATATCATTTTAAATGATCTTTGGTGTTCAGCCCTTCTAATTTTTTTCACCCGCATGACGAGAATGTCCCTTATTGGATGTGGCATGTAGAGCCAGAGGCGGCCCGAGGACCCGGCAACCCGGGCGGCCGCCCAGGGGCGCAAGAAGGCTGGCATTTTTGGGATGGCACTGGGTTCATGCAGCTGAATATGGAATTTTATAGAAAGAAAAGGGAAAATACTTTTAGAAAATTAACGATAGCCAGACCAAAAAGGGAATTATAATTTATTCATTGACGATGCGAAAGGGTGGTCTGGAGCAATGCACAGTTCATTCTTCACACTTGCAATTCATCATTTTGTTTGTGACATGTTCCTTTCTATTTCAAGAGTTGAGCAGTTATTTTTCTTTTGAGTTGAGTATTTTGAAATGAAATGAAATAAGTCTTTATTTTTGTGGCGAAGTTAGGACTATAAAGTCCTGTCTTCCACTTAACCACCATTTTGATTGATTTTCGTAAATGTGTTTAGGGTGCCTGGAGGTATATAGGGCAGGCAACACTGTAACATGAGCTTTCTAAACCAAGTAGGGCAAAATTTGAGAAAAGGGCGGCTGAAAAGTAACAACACAAGGAGGTCGTTCTAAAAAATCCACAACAATTTTTAACAGTTTTTATAGCTAGTGCTGGTCAAAAGGTTTCCATAAACATTCTATGTTAAAAAATAATTCTTTCTATTCATAATCATACTTCTGGTAATGTAATAAGTGATTTTTGTTATAGCTAGTTAACACTAGGGCCACACGTTATCTTACGTTAAAAAGCCAAATGTCATCAGGTTTTGTGGGCGGACCTGTGGCGCCTCCCCAATAAGGATAAGGGCGCGCTCTGGAGGCGCTGCTGTTGAGTCTGTCCAAGGGCGCATGCATGCTCGAGCCGCCCCTGAGTAGATCATCAGCTAGAATGTCATCCGACCCAAGCATGTCCCTGAGTAGATCATCTGCAAAATACCTGACTCAATATGTGCGTGTTCCACAGAATCTGATCTTGCTGATTATGTGGCACTTCCTTTACTTCCTCCTTGCAGCTCTCATTCTCTTTGACGATTCTCCTCATTTCTCCCTGTAGACGCTCAAAGTCACTCCTCGTGGACAAAATCAGCTTCTCTTGTTTCTTCATTTTCTCTCTCAGTTTCTCCAAGAACTGGTCGTTTCGGTTGAGCTCTTTGTTCCTTTCGTCCAGCTGTTTGTAGAGCATGATTTATCTTCTTCCAAGACCTGTTATTAATACGATTAATATTATTAGCAATTCTTGATAAAAGTCGAGCTTTTCATTTCTATCAACAGAGAGAAACGTTGTAGGAGAAACTGTTTGCAGTTTTGAGCTTTTCAACACTTCCTGAGTCAAATGGCAAAACTTTAAATATATTTGAGAGACGTATAGATGATTTATATATTATGGATATACAGGGTCCGGCAGTCAAACCTGACGGGTTTTGAATAGAATAAATCAAAAGTTGAGATATTTAAAAATTATTTTTTTATTGTAAAGAGGAGAAATAGAAATTTACTATTCATAATAAAAATCACAAAAATAAATTATATAGCAAAGTTATGTCACTTAAAATGATAACCACTATTTTCACTGTAACGAGTTCTTGGAGAAGTTATCATGACTCTCTCCAATGTTTGGCACGGGATCTCACGAAGTTCTGGCCGAATGACGGTTTTTGAGTGGGGATAGGTAGTGGTGGGGACGTCTGGTCAGTTGGGGATGGTCGTCATACTGTCCACCTTGAGCGAAAGTTCCGAGATGGAGCGTTGGACCGCGAACACCTGCGTAAGTAGTCGAAACCTTTTTTAGAAATAATGGTTCCTTGATTCTAACACAAAGAGTTTTCGTATACGGTTTAATATTCATTCGTTGGGGTGGTCATCATAGCTCAGTGGTACAGTGCGCTGCACCAAATCAGCCTGTCCGATTCCCGGCGCAGGATAACTTTTCACGATGACCATTCCCGTGGTTCGGAGGTCACGTAAGCCGTTGGTCCATTCCATTGGTCGTTGGGCTAATTAATGACCCAATCTGGGGAAACAGTCGGCCCTAGTTTGTAACAAGACTACACCTCATCATCCATCAAAACACTCATCACACTCACCCATCATCCCATATTCACCTTTAAAATACCCTCTAAGAGTGGTCGGTGTCTCAAAATCGTATCAAAGTATTCCTCGTGGTGCGATCCCGTCTAAATACAATTCTTCTTGTCGAAACTTCAGAACACTGCTTTTGGGACAACAAGAAGACGAGTATCACCTCGAACGTTTAGAACACCTGCTAATATTGAAGCTGTTCGACATGCTTTTGAACGGAGCCCTCGTCACTCTGCCGTTCTTCACACCCTCAAGGTGAACAGAATGGCGACCATCCCCAACTGACCATACGTCCCCACCACTACCTATCCCCACTCAAAAACCGCCATTCGACGAGAACTTCGTGAGATCCCGTGCCAAACATTGGAGAGAGTCATGATTAACTTCTCCGAGAGACTCGTACAATGAAAATAGTGGTCATTATTTAAGTAACATAACTTTTGCTATATAAGTTATTTTTGTGCTTTTTTATTATGAATATTAAATTTCCATTTATCCTCTTTACAACAACTTTTTGATTTATCCCATTTTAAAAACCGTCAGGTTTGACTGCCGGACCCTTGTATATCCATCAACAAAGTTTAAAGCAAATAAACATAGCACCCAGTTCCTAAAATGTATTTTCGCGACCAGTTTCAGCTATAAAGCCATCATCTCGGCGAGTACAAAAAAATAAAATATTATTTTCTTAGTACAGTATAATCATAATAAAATCCATATTGTAAAATGAAATAAAAACTAGTATGAAATAATTGAATAAATAGCTAAAGATTTTTTCCATTTTTGTAAAATCGTGCTTCATGATACAAGTTTTTTATTTTTTATATTCCGTAAATAAAAGGTTTCTGGTATTTACGTGGATAGAGTTAGTATGTTTCCGGATCTTTCAAATTACTTAGGTAAATATGCGTCCTCTTTACAATTCATCAGTTTACCTTTCCATTCATATTCTAAAATTTCTAAATAGTCTTCGATGCCTTTGTAAGTGTGGTTCTCAAAAGGATATGTTCAGCAAAGTTAGATTTCATTGTTGTGGTACCATTTGACTTTATAACTTGTATGTGTTCACGAAATCTTTATTTAAAACTTAACTCTGCCCACGTAAATATCAGAAACCCTATTTTTGACGAAATATATATTAATACATCGGTAATATTAAATAAAATGAGAAATTTTCATCGTGAAGCTCGATTTTACATATAAGTGAAACAGATGTTTAGCGATTCTTTCTACAATTGTATTCACATAAACTTTTAGAATGAGGAATATTGAAACTCTTCAGTCAAGGACTGACCTGGATCGTAGTGAAGAATACTGGTCTGAAGTAAAGGTCGCATGTCAGGGTGGAAACAATCTGAGGAACTTGTTTTTCCGGTAATAGGCAAGATCGGTATAAACTGAAGGGCGACTATGCGAGACACCACGACCAGCATTCTGAGTAGGTCTAGGGCTTGTTTCTCCAAGACATCACACAAGGTTTGGACAAACCAGGAGCCTTTCTTCGGGTCCCTCCATGATAAATTGCGTTGGTTCTCAGTAAAATCAGTGTATACAGTTGTTTTAAGATATTTTAATTACACTGAAGTGTTTTTACTAGTGATCGTAATACGGTGTGGTTGCCTACGGACAGTTTAACTCACAGTGCTCTGTTACGTAAGTTGTTTATTGAAGACGTTTTTACTCTCCATTATCATTGATTAGGTTAGAAAATAATTCAACGCGGAAGAGACTCTCTGTTTTCATGAATCAAAGTTGGCGCATGCGCCGCTTGAAATCAGGCAACCAACATACAACGCGGGAACTATCAGCTGACCGTGGGAACTAGGTCAAGTGGACGCCCGCACCATCTGTTGGGGAACAGCGGAACTCCCCGAGTTTACTCCTTGCGCCTACAACTCCTAGATACTCATCACTACTGAGAAACACCGTTCGCAGCTGTCTCTAAGTTGAAGGCATCGCTAAAGAATTTTATTAATTGCCGAAAAATGCTTACCCGACACACTCGCGGCCATTTGAAGAAATCAGCGGAGACTGAATTTAAAGAATTGCAACACGATCTCGTTAATGAAGAAGTGGTTAACTTAGCAGTTAACCTACATAGCACTCTTAACATAATATCTAATAAATACTCAAATGACGCTATTATTGATTTAATACCAGAACTGACAACCGTGCTTAACCGCATGGACGCATGTTTGAAAGTAAATGAAGATTTAAAACATCTTTAGCTGAACTGGCAGAAGATAATAAATCACTAACAAAAAGTTTACAAGCCGAAAAGAAAAGCAATAAAGTAATTCTTGATGAATCAGTTAACATTGAAGAGGAAGCAGAAAAAGAAATTAATCAACTCAAAACTGAAATGAAAAAATCACACGAAAAAACTGCTAAATTAATAGATGAACTAAAATCCAAGAACTCTGTCATTGATATTCTAAAATCTGATTGTGAAAAGTTGTCTTCCGAGATCGACAGACAGTCCCGGGAACTATCCCATTTTAAAAGTAAACTGGCAAGCCAAACGGCATTCTCAGCTCCCAAGAAGACGTCAGCACAGAAACACCTTAAGTTTGATTCTTTTGAGATTACCACTTCAAATAAATTCGACCACCTGCCTGAAATAAAAACCCCCGTCAGCAACTACACTTATACTAGCCCCAACACTACCCGCAGCAAGCGTACATACTCAAGAAACTTCATCCCTAACTCTCCTTCTATAGATCCCAGCACCAAGGTGAAGAGTAATAAAAACAAAATAGTGATATTAGCTGACAGTCAAGGAAAGGATATTGGTCACCACTTTAGGGAAGTTGAAAAAGACTATGACATTTTTGTTTATTCCAGACCTGGAGCCAAAATAAAACACATAATTAAAGATGGTGTGAAATTTATCAACAACTTGACAAAGGACGATTTTGTCATACTAATAGCCGGATCAAATGACACCTCTAGAAATGAGCCCAGTCAACTTACCATCTCTCAAGGTATCCGCTCTCTACTGTCGTTGAATTTACAAACTAACGTTATCATAAACTCCATCCCTTACCGACTTGATGAGCCTGACCTTAATGATAAAATCTTCTTTTCTAATGTGTGCATATCGAAGATGGTGAAGCAGCACAAGGGTCGTACGAAGGTTTTATACTCAGACCTTAATCAACACCTTCGCAGACACCACTTCACTCAGCACGGCCTCCACTACAACAAAAAAGGGAAACAGCTACTGGCTCAAATCTTGACCAAGGAGATGAGAAAGTTTAAAGGGGGGATCCTATCCAGTCCGGAAAAGCATCTCGCCCCCACATCTCCTCGAGCTGCGTCAACCAGCCAGCGTCCATTTGCATCCCAGACTCAACAGACGGACCCCATCTCGTCAGCAGAGGATGACTCACCACACAAGTCAACCCGGAGACAAGCAGCAGCCAGCCCACCAGGAACACCACTCTCACTTAAAGACTATCCTCTTCTACCATCTACATCAAGAAGTGCTACCAAACCAAATAGTCCACATTTTTAAGGGACTCCTCCCTTAGCTCTAAACAACAATTCTGTACAAAGTTGTCACTAGTGCATCAAAATGCCCAAGTGGCCACTAATAAAAAGGACGAGCTAACTCTCTTATGCGAGGAACTCGATCCTGACATAGTAGTTATTACTGAACACGGTTTTAACTCCAACAATATTTCTCACTTCAAAATTCTAAATTACCAGCTGGAAAACTTTCACTGCCGCACCTCCGCCAAAGGTGGGGGTGTAGCAATTTTTTCGAAACCCCTCCTAACCTGTACTCCATTCAGACTGACAGGAACTACAGACAAAGATTTCGAGGTTACAGGGGTAAAAGTCCATTCAAACCGTTCCCAGCTGACAATCATCGGAATATATCGATCTCCTTCCGGGAGTTTCGATAATTTTCTCTCAAAATTTGAACGGTTGTTATCTGACGTGACAAAGGCACGTCACCAATTTGTCATCATAGGAGACTACAACATTGACGTTTTAGACGTTAGTAGCCCTATGACTAAACGATTAGCTGACTTACTTAGGTCATTTGACCTTCGCTGGTCAATCAACTCTCCAACAAGAGTGACCAATATGTCAGCAACTGCAATTGACAACGTCGTGACAGACATGACTAACGTAAGGGTATCAGTGATCAACACAGGCATTTCTGACCATTATGGACAACAGGTCATCATCGATGGCAATGATCCAAAACGGGATCCGATCAGCTCAAAAACAATCAGAGATACAAGGCCCGCCAACATTGCACTCCTTAACTTTCTGCTTTCGCGTGAAAGCTGGAGTCCTCTAAATTTTGCTGATCCCGTGGAACTTCAATTTCAAAACTTTCAAAACATTTTCAACTTTCACCTTGACGTGAGCTGCCCTTTAAAAAAAATAAATCAAAAACCGACAAAACAAAAGTGCAAATGGATTACCAAAGGTATCCTGATTTCAAGAGAAAAACTATTGTTTTTTTTCAGAAATCAAAAAGCACACAACAAATTTAGAGTTCCTCAATTTTTTTCGAAATTACAAAAGAATTTATAGGAATGTCATCAAAGCCGCAAAGGCCTACGATGTCACTAAAGCACTGCTCACATCAAAAAATGTATCAAAAACAGCGTGGGCGATTATCAACAGTAAAAAGTTACTCTCAGACAAACAAATTCAACTAAAAATTGGCAATGAACTGGTCAGTAACCCCTCGCGGGTTGCTGAGGAGTTCAACAGTTTCTTTGCTTCTGTCGGTACCAACCAAGGACTTAGTCCACCCGGTCAACCACCACTCTTTTGTGCACAGAGCCCCTTAGCCTCACTGGCTTTGGCCTATGTCTCGGAGGAGGAATTGCTGTAGTGATTAGAGGCTTTTCTTCTAAAAGTCGAATGACAAATTATGTCTCCACATGGCTTCTAAACAATGCTCAGAGCATCTTCAGCCTCTCGCGCATCTTATCAACCTCTCTTTTCACTCAGGAACTTTTCCTTCTACACTCAAAATCGCAAAAGTCACTCCAATCTTTAAAAAGGGCGACCCTTTTCTCGCGCAAAATTACCGCCCAATCTCAATTCTTCCAGCCTTCAGCAAGATTTTCGAGAAGGTTTTCCTCACTCGAGTTGTAGGGTTTTTGGAAAGGCATAGTCTACTATCATCAAACCAATTCGGTTTCCGAAATGGTAAATCGACAATAGACGCCGTCGTACGTCTAGTCGACATGATAGTGGAGGGAATTGAATGTCGGGAGAACACACTAAGTGTGTTCCTCGACCTTTCAAAAGCTTTTGACTGTGTGGATCATTGTATACTACTTCAAAAACTTGAGTATTACGGGATACGAGGAGTGCCACTAAGCTGGCTTGAATCGTATCTTGGTAATAGAACACAATTTGTAGGCATTTCAGACACCAGATCGGGAGAGAGAGTCCTTGGCTATGGGGTCCCTCAGGGCTCCATACTAAGTCCTCTGCTCTTTTTGATATACGTCAACGACGTTGGCTCATCGGTACACTCGGGACGTCTCGTCCAGTACGCAGATGACACGACTCTCTGTTTCAAAGCAAAATCAATAAAAGATCTTGAAAAAATCACGTTCGTCGAGCTCAACAAATCAATCCAACATTTCAACGAGCTCAATCTCAAAACGAACCCAACCAAATCATCATTTATTCACTTCCGCTTACGGCAGACAGACGCGGATCATAGTCCGACCGTTATGTTGGATGAGACCGAAGTCGAAGAAGTCTACTCGACAAAATTCCTCGGAATCCACCTTGATCGAGGGTTGACGTGGGACTGTCACGTAGACAACGTCTGCTCTAAATTAGCCTCGGGCATTTATGTTTTGAGGCAACTATCCGAATATTGCCCAACTCAGGTACTGATGACGGCTTATTACGGAGTAATCTACCCACACCTTTCCTACGGATTGGCGTTATGGGGAGGTTGCGTAAACACAAACTTCTCAAGAATGTTTACTCTTCAAAAACGTGCAATTCGAATAATTGCAAAACTTCAATGGAGGGAGTCGTGCAAGCCAGCATTCAAAAATCTGAAATTGTTGACACTTCCCTGCCTGTACATCCTAGAATCTCTCTTTTCAAGTCAAAATGCGACAGCATAAGAGGTAGCGATATACACTCTTATGTCACTAGAGGCAGGGATGACTACCGGACTGGGAGACACAGAACGGTAGTCCATGAACGTTTGCCCTCCCAGGCAGGAGTTCATTTCGTCAACAGGCTTCCAAATTCAATAAAAGGTGCTCATATGCCTACGGCATTCAAAACTCGCTTAAAACGTGTTGGTCGCAGAGCGTTTTACAGCGTTGATGAGTTTTGGCACACAATTGGGAAATTTGATCAAAGAGCTAGGGAGGAACAATTCGTATGAATTAAGATGAATGAGTGCACATAATGTATGTCTGAAAGAGTTCTCGATGTTTGAGTGAATGGTTTTAGTTACACATCTTAAATGACGATTGCCATACATTGTAGAAAGGTTTATGCAATAAACCATTGATTTGATTTGATTTGATTTACGTAGCCTGCACACAACAGCACTTTTCAGCACTTTGACAATACATATTTAAGACAAAAGTAAAGGCACAAGTAAAAGTAAAGACCCTAAGAGTGATCCTTGTGGTACAATACATATTTTAGTGTTATAATAATAGCAATCCGCACTTACGAACTCTGTAGTACCATGCGGCCAGAAGGTGTTTGAATCGGGACGAGTGGCTAGTTCTCTGTGAACCTGACTCTGGTTTTACCACCGAGTGTTTATTTATTTGGGAGGCGGAATTTTGACACAAACGGTCAGTTTTCTGACATCATAAATCAGGAAATAATCCAAGGCAGCTCTGTTGGGGTAAGCAGAACAACAACCCTAGTAGTCCCACTTTGTAATTGACTAATTCTTATTATTCTCGTCGGATCATACGTAGCACATTAACGCTGTCTTGAAAAGTTGGCTTTTCTTAGTGCCCAGACCCATGTTACCAGTGGCGGCTCGTCAGAGGAGGCAACGGAAGCTGGCCTCCCAAACAAAGACCTCAGGCAAAGAAGGAAAATATAACTTATTGTACTTTCTTTAGTATTTGGGAAAGATCGCTGTGTTTTTCCGTGAGAGGGTTTGTCAACAATTGAACATTTTTCTACAATATTCTCCACAAGCAGTTGTAGACAGAATTTTGGATGCACATTTTTTACTCTTATTCGAAGGTATCTAAGGTTGACTATATTCAAAGTTCTGGCCTCCAAAGTGAGCTATGTGCTAGGATCTCATCTTGGAGTATGAAACATATTTGTTACCAATTAGTCTTGGAAAAAAATAATTCCTAGGCATTCCTACTTACATGAACTACTTCAGTCACATTTAATAAAAATGCTATCTACGATTAAGAAATATTATGCTATGAACAGTATTATGTTCATTTACTTGTGTTCAATATTGTGATAAACTAAATTGAAAAACCAATCTATTGAAGTAAAATTAAGAGGGTTGTTCAGAAAGTAAAAGTCGTTTTGAAATTAAACCCGATTAAAATTAAATTTGATTATAAACATTTGAAAGGCATAAACAATGTTTTCACATAGTTCATTACCGCTTAAACTAAGACATTTGTCATAACGTGGCAAAAATTGTTCAAAACCGTACCGCCTCTGTAGAATTATGCCCCCGGCAAATTCAAATCAGCCATCCGTATCAAAGCATTGACAAATCCTTCTTTTGTTTTATAGTTGGTATGCTTTATTAATGTTTCATGCCCAGTCACAATACCCCACCTTGCTTTATGAATGTTTCATGCCCAGTCACAATACTCCTCACCATGCTTTTGTCCCAAATCAACCGTACTTATTACCTTGAAGAAGCCGAAGCGGCGCCTTGAAAATCAGTAAAAAGCCTTGATTTTAATCGTCATGATTGAGTGGACACTTGGTTTGATTCAATACTAACATTTTCCAGGATACACGTCATGGCGGGATCCTAACCACGGCTCCTGGTTCATCCAGTCCTTCTGCAAAGTCCTGCAGGAAGAGCCTTATCTAGACTTGCTGAGCATGCTGGTCAAAGTGAACAAGAAAGTAGCCTTGGAGTTTGAGTCCCATACTAAAGTAGAGGAAAGGAACCAGAAAAAGCAGGTTTCACAGTTTGTGTGCACCCTCACCGGCAATGTGGTTTTCAAGCAAGAGCCCGTCACACTGAATCAGGTTAATTTTTCTTTGCAATGACTAAAAGTGTTAAAAAAGTCATGTATTTAGTTTTCCATTCAACTTCGATTCAATTTACTTTTGAACACTTAGCTTCTACTCTACGTTGTGTGATTATATAGCCCACAATAACTGTCCGTGTTAATAACTTTCGAAACAAAAAATATGATGTAAACTAATTTTCACAGGCTTCTTGTACGAAAAAATGTGTTTATAATATTTGTTAGTTGTTGTTGTAGTAATATTTGTAAGTTAAAAGCAACATTTTAAATTTGTAAGTAAGAGTGTATGTAGCTGACTTAAAAAATAGTGACAAACACTGAACAAATCTTTAGAGTCTCTTTCAAAGAATAGCAAGCAAAATATTCCATATAAATAGTAATAAAACATCATGGCTTCATTGAAAAAACCCTACAAATTGGCCCTTTTCCTAGTTAAGCATTCAGTTTTCATTTCTCTGGGCGCTTTTCGTAATTTCAAAACAATAAGAGTTGATTATTTAGTTTGACTTAACGAGATTGAACAATGTTAGGGACTTATATCATCATACAAGGCTTATTTAGTTCAATTCAAAACCTTAAATATTATTTTTAAGGTAAATTAATAAAACTTTGTGTTTACAGAATATTGGTTCGAACAACTCAACAAACGGCACACAAATGTCTATGGACGTGCAATCTCAAGAAGACCAAAGCACGCCCGGAATGAAAAAAGCACGTGGCTTGGGAAAATCTAAACCCAAGGACAACTTGCTAGCTATTCCTGGTTCTACACTAGCTGCTAGAAACAAAGAAGACCAACACGACGTATTTGCACGTAATGTTGCGACGAAGTTACGTCAACTTCCGTTGAAACAACGGAACTATGCAGAGAAAATTATAAATGATGCACTGTCAAAGGCTGAATTAGGAAGACTGAAAGAAAATTGTAACATATCACTGCCTCAAACGAGAAAAGGAATCCTGAATAGGAGAAGATTGCAAAGAGATGATAAGCCTGAAATTGCAAAAGCTGGAGTTGCCTAGTTTTGATGGGTTTCATTCTAAGGGCTAAGTTTGCTCAACATTATTTAGTGCAAACAAAATATATTTGGATAGGTTGACAAGGTATTTACCCTTACCAGATGTTAAACTTCTATCCTGGTGCTAAAATGAAAGATTTATTGACTATGATAATAACTTTATTTGATCAAAACACAATTTTGTTTGTGCTAGTATCTTTTATATAAATTAAATTATGTCTATTTTATACAAAGTTTATATTATGTGTTTATATGTTTTTACAAGTGAATAAATTTTATAATGTTTATTGTTTGTTTATTTTTATGCCCTTCTGTTTTGAAGTATATGAGATAAATGTACCAAAGGTTATAAATAGTGAAACCTGAACTAAAAAACAAAATTATTCTACATTATAAGCAAATGATGAAACCTGTTTGCAGCCAAACAATGTCTTATTTCATCCTTCAATTCAAATTGTATATGTAATGAAGGAAAATAACTACTGTAATCAGAAACTGTTCTGTCCAAGCCCAATTAGAACTATCAATCTAGTTCTTCAATTCACCCTAATTTGTTCTCTTTATTGATTTTGCCCATAGGCCATATCATGTACAACATTGTTACAGTATAGTTTACTTATGTTGCCAGTCTTGGTTGGTGGCCACGTGTTTAAATACTAGTAATATATATATATAACTGCAAACACGATGTTCTAAACGGATGAGTATTATTACAAAGATGAAACAACTTTTTTCAGCCTACATGGATTGGTGAAAAATACGTACCGAGATTTTTACAGCAGGTCATACAAAATATAAGTTTTATCAGAAAGCATTGTTTGATGTTGTGCCATTAAAGTTGAGTTGCGAAACATTTATAATTTTCAAATGATAAATACTAAGTTAAAGTTATCATGACAAGTCAAAATATAACAGTAAGATAGTATATTATTGCATATTGTAAAGATGGTCAACATGAACATTTGTTAAAACATTTTGTATTTATCATTTAAGAGGCCATAAGAAAACTATTTTTAACCTTTATTTTGCTCGTATTTAGTTTAAACGAATGTTGATTGTATTGGTACCTATTTTAAGAGCCACACCATTGTAAATAGCTTAAACAAACATGAATAAGAATATAACAATAACAGCCAGGTTGCTATAAAATGTATTATCACCTCTTGCCATATTGCTGTGTTGGCATCAGCCGATTGATTTCTCTCAAGCTGTTGTATTGTTTTGTATCAAATGAGTATTCATTTTATTTCATAACAATGTAAAGAAATTTTAAATACAGCAATACAACAGCTTGAGAAATCAATCAGCTGATATAACACAGCAGATAAAATATTGCAAAGTGCGCAATAACATAACCACGACAACTGCGTTTCTCTCCCAACTCTGTTTTATAACAGCTACAAACAATTATTGTTATATTCTTATTCATGTTTGTTTTATGTCATTTTATGAGTTTTACCAAGAAGAACTATTTTATTAGAATTGTGGTTCTAAATTAGGTACCAAGCAAGTCAAATTAATCGTTTAAACTACTACTAAAATACAGGCAAAATAAAGGTTAAAATGGTTTTTCTTATAGCTCTTAAATGAATTAAGATAAAAGTTATGTTTTATACAAAAATGTTCATATTTGAATTATCTTTACAATGATGCATATGCTATATCTTACTATTTAATATTTTTGACTTATTCATGATAATAACAACTTCAATGTTTACATCGATTTTGAGGTTAGAAATGTTTTGAAAACATGCTTGTACTACATACCATTAAAAAAGTTCGTCAAATTCTGAGAAATAATAATGTAAATTCCATATTTTTAATCGAACTTATAGTTTAATCCACAGGGCGTCCCAAAAGCTTACGCGACTCATGTTCATAGCTCTAGCTTTGTAATGGCGCAACATATCAAAATTGTTTCGCCAAAATGTCGAGAATTGTTTTCTGATTAAAACTATGTACAATATGACCCACCTTGTATTTAAAAATCTCGAGTTTTGACCCCGTGAGTTTCAGTATTGACACACCCTGTATACTGAGAATCTTAAAATATTTTTCCTGAAATCTCCATGTACGATTTCCAGATAGAAAAGTTTGTTTCATCTTTCTAGCTCTAATAGTACTCCTGTAATCCATTTAGGACACCTTATCGTACAATTCGGTATATATATATATATATATAGATATTTTAACAAACTACAGTAATTAAAATGCATTAAACAATATTTTTTATATATCAATACATATGTGATTTAAAATTAATACCAAAACATTAAGATTGTAAATAAATAAATAATATGAACAAACAATAAATTTAATTAAACTTATAAACAAATATCCTACTAATAGTTATCACAGTTATATATTGTAGTAACAAATAGTTAACAAACTATTTTTATTCCTCTAGGTTAGATCTTAATATATATTCCAAAATTCTCCAGTGTATTCTATTTATTCTAGTATTTCTGATGTAGACGAAATTTATTTATATCACAAATTTAATTATAATAATAAGTAATTTATTTATTGTTAATTTGTCTGTATTTGTGTCTGTATTTATGTATCCCTGTATGTTAACTATTATGGTATTTATAGTCTATGGATTGTTAACTATTTGTTACTACAATATATAACTAGTTCTTAATCCAGCCCTAAAACAGTGGTGCCCAAGGTGTGGAGGCATGGCGCAGAGAGCGCTATCAAAAAGATTGGGGATATTCTAGAGGTATAGACAACCGAAAACAGTTAGATATATTTTCTGCCTAGAGTAGCAATCATGTATTTTGAACAAATTATTTTAATTTTGTTTTTAAATAAGCAACAAGTTATTTTATGGGCCGTTTTTCAATTGCCTGCTAACCAGCTGGTTAACTAACCACCGTTAAGTTGTTTACAATCTTCAATGTTTACATTTTGACGCAACGTTCAAAACACTAATGAATTATTGAAGATCATCCATGGCAATAAAGGTATTATTTTACCATTTTGTATTCAATTTAACATGTATACATTATGCTAATATAGTCAAATACAAACTTTAACATCGAAATGCAAAATCAAAACAGACAAAGTAAAACTTAACCTCAAAATATCCAGCCTTCCTATTGGTTGGCTGCCAGTGCAATTTTAACCGCCTGTTAAGGCTGAATTGAAAAAACTGCCCTGTGAGTTTTCAAGCTGTTAACAGAGTAAATCTGAAAAATATTTGGTTTTACGATACCACCAAATGTAAAGTATGAAATGCGCCATTTAGTGAGGTAAACAACCTCTTAGTGCGCATGCGTGGTGACTGATGAGATCACGGAGCATGCGCACAAGTGTGTGTAATGACGGGATGCGCGCGCAACTAGCGTGACATGCGCGAGACCGACCTTGACCTTGCGTCATCGTAGCAATCATACGCAGGTTGCACACGGTTTTCTGTCTTTGTGCTGCCAAAGTCTTTGTCGTGATTAATTATATATGAGGGTGTTTAATTTCGCCGTATTAAATTTCATAATGTAAACTTTATTACGGTAAACTTAGTTTACTATGGTATGCGTATTTTCGTTCCACGCCTATCGTACGGCATGCCTCTTTGGGGTTTCAGTTCGTCCAGGACAGATCATCTCTTTATCCTTCAAAAAGAGCAATACGCACAATTTTCTATCCGTATCATCCCAGATACTCTACATGCTGTAATTTCGCACGAGCACTCATTGTCTCAGTGTACTGTGTCCATATGGCAACTCTAGGCACTAACGGGTTAAAGAGTCGTGATCTATGTTGAGAGTTGTTCCAAAGTCAAAAAGTTTTAACACTTCCGTCAATTTATATCCTAAAAACACTATCTTTCGTCAAAAACCTTCCCTGTTTCCTATACCCTCAGTAAATCCCAATATCAACTTGCGTACAGAAACAATACCAAGACACCGGACAACCTTTTCTGAACTCAATATTTTGCAGTGTGGAGTGTCAAGTGTGACTTTTTAATGTTCTTCCTGTCTCTCTGAAACAAGAATCTAACAACAAAACAACTAAAAAAGGTTGTGCTATGTCATGCCTTCTATGAAGTTAATGAGTTTCTGGACCATGTATGGTAGATGACTAAGTGAGCTTGATAAACTAAGTACCACTTTCGTATTTAGTTATTGTATACATTTAGACCTGTGCCCATGTACATCGTATTTATTGGCGATACAAGATTTGATTTTGACTTAATACAAATATTTCAAAGTTAGAAAAAATAAAACAAAAACCAATACTTATAATCATTTAACTGGCGAGGCCTTTCGATAGCAAAGCTATCATCGCCGGCAACACAAATTAAAGGTTATTTATTTAAATAAAGGCCTCGCAAGTTGAATGATTATAAGTATTAATTTTCGTTTTATTTTATCTATCTTTGACCGATTTGTTTTGCTCGCCAATTTTAAGATTCGGGAACTTACTCGTACAACAATAAAACATAACAGAAGTTATTTCTAAAATATCTTTATTTCAAATCAAGTAGGCCTAATTCTTAAACTAATGATAGGATCACAGATACTGTCCTATAATTTAAAACTTATTCTAAACAAATGCTGAAAATATTTTGTTTTGATATTTCAAACTACATTAAATAACAATAGTCCACCTACAATTTCTACTTGTATTAATTACATCGAAGAATTGATTTAATTCAATAGATTAAATTAGCTTGTTTTTATTATTTCCTACAATTGAGTTATGTTATGTTTCTATTTTATTTTACAAGAAATTACATTATGAAGCACTTAACAATTTCAACAAACCCGCCTTTAGTGTATTAGACAATATGTTGGAAATACTATTAGTACATATAGAAAAATAGCAAAATAGTTGACAAATAAAATTATTTAAATTACTTTAACGCCAAAGTCGAAGTTGTACCAGAACTTTCCTCCAGTTTAAATCGAGCTACTATTTTTGCATCACATAACGACTTCGTCCTTGCGCGATTTCTTACGGTCCAAATGGGTCAATGTTTTTTACAAAAACAAAATAGCGCCAAACAACACCGAAGCGACGTGGAAGGGACGACAATGGAAATATCGATGGAGCGCGAAGTGGAAAAGCCCGGGAATATAGTGTGAAAACGGCGGGAAGGGAAGGCAGTGGGTCAGAAGTAATGTCAGTGCCATCTTGATTGCGTTAGTAACAGCTGAGCGGGCAGCAGATTTGGCGGGAACCAGCATCAGCTGTTTCTCAGCCCTGGCGCGTAATATCCGCTCAACAGCTGATCTTTGCTACTTTAGATGAGTTTCTAGATGAGTGCTACAGATCTGTGTGTAACTGAATGCACTGGTTGTTAGAAGTTTTAATATTTTACAAACATCATATACATTAAATAACAACCAGGTTCTATTTCTGCATACATGATAGAAATTACCAAACTAGTGTAATAAGATTGTAAGCGTTAGTTATAAATATTGCAGGTTAGTTTGGGATAATTTGACAAAAATAACAATGTCTTAAATTTCATTGTCAGAAAATTAAGAACATATTTCAATCTACATTAATGGGAATGTTACGTTATTTAAGCTGTATCAAATCGCAAAGACTATTATTTACAATACCAACTAAGTTCTTAAAAAATAACTATTTTAAACTACCAATAAAACAATACTCCTATTTAAGGTGTGCGGGATTCCAGAAAGGTTCTTGTTAAAATATATAAAATTAATATGTAGTTGATTTGTAAGTTAACTTTTGATTTTGAGCTGTATTAAGAAAATAACAATCGACGCAGGCAGTAATCTTAACTTACAAGTAAAGAAACTAAGCACAGCTAGCACATCAATCTTCTAACTTAAAGGATTACAACTATCCGAATTAAAAATAGTATTAAAAACTAAACTAAACGTCTTTGGTTGAACCAAATAATACAAATAATAATTCTTATTGCACTGGCAGATGAAATATGAACTAAGAAAACACAGCACTCTTAAAACCCTTCGTTTTAAAAGTAAGTACGAAAAATGAAATTTAAAACTTGACGTGTGTTTTGAATAGTAGATTATATCTAGCTACTTTTGGTAGTTTGGAGTACTCGATAAAATTATATATTTGCAGCTAGTTTATCTACTACATAATGTAGTTGGTGGTTCCGATCTTCCTGTTTGAATTTTTTTATTGGAAAGCCACAATGGACATCTCTGGCTCCCAAGAAAACCATATCAAGTAGTCATGTACAATTAAATGACAATTTTCACAGATCAAAGGGATCCTTTCCTTAAGATCTACCATTAGCGGTTAACTACGTAATATTTTAATTTTTCAAAACAATTTGTGTAGATATTTTTAAAATCTAAAAAATGTTTCATATATATATACAGTATATATATTGTTCCTAAAGCCGCTTTTGCATGTAAAGGGGGCACCCTGTTGGTAGTGACACAAGGTCACTTGAAGGTCACGCCTTGACTGTGGAGGTCACGGATGACGCAGTGGCGGTCTGTTGGTCACCCTCATGCCCCTGACTGCTGCTAGAAGTGAGTTTGCTCTTTTGAAGAACGGTTCTGGATACTCGATGTCAGCTCCGACGCCACTGTGCCCGTTGTACGCTGGTCTTCGCCTGTAAAGTTGTTTGAAGTTTAAACCAAAAACGTATTTCACGGATTTGGCATAATGTAATATTGAAGTGATTTTCTAAGAGCTCTATCTCAGAGAATAGTGTGTCTTCTCGACAAACTAACCACATGATAGTATAGTTTCAAAATAAGATAGCGTGATCAACATAGTCGCAGGCATCTGAAAAGTTAAGAAAACGTGTCTAATCTCAGTGAAGGGTCCGCCTCAGCTGCGCGGCGACGGTTGAACGCAAGGGTTTACGGCTGTTTTCACCTTTCAAAATAATTTTTACATAAATAAACCTGATATATTTAAAACTAGAGGAGTTTTTTCAACACGTGAATAAAGATTGTTTTCTAAATTAAACGGGAAACCGTGTGTGTACTTGGAATGTATTTAACAACTTGTGAGAAATCGGCCTCTATACATACATGTAGGAAAACTCCTTAGTTTCCAAATATATAATGTTGATTAACGTAAACATTATTTTGAAAGGTGAACAACGGGCTGTCGTAAACGCTTGCAAGTGTTTGGTTTGACAGTTAGGCCGCATAAGTTGAAAGAAAGACCGTTGTTTCGCCAGTTGTTACATGCGCAGTGTCGTTTCTTGGGCGGAGGAACTCGCCCTTTCTCTGACATGGACCCTTAAGTTTCCCTTGCATCGTCTATATGAACGACCTAGTCTATCATTGATTTGCCACTTCGGACAATGATCTTGTTTTTGATAGAGGTTTTGCTTTTCAACACGATTCACGAGCTAACGATCGAGCCTTCAAAAACTTGTCTGAAAGTTGGAAAACTTGAAATTGACGGTAGTTTTATCCTGAAAACAGGGTAACTTGAAAACGTGGGTACCTTTTGAGCTTTGACCGGAACAAAGAAGCTGTTGAGTTCATCAGCAACCCTAAGGGGTCTTCGACGCGTTCGTGGTCTATGTCTGGTTAGATTTGTTTGTCAGTTGCTGTTCGTAGCGTTTTTTTATCAACCACGACAAGTTGTTCTTGAGAGAGGTTTTGAGACAGTGTAAGTTTTCACAGCGTTGATAAATCTTCCGTGAATTTTTGTAATTGAAACAAGGTTTCGATCTTTGCGTTTTGGTGTGAGTTGGTTAATTTTGGGAACAAAAACAACTTTTCTCCCAAAGCCAGGATACCTTCGGACGTAATCTATTTGCACTTTTGTGTTCGGGTCTAGTTTAGGTTTACTGAGAGCGCAACTCACTTTTAAGTAGAAGTTGAAGACTTCTTCAAACCTGTTCAACTGATGCAACTGACACTAACCTCGAATCATGCTCTGAGCTGGAAGGCTGCCCTTTCGTCCTCTGCATAGTATCCTCCGCTACCAGCGCTGCCACGACGTGAGGAGTCATGCCGTGACGTGAGAGTCATGTCCGTGAGCGTGGTCCGGGGACAGTCACTGAAAGTGGTCAGGCATTAGGTTGGGGTGTGTGACAGAAGACCGTGTAGAAGAGAATACACATCCAAGCAGTGACGTTTACAAGCAACAAGAAAGATTTGAAACACGAACATGTTTAGCATAAAGCCTTTTGAGTTTTAATTTGTCTTAGGTTGTATATTTTATTTTAATATTGGAAGTCATGTTCACTAGGTGGTATTCTACTGCAAAATTGATGGTTTATAGGCTACAGACCGAAAATAGGAACTAAAATAAACTAAATGCAATTCCCAACGCTGAAGTAACAACCTTTTACCCTGGCCACTCCCCGTAATTTATTCGGAGTTCACAATAAACCGTTGTAGTGAGCAAGCCTTTCAACTCGTTGATCTATTTCCCGGTCGTGGATATGAGCCCCGTAACAGATTGCAACAGTACAACTGAGGCAACCGTAGATTCATTTTCTTGTGCACGTTTCTTATGTTATGATACCCCTATTAGTGGCGTTTTCCTGAAATAACCGTAATGAAACAAATTGTTATTTAAACATATTTCATTATTGTTTGTATGCATTTTCATTTGATGTAAAAAATCGAAATCTATCTGTTATATAGTATGAGACAGCTTTTATTTGTGTTTAAGAATCCTTATACACATATGTTAAACAATAATTGATATGTTTGTTTACTAAGGGATTATTAATGTTTTGTTTACAGTTTGAAATGTATTAAAACAAGCTAAAGAATCATTGAGTTTGATCTTCATCTCTTATATTTTAATGAGTCTGAATTTTCCCACTGATCTCAGCTCATCCATGTCAACAATCTACATCAACAGGGGAGAAATCTTTATACCTAGAAATCGTGACCCAAGGTACTTTCGCTACTACATACACCTATTTAAATACCTCTTTCAAATTCTAGGCTATCGCTAGATTTGACAATCCCTTTCCAAGATTCTAATGTATCGCAAATCCCAAATTCAAGTTCATCACATGATTTAACACTTACCCGACGTTTCAACGCATCACAGATTCTAAGTTCTAATTCCTCGCTCCTCTGACACCCACAAACCCAAATTCTAATGTAACGCATGATATAATAGTACCAATGTTAGATTCAAGTGTAACGCAAATTTAGTTCAAACTCTCTCAGACGCAAATGAATTTCTCAGTGAAACTAAAGAAATCGAACTTGTAACATTTGTAAGAAGACACTTCCAACCGAAAAAGGTTTAAACTACACAAAAACTACTGTATTAAAAACAAGAAGCAACAAATTTATCTAAAGCACATACAACAAACTTAAGCAACTGTATTTCAACTTCTGTTTCTAACAATCCTGCTACCACTCTTCAAACGATTTCGTCGACTTGATATCTGGTTTGAAGAGGAATGTTCCATCATTAAACGTATCCCGAAAGGGGCCAGAATTGATTTTGCCAGTTAATACTTTATTATTTTCATATAAAAGCTTGATTCTTTTCTTCAAAATTATTTTTTTGGAAATTATATGCAGCTGAAAAACTGTCAAGTCGAATAAGTGATTGCATTAAGAATAACACCTTGTTAGCCTGGATACGCTTAATGCTTTTTGCTTATGAATGTTTGCGAATTCCTGATAAAGACAATAAAGAATCACTAACAATGTTGGTAAAACGAAATGTCAATTCTGAAATGTTGCCACAAAGACCTTACAAGTCCAAACCTAACTCCCTGTCATTGCAAGAAAGGGTCATGAAAAAAATTGAAGATTTTGATACCAAGGGGGCTATAAGAATTATCAGTTCTAATGACTCTATTGCTGAGATAAATGACGAGAACTATAACACGTTGCTGAAAATGCACCCAGCACCATCACGTTGCCTACATTTACCAGATCCCCCTGATGAAATGGTAGTTTGCCTCAGTAAAGCAAAGCATCTCAAGTTTTGAAGTCCATTTCTCCTTTCCAATGGTTCAGCCTCTGGTTTAATAACTCCACAGCATTTGAAAGATTTGACTTCAAAATCAGCCAACGATCAAGGAAGACGATTGCTGACAAACATAACAAACCTAGTCAACTTCATGCTGGAAGGAAAAGTCAACGAAGACATTCTAAAATTCATCTATGGAGCAAATCTGTGTGCTTTGAACAAAAAGGGCGGTGGTTTGCGACCTATAGCTGTTGGATGTGTTTTTCGCAGGTTAACAGCAAAGTTGTGCTGCCAGTCTGTACAAGAAAAGTGCAAAGCACATTTTCAACCTTACCAACTTGGATTTGCTACAAGTCAAGGATGTGAAGCGACAATTCATACGGCAAGGACTTTCATTGAGAAAGAAAAATATTCAAATAGTGTCATGGTAAAAATTGATTACAAAAACGCTTTTAATTGCGTAGAACGGGATGTTTTACTTCAGAATGTTAAAGATTTTGTCCCCGAACTGTATCCCTTTCTATTTCAGTGTTATGCATCTCCTTCTTTACTGTTTTTTGGGAACAAAAAGATTGATTCTCAAGTTGGCTGCCAACAAGGAGATCCGACCAGCAGTTTGACATTTAGTCTCGCGGTTCATTCAATCATACTTAAACTTAAGTCAAAATTGAAATTATTTTATCTTGATGATGGAACTTTAGCTGGCAATCCTAAACTTGTATTGGAAGACATTGAAACTCTCATCGCAGAATCAAAAGCTATTGGTTTACAAGTCAATCCGACAAAATGTGAACTATTTTTTACCTCTAATTCTGTGGACCCGGAAGTTGAAGAAAAGTTTAGAAATATTCTTCCTGGTATTGCAACAGTCAAATCTGACAAACTTTCACTACTAGGCTCCCCCTTATGTGAAGAAGGGATCTGTACATCGTTACGGCATAGACAAGAAGATTTAGATTTGATGGTAGAACGTCTGAAAACTCTGCCTAAGCAAGTGGCTTATTTTTACTCAAAACTGTTTGGCATACCCAAAATGGTATACGCAATGAGAACAACGCCAACATTCAAATATCTAGACGACCTTCAGAACATGGACAATTCAATCAAATCTGCTCTTGAAGACATTTTGAACGTGAGATTAACAGAAGAACAAATGCATCAAGCAAGTCTCCCAATAAATCTTGGCGGTATTGGAATACGTAAACTTGTGGATCTAAGTCTCCCAGCATTTCTCTCGTCGTGTGCCGGAGTGATGCCTCTTGCCTCCATAATCTTAAATATTCCTGTTGGCAATTTGGCATTAACCTCTTGGCAAGACGGCATTGAAATATGGAGCATAAACCAGCTAGAATTACCAACAAACCAAACTGTTCAAAAAGACTGGGATGAAATAGCTCTGGAAAAGAAAATGGAATCCAACGTCTACGTCGATAATCCTAAAGATTTGGCAAGACTGAAAGCACTGCAGAATAAAGAAGCTGGTGCTTGGTTACATGCGTTTCCCTCGAAAAATATTGGCATGTTTATGGATGATAAGGCCTTCCAAATTTGCATTGGATTACGGTTAGGGTGCAATATTTGCCGAGAGTACCGTTGTAAATGCGGAGAAAAAGTTGACCGAAAAGGCCTACATCCACTGTCGTGCCACAAAACCCTGGGAGACTCTACAGACACGCAGAAATAAACAGCATCCTGAAGAGAGCTTTAACAAGTGCTGATGTCCCTGCCCAGTTGGAGCCTACCGGACTTGACCGAAATGACGGGAAGCGGCCAGACGGAGCAACCATCGTTCCCTGGAGCAAAGGGAAATGCTTAGTATGGGATTTCACTTGCTCTGACACCTTTGCTCCAAGCTATATCAACAAGACAAAAGAGAGATCCGGAGCCGCAGCAGAATTAGCTGTCCAAAGGAAGCACTCAAAGTATAGTGACATAAAGTCAAGAGGATTTCTTTTGGTCGTGCTCGGTATTGAAACGATGGGGACATGGTGCAATGAGGGTAAAGCGTGGATCTCAGAGATTGGTGCCAAGCTGAAACTAAAGACCGGTGACTCCAAGTCCAAGAGCTATCTGGTGCAGAAAATGTACAGAGAGAAACGCAGCCAGCATCCTTTCATCCTTCCCCATGGAAGAAAATTTGGAGGATGTTTTTTATCTGTAGATGTTTCTATTATTTTTATGACTTATATATTTTTTCACATTATTTTATACATTATACTAATAAAAGATTTTAATCCTGTTATTCATTGAGTATTTAATCAAGATATTACATTTATGACGAGAAAATGGGATCAAGAAGTAAAAAGACAAACTATGCCACTTGACAATGATGAGACAACAAAAGAAACAAAATCTATGTCCTCTTTTAATCTAGGCAAGCTACAGAGTTCGATATTCACTCAGAAGATTGGAATATATACGAGAACTCTTGGAACAATTTTTCAGGTAAATGCAATTGACGAGGATCAAAAGGTATCTGTTTTGATAACTTTGTATTGGTACAGAGGCATATAAATATCTTAGGACTTACATTCCAAGTTTACCCAGAGATAAAACATATCTAGGCATATGTGAAATTATGAGAGGTCAATTTTCATGCAAATTGTCAATTTTTAGAGAAAGATCAGATTTTTATAACGTAAACAAGATAAAGGATGAACCAATAAAATCTTGGTACTTTCGAGTAAAGAAACAGGCCGCAACTTGTAGTTTTGATCTCGTTTGGAAGACGTACTAAAAGACAAATTTGTATGTGGACTTTGGAAGGTACAAAAATCGTTTGTGTGAAGAACAACCCGATATGAAATCGTTTACCGAATTGTATGAACTAGCTTCAAACAATAATTGATATGTTTGTTTGGCTATGGATTATTAATGTTTTGTTTACAGTTGAAAATGTATTAAAACAAGCTAAAGAATTCATTGAGTATTTAATCAAGATATTAAACTATTCTAAACAAACAACTGGACGTTATAGCTAAGAACGTCAAAACAACAGAGTATCCCTAAACTCCCTCAGCACAAACACAACTATTTGCCAAGACAACGGATACAGTACACAATGGTTTGTTTACAATTAATTAAATAGCTAAGTTTGATCACCATTGTGGAGAGTTGACGTAGACTGCACAGAATATAGATGACGTTACACAAACAAAAACTGTTCATCAACAGACAACTTGAACAAACAGTTGGACTGCTAATGCAAAACAAACAGACTGTTCCGGGCTGGACGACCAACCACTTTAATGATATTAGAAGGAAGATTGTTGATATTTATGCAAAACCTATTTGTCTTGGTGCGTATCTGGAAATGAGTATGTTTTAAATTGATTTCAAGTTAAATGGGTTGTTTTCAAATAAGATTCCATTTT